>PVIA01001779.1:111471-250248 GCA_004024845.1 Tonatia bakeri
AGAGGGAGAGAGAGAGAGGCGGGGGGGGGGGCTCAAGTACAGTGAGTGGTAAACGGTAAAGGCAGCAGATTCCATGGGGCAGGGGTGGGAGTAATCTGGGTCATAGTGGTACTGGCCGTGCTTGAGCTGGGTCTTTCACAAGGAGTGTCCATGGGACCCCAAGGAGCTCACACATGGCAGGGCAGAACCACAGGGCCACTGGCATGGGAGGCACAGTGTTGAGGGTCCATAGTAGTTTCAGGGATCCACAGAAATGTTTTAATTTACTTTAAAATGAGAAGTAGGACATGAACTTTAGGTCAAAGGAAATGTTTTAATATATAATAATATATTTATCTTTATACCGATGTAATTGTAAAATATACTTAAAATTTTTTTTAATATAGGAAGAGGCTCATGAAGGCAAAAGTGCCTAGAGCCAAGAAAGTCATACTATGGCCCTGGCTAGTCATGTGGCAGAGGGCCCTCCTGACCTGCAGCACTGCCTCAGCAGAGTCACAGAGGCGGGATGGCCCAGAGTAGCAGGCACCACTCACTGGCTTGGTTCAGTCATGCACGGGTGCAGAATGGGGCTGAAGGATAAGCAGGGATCCTGGAAAGACTCCAGCTTGAACAGCACCCATTCTGTGAAGGCAAGCAGTGGTTTCTAAAGGCTCAGGACTAGGCCCTGGATGCCTTGGGTTTAGACATCACAGACAGAAGCTTGGAAATTTTAGGACCTTCAGAGTCTTAGATAAAACAGCAAAGATTGGATTTCTCAAATATGGGAGGGGGGGTTGTTGGTTTGTGGTATGTGTGTCTGTGTGTGTGTTTTAGTATTAGTCCCAGCCTCGTCACTTGGGGATGAGTATTAGACCTGTAGCTGTTTCTGCTTTTCTAAGTTGGGGCAGTAATTCATATACTTTTGCTGAGGGGATTAGATTATACGTGTCAAGTGCCTTCATAGCCCAACACCTGGCCTTTAGCATTGTCTAATGTTGATTTCCTTCTCCTTTGCTTGTTGACATTGCCTCATTCAGGGAAAGCCTGGATGATAGAGGTGTGTTTACCTGGGCCCTTCCTTGGCCTGGTGTCAGTACCTGTATGGCTGCCCTGGCCTCACCTCCCAGGCTCACTCAGGAGGTTTGGGCGGGACTGTAGTTTGCATTTAACAGGCTTTCCAGGTGAATCTGCTGTGTGTGGCTGACAGCCCTGACCTTCACCTGACCTTGTCTGGATCATGGGCAGTTTTGATTTCTAAGTCTGGGGCTTCCACGTTCCTGTGGGAGGGAGGATCCCAAGACCTTGTCTGGGGACATTCCAAGACTACAGGGTTGGGCTGGCTTGCACCCTATCTGCTCTGAAGAAGCACGGTCATTCCTTTGTCCTCAGATCTGTGGGCCTTGCTGTTTTCCTGGAGTACTTCTTCCTCATGGCTCGGGGAGTGAACAGGGACAAGTGGCTTTGCCACACCGTGGTGCACGTTTCCAGTTCCCTCCATTCAGGTTGTCAAAATGCATTTGTTGCAGCCCCGTGCCCAGCACCGTCATTTGGGACAGTGGCTTAGATGTGGGCTGGGCCTTCACAGAGTCACCTAACAGGGAACAGACATGTGGATAACTCTTATCATAAAGTAGGCTAAGATAAGGGTCACTCCTCAAAAATGCAAGCTCAGTGGCAATGAATGAATTCGGGTTATGGGGGCAGCATTTGAATGGATCTAGAGGAATGCATGTCATTCCTGCAGAAAGCCAGGGAGTTGCATCTCCACTGGATGTGGGGTCTGGCATGTGTGGGATGGGCTGTGTCTGATGGGACAGGGTGTGGACTGTGTGGAGGGCTTTTGAGGGCAGAGGATTTTAAGGGTAATAAGCTGCAGCTGACCAGGGGAGGTCCTGCATCCTGGAGGAAAGTGCTGGCATCTCTCAGGGCTGTGGTCATGGTCCTGGGTGCCCACAGGGTGACCGTTCATAAAGGCTTTAGAACCAGCTGTGCTTGGCTGGGGGGATTGCAAAGACAGTGCCTGTGTGCTGAAGTGTGCACAGTGCAGCCTCTGTTCCCATAATAAATTCAGGAAGGGTGATGGGGAGGCTGTTCCGTTCATGATAGAAGCAAAGCTAGAACAGCTAGGAAGGGTGCTTGTAGGAAATGTGTGGAACCTTTATGAAGGATACCATCAAGTTGTACTGTGACTTCATGAATGTATGTATGTATGAATGTATGTATGTATGAATGTATGTATGTATAAATAGAGATATTTTGCATGGTCCTGGAAGGCAGGGATCCATATTTTAAATATTTAAGTTCCCAAATTAATTTTTGGGTATAATGCCATTCCCAGCCAGAATCTGGGTGGGTAACCTACCAGATACTAAAACATAATTATAAATGTATAATAATATAAACATTTGGGCATTGGCATGGGAATAGAAAGCCTATCCATGAAACAGACTAGAAAGTCTGGAAAACAGAAGTTAATAGATTTCATTAATATTTAACCACTTGGGAAACCATCACATTTCTTAACCATATCAAACCCCAAAATATATTCCATGTGCATTAAAATTTTAAATGTAAAAATGAAATCATTAAATTCATTTTAGTAAGTATTTAAAAAATTATGGGTGAGAAACGCAACATCAGAAGAAGAAAGGACAAGGCCAGAAATGTTATTGTTAGTTCATCAGGGGGAATAAAATCCTTAGTATGCTAAAAGAAAAACTCCAAGCCCAATTAACAGATAGTTGATCAACTGAGAAAAAATGCCTGCAACGTTTATGACATATCCCCTCTTGTCTAAACAACTTTCATAATCATTTGAAGAACCTGTGTTATAAATGAACTTCCCAATAGCAGAGTGAGTGAAGGATATGAATTAGTTCATAAGGTCATAAGGAGAAATAAGTGGCAGTGAGTGTGAGAAAATTCATCTTACAGTTTTTATATAGATGCACATTCAAAGAAGATACTGTTATTTGCTATCAAATGTTTGGGTGAATTGTTTTTGTGAATGATGGTACCCAGTGCAAGTGGAGCGTGCAGCAAAGATGCTCTTATGCCTTCAGGAGTGGAAGATACAAGCTTTCTGCCAAGCAGTTTGGCACTATGTCCCAAAACTCTTTAAAAAATTCATCTTTTTATCATGGTGATTCCACTTTCAGGAATTTTTCCGTGGAAACAATTAACTCTGTGGTCCAAAGATTTCTGTGCGAGGATGTTCATCACCATGTTATTTATAAAGGTGAAGGTTTGGAAGCATTTTAAACATGCAGTGACAGGGAATGAGTCACTCTTAACGCCAGAGCTCTGTCTAGCCCTTGCAATCATTTGTGAAGGGTGCTTAGTCACAGGGAACATTGTGATCAAGGCTAAATCAAGAAGCAGGAAGGATGGTGGTCGGAGCTGGAGGCAGAGTGGGAAGAGAAAAAGGGCAAGGGGCCAAAGTGAAGATTGGAGACGTCTTGGGAGAACAGGTCATCTTCATTTTTTCAGTGAATTTTGATTGATCAGGTAATGGGTGCCAGGCACTGTCATTTAGGCTTGATTTAGAGAAGGAGAAGGTTTGGGGAAACTGAGCCAGAGAGGGGTGCTGACACTGGACAGGCTTTCCCTCAGGGTAATAGACAGACCCTCTGCTGCATGTTTCTGGGTCCATCAGGATCCAGACAGGCTTTGCCTCGGGGATGCCTCCCCTCTCCCGGCCACTCACACCTTCCCCCGGAGCTGCTGTCCCCACCCTCTGTTCTCCATGTGCATGAAGAATTGGAGTTCAAAACCAAGCAAAAAGCTCAGGACATACAGCTTTTTTAAAAGAAAAGGAAAACTTATATAACATAAAACTTTTAAAAAGAGTTTCATTGTACATAAAAATAAGAGTATGTATTTTTATGTGTGCATATAGGGAAAAGACTAGAAGGAAACATAAAAATGTTTCTAGTTAGCTTTGATGGAATTATGGGAGATATAATATTTTTCTGTATTTTAATTTCTATGGACTACTTTTTTTAAAAAAGAGCTTTATTGAGGTACAATTTATATTTATTCTGCATACATTTAAGTGAATACTTCGATAAGTTTTGGTATATGTATACTCCTGTAAAAGCAATAGCACAATCAAGATAATGAACACATCACCTCCAGAAATACTTTCTGTCCTTTGCAATCTATTCCCTCTATCGCTCCCTTTCCCCGTCCCAATCTCTGTCACTGCTATTCAGTTTATATTCCCTAGGATGCTCTGTAAATGGAATCATACAATGTATACTCTCTCAGTCTGGCTTCTTTCAGCCTGTAATTATTTTCCCTGTGATTTGTCCATGTACTTGTACATATCAGTGATTTATTCCTTTTTATTACTGAGTGGTATCCCTTGTGTGGATATGGCATGGTTGGTCCTCCCTGCCTCCCTCCCTTCCTTCCTTCCTTCCTTCCTTCCTTCCTTCCTTTCACGGTACAATGAACTAATGAGGAAAATCCCCATTTTTCTAAGTGTACCCTGAGGTGGGAGTTTGGGTCCTGCTCTCCATCCCTCTCTGAAAGTTTGGGACTGTTTTCCAGGCCTGACAGTGACTTTGAGCGCAGCAGTGTGGCCAGAGTGGAGACCACATGCTATTATTTGCCAAACTGAAGGTTTGGCCACACCTTTGAATGCCTGAGCATTCAAAGCCTGAATGATCAGAGCTTTGATTTTGGCTACTGGAGACTGGGTGCCAGTTAGCAGATGTGAAGAAGTGCCCTTGTGTTTCACCTCAGTCTGAAAGCTTTGTCAAAGGAACTTGACCTCTTGTCACCAGTTGGCGAGCAGTGTGTGACCTTCATGCATTACCTGAGCCCTGGCAGTGCTGCTGCCCATTGATGGCTGGCCTGCCTTCCCAGGCCCAGGCTCGCTGACACTGCTTCCCCCTCCCACTGGCCCCTCTGTGCACAGCAGTCCTCCTCTTCACCTGCGCAGTGAAGCCCTCACGCTGCTATCCCTCAGCTCTGGCCCTTCACCTAGAGGCAACTGATGGCCTTCCTCCCTCTGCTCTCGGGTGTTTCCCAGGTCTTTCTTCCCCGTCTTCTGGATTGGCACACACTGGGGCAGTCCTCCAGGACTCCATGCTCCCCCAGGTCTCAGGACAGGCGTTTTCTCAGACACCCCTTGCCCTTTGTGCATGGCAACAGGCCTTGGCATGCCTCCGCCCCATTTATTGCCTCACTTATCTCCAGGGGTCCCAGAAGGTGCCTCCAGTGAGTTCAGGAGTGAGTCCACCATGATAAACTGCCCTGGCCTCCTCCTGGGCCCTCCTGGGCCCAAAGGAAGGACTTCGCCACCCTTGGAAGAAAAGGGATGGTAAGGGCTTCCCCTCTCCTGTACTTTGTACCACCTTGTCCCTGGGCTTACATCTCCTGAGTTCTGTCACATGATGTCCTTTTCTGTCATTTCTTATCCAAGTGGGGTTCAGCCAGTCCCAAGGCCAGGCCAAGAAATGGACACTCCCATCCTGCTGACCCCCTGCCACTATTTTTTTATCTTGAGCTTCCTAGGCCAACTATTTCACCAAACCCATCCACTCTGCAGAGACCCTGGTTGACTAGGGAGGTGGTGCACCTGGCACCTGGCTGCCCTGCCCTCCACTACACCCTTGGACCACTGGGCCCCTGCCATTGCCAGGTAACCCACAAAGGGGCTGGGGACCTGCACTGGGAGTGGCCTCAGGGCTGAGGTTCATCCTGTCCTTTCTTCTCTCTCAGGGATCTTGGATTCCAGAGATGAGACTCAAAAATTGGACCCAAGAGGAAGGGATGTTGGCTGTGCAAGTCCTACTAGGGAGGGGCACTGACCAAAAGGCATCTGGCCCAGGGCCATCCTGGTCTCTGCAGTAACTGTACAGGGAAGCACCTTTGTGAACTTGGGAATCACCTCTCCCTGGAGGGACAGGTGAGGGGATGGGCAGGGCTCCTTCCTCCCCAGCAGGGACTCCAATTTTTTAAAAGTCTCCTTCAAAGAGAATGGAAAATACACTTGGTCCTTCTAGACCACATCCAGCCTGTGTGATCTGAGAGCCATAGTGGGCATTGGCGACAGGCCTGGCACCTATATCCAGCATGGTAGCAGGGGCAGGTGGGAGCAGAGGCTCATGTGGAAGCCCAGTGGGCTCAGCCCAGCAATGTCTGCTCCACTCCACATAAAGGTGCCTCTGCTTGCCCTGCATGCAGGAGCCTGGTCTGGCTGAAGCTTGAGGGAGCCCTGGGATAAGGTCTGGAGATGGGGGAGGAGCCTGGGAATTGAGCCCTGAGGGGTAGTGGCTGTTCCTAGCATGGAGTGGGCAGGTCTCTGTTGGGTTGTTCAGGGACTCTTCCTTGTGTCTAAAGGTGCCCCAGTGGGCCTTTGTGTGTGTCTGTACTCGTGGCATCCACATGCATGTGGATGTGATGCCCATATAGAGAGGGGAGCCTTCTCCTGAAATCCCAGCTCTATGATGCTGGTGCCTGGGGAAGGTTCAGAGGCTGCCTGGAGTCAATTTCCACTCTGCTGTTGAGCTGGCTGGGTGGCGCAGCAGGAGGGGGAGGGGGAGACTGGTGAAGTGGAAGGGCCCGTAGACAAATTCTGGGAACACAGTTTCCTGGGCACTTTGGCTCAGTCTCTCCTCCCTGGTGGGTTTCCTTTCTTGGTTGCTGACTCCTAACCTGGAGTGGGCACATGGGCCAGTCGGCCAGCCCCACACTGGTCAGTGTGTCACAGGGAATGACAAGACGATAATAAAAGCCTGCAATAGAGTTGATTTCCAAGTCTGTTAACAGGGCACATATTCTTCCTGTTCTTCTTGAGGAGGATGCAGGGGCTCCAAGGGTTAACTAACTTCCCCAGGTGGCACTACTTCTAAACAGTGGAGCTGGCTCTAAACTGGGTAACCCCCACCCCCACCCCCGACCCCATGACGTCCATCCTCCTGGGTCACTGCAGGATCACAGTCACAGGCTTTCACGCAGTTTAGCTTATATAACCTTCAGAATGGCTTGAAAGGTAGGTTTTGTTCTGATTGATTTTTCTTACCATTGTGAGGCTTGGAGTGTGGGAGTAACTTGCCCAACAACTTACGTTGGTTAGGTCTTTCTGGGACTCCCTGGATGCCCCGTCCTGCCCTGCGATGGGAGGTGTGGTCCTTGGTTACTAAGGTGCTCCGTGTCAGGTCTTCCAAGTCTGACCTGTGTCTCTGTGTCTAATCACTTCTCGCACTTGCCCCTCCCCTCCCTGCCCACAGGTTCCGGCCTTGATACTCCCTGTTCTGCAAACATCCCAAACGCCGCAGGCCTCAGACCTGTGTCCACACTGCCCACTTGGTCCCCCAGCAGACTGCCTGCAGGTCGCTTTTTCCCCTCCCGTACCCCCTGGGCGGACACACTGTTTCTTGTGGCTTCCTCTCCGGCGCTCTGTGTGTGCCTCCACAACATGTGAATGTCACACGTGCCTTCCTACCCCCAGACTGAGATTTCTTGAGGATGCCGAAGAATAATAATACATAATAGATGTTCAGTAAATGGTTTTTAAATTGAGTTTTATATGTAAACATTCTCCTTTCTTTTCTGATTTAATGCTTTTTATGGTTGAGAACTTTGGCAATAGGGTGAGAACTTCCCACCTGCCAAAATGGGCCTTGATGGTAAAGAGTGATACAGATTTAGGTGATTTTTAACTCCAGATTTTAAGTCCCTGATTGTGTACTATGAGTATATGGCTGGATGTCTCAAAAAATTCATGGAGTTTAAAATCTGGGCTCATCTCTTACCAGTGTGATTTGGCTGAGGTGGTGAGAGGCCTCAGGTCTGCTTCCAGGTTCCACTAAGGCCTGAGGACCTCTGGCCCTGGACTTGTTGAAAGTGCCTTGTGGGTGCCTTGCAGCTTTCTCCTGGGCCTTGCTTCTGGGCGCCTCAGAAATGAGTCAGGACATGTGCAGCGTGGGCTTGTGCAGGTGGCAGGGAGCCCAGAATTAGTTCAGCTGTGTTTCCTGCAGTGGAGGGGGTGGCTGTGCCAGATGGGGGTGGGGAGGGGGGCGAGGAAGAGGCAAAGGCAGGCAGCCCTGAGCTGCAGTGGCCTCAGGACTTTGAGGAGGGGGTGGCTGCTTTGTGCCTGGCACATACCCTATTGCACGTGAACAGTGGGTTGAGGGAAGAGGCTTGTGCAACCGGAGCTGGTGTGACCCCAACATGCCCGAGAGAAGTGTGGGAGACAGAAGGCTATGGCTGTGTCACCCCCAAGGAGCAAGTGGCAGGTAGGTGTGGACATCACCATGCTCTCTGCTCACATTCTGCAGCTCATTGCTGAAACCTGCCATAGCACACTCAGGCAGGCGGAGTCAAACTGAACCTGAGCTGACCTGCCACTGGACAGCACAGCGTCCTCCTTCTGCCTGCATGCTTTTGCTCTTTACAAACTGCCTTTTGTTCAAAGGGAGAGAGTGGTTGGCCTGGGTATTTTAATAAATTGCAAAATGCTTTGTCCTCTGACCTGGATGGGTCGCTCAGTTGGTTAGAGTGTCGCCCCATACACCAAAAGATCTCAGGTTCAATTCCTGGTCACAGCAAATACCTACCTTGTGGGTTTGATCCCTCGGTTGGGGCACACACAGGAGGCAACCCATCAACATTTCTCTCTCTCTCCCTCTCCTCCTTCCTCTCTAAAATCAATGAAAACATACCCTCAGGTGAGGATTAAAAAAGGCTTTGTTGTCCTCTGCTCCATTTTCTGCCCCTCTCACCCTCTGGTACAGGTATGCTGCCCAGAACGCCAGGGGTCATCCATCACCAGAGAAAACAGGACAGCAACGTTCACCACTCTTGCTGTTCACCAGGGCAGAGTGCAGGGCAGGCTTTGTGCCTCCCGGGGTGGGGAAGGCCACACTCCTGTCGCCACTGTGAGTCAGCCAGGTGGGACCGTGAAATATTCAATCATATGTGTGTCAGCATTGTCCTAGAGAAAACATTTTTAAAGGTTTTGGCATGTGGTATGAGCACGTTCCTTCTGTGGTTTTCCCGTTGCCATGTGCAACACACGCGAGCAGAGGGTAGGCGTGCTCGGGGTTTCTGTGGGTTTAATCCTGTGTAGAGAACACTGAGGAAGAAAACAACATCTGAAGGTTTCCAGGTGGCCCAGCTTTGAGGCTCAGCGCGCAATTTTGGCCTTAGATGCTGGCCTGGCCTTGGTCACTAGTGTTTGGGTTCAGGAAGACACGGAGGGCTGGCTCCAAGTATAGCTGGAAGCTCCCGTCCCAGCAGGTGCCTCCCTTCTTGCCTTGGCACTGCCGCCGTATACCTGGCTTTCCTCATCCATGTCTGCCCCACGGTGATCTCAGGAAAGCTGTGTCAGACCACATCTGGACCTAGCATGTGAAGAGGGAAAATGTTCATCTGTGAGAGTTCAAGAACTTCTATCCACGTTGTCCCTTTAGTGCCCGACCTAGTGCTCTGCATGCAGAGGACCAGGACCTTCCGTAAGTGCTTACAGGCTCACAGCCTTTCCATGCCTCTCTGTTGGCTCCTGGGGCCAGGACCTGGGGGCGTTTGTGCAAAGGGGCCCACAGTCTGGAGAACCTTTCCCATCAGTATGGCCATCTGTTCTTTTCAAGGCATGCATGCATTCCAGTCTTTTTTGGTCCCCACATTAACTGTGAGGTGGGCAGGGCAAGAATTAATATGCCCCTTTAAAGGACAGGGTACCTGAGGTCAGAGGTACAGAGAACAGAAGGGAGGTTCCTGCATTTGGACCAAAATCATGAGCATGGTGGGTGTCCCGCTTCTCAATTAAGCGCTTTATGCGGGTGACTGGCATCATCCCATCAGGACAACCCCCTAGGTCCCCCCTAGAACACGGGGCATAATGAGAGAATCTTAGAGTTTGGAGCAAGAATAGACCCAGAGATGAGGCAGTAGCTGGAGAGTGTGTGTGACTGACATGCGCCTTATTTAGGGGGAAATGGTTAGCATCATGAGCCAGAGCTGACTCTGGTTTGGGAGGGTGGTGGGGCGTCCTCAGAACAGTGGTTTGGGAAAGAAGGAACTTGTCAGAATCTATTTTCAAAGAACATACTGCTGTCTACTGTTCTCAAAATGCATGTGGTATGTCCTGGGAGGGGGTCAGAATTCCCCCAAGTGTGATGTAGGGGAGAAGGGACACAGTGAGGAAGCTGGTATCAAGCTGCTTGATGTTTTATTCAGCCGGAGGGTTGAGATCTGCACAAAATGCAGCAGTTTCCTCCTTCAGGATTAAATTACCCCTTTTCAAAAGCTGCCAGAGCCCTGCTAACTGTTCCTTTTATTGTCATCTTTTCTCAGCCAAGTTGTTGGCCCTTTGCCACTCCCCACACCCCCATGGGCCCTGAACCTGGGAACCAGCTCTGTGAAACTACAGGTGGCTCAGCAGCAAGATTGTTCTGGCCACAAGGGAACCAGGGAAAAGGAGCAGCTGGCCAGGTGGCTTGGGGTGTGCCCAGATGGAGCATTCAGTGCCAGGCCCCTGTTCCACCGGGAAGACGGCCTTGGCATCAGATTTCAGTGGGCCTTGGCAGGTCAGTGGCAGGAATGTGCAAGGGGAGGAAATTCCATTTTGCATGGCTAGTGTTTGCCAGTGTCCTGCAGTCTGACAGCTCAGTTTGCATTTGCAGGTTTCACGAACCGAAGGCTGATGACGGTCACTTGGGCCCATATTACATGGAAATGTTTTCAATGTCCTCTGGGATCCTTCATCTAATAATCATGACTGCTTTCCCAGACATTTAATAGGGATTTTTCCAGACCTCCCCACTTCTTCTTAAAACTTATAGTGATTTCATTGCACAGCTGTTCCTTGTAAATCAAGAAAAAATAAACCCAATAAAGAAAATAATCTTATGAATAAATAAATACCCCTTAAGCAGCACAGGGAATCTGATGCAAATATCATAAGGGAAACTTAAGAATTTCTTACTGCAAACTAGGGCTCTGGAAAAAATGAATCTCAGGGTATGCTCAGAAACTCTGCCAGTCTTCTGAATTTTTAGTGGAGACTTCTCACCAGAGTCTCTCAGGAACAGAGTTTCAGAAATGCTGATTCACTGTGTGAGGCTCAAAATCAGGACGTATTTATACAGCCTCTATTCATAGCATTTGCATTAAGCTTTTAAACCTAGGGTTGGGGAAAACAAGCTTCAGGCACTGAGCTCTTTCTGCATAGACCTCCGAACCTTTGGGATATTTCTGGCTAGTTATGCAGGGACTCAGTCCAGCCTGAGGGAAAACAGGTGAGATGTAAATGACTTAAATTTTTGTACATGTGGAATTTTCATGGAAATTGTGAGGCTAAGTCCACTTCTCAAGTGAAGATCATGCCCTCTGAAGATTGAGTGTTGTTCTGTGAAACAGTCTGGAGGCAGTGCCATAGGAGGTCATTGGATCTGTAAGCCACCTTGGAAACCCAAGCTGCAGCCTGTTGTCCAGGGCAAGTGGCAGCTTGTACCAGGGAAGGGAGGTGACGGCTCTTCAGGTATTTATTTTCCTGATAGACATTCACAGCGATAGGGTAAGTGAGTTTGAGTTTGGTTTTTTATTTGGGCTGATAAAATCTTTCTGTTCACTTGAAGCTGTTAGGTTGACAAGCCAGCCACAAGAATAAAAGCTGTTTTCAAGAATAAAAGCTATGGCGCCATCTAACTGGGTGGGCAGGAAGGACTGCTGGCCCTTCTTCCTGACCCAGACCTCTATTTGCAATGTGAGGGGCAGGTGTTGGCTAGGACAGTAACTTTTGTTGGAGGGTTAACTTGATCCTGCATTTTCAGGAAAGATAGTGTGTGATCCATTCTTGCCTCACAGCCAAGGATTTGGAATTGTCCAGAAGAGACGCTATACATGAGGGTGACCTCACAGCTCTTCAGGTCACACATTTGGATTCCTCTTCTTTTGTACCTGTTTTCCCAGATGAGATTACCAGTCAGTCCACTGGTTATAGGTCTGAATAGGGGACTGCCAGCTCCTGCTATAGCTGTAGCAGGGCTTAGCCAGAAAACACTATGGAGGAGGTCCTCTTACTCCAGCCATCAAAACTTCATGTTTCCACCTGAGGTCAGGGATGAGCAATGACCTCATGTTCCCATGGGTTTATCTGAAGGTATACATTTTACTCCTGTCTTCTTGCCAGATTTGCATAAGTGTTTAACAGGTCAAAGCATTAGCATTTTCTACTTCAAGAAAACCTTCATCATCAGCCTTTTTTTATGTGGTCTTAAAGTAGATAGTTCATTTTGCAATCTCTTCCATACAGCAGCCAATCACCTTTTAGAATGTAATCAGTCTTCTGATCCTAGCCATGATGGGGTAATAAATATTGGATTTACTATCTGTTCCTTAACAATTATAATATCAGACAAAATATATGAAGTAACTGTTTTCAAGAATAAAATAATACTCAGGGCATGCCTGTGATCCAAACTGAAGTGTGTAACACAAGTTGCACATTCATCCTGGCTTTTTATTGCGGAGTGCCTTCAAACCCAAGGTGCAAGGAAGCAAACACCTGTAGAGTATTGAGCAAAAGAAACAGATCAGAATTTGAGGGTGCAGAGGCAACTGGAATTTCTGAGGCAAGGTACTGAAGAGAAAGGTTATGAGCAGAAGAAGGACATGAGAAATCTTCAAAGTATTCCTCTAGAGTCTTTACTAAATACTAAGCATGTTTACACAGGAAAAGACTCTTTGAGGCTTGTCAGAAAACAACTACTGGGGGTGCAGGGACAGGGAATGGCTAGTGAGCTGGACAGAGATTCTGGAGGTCACACAGCACTGGGAGACTTAGTTTTAACCTGCCAGAGTGAAGAGACCTTGCTGAACACCTTAAACTTTCACCTGAGACCACAGGAAGGCCACACATTATGGATTGGGTTACCCTAGTCTAGAGTAAGGACCATGATAAATTCACTATAACAAAACCTAAAAACAAGCCTTGTTAGGATAAAGATGATATGCTAGCCAACTAACAGTCTGCCAGAATAAAACTCAACACTCTTTAAACAATATATGCAATATCCAGTATACAATAAAAAAAATCACCAGACTGGCAGGACGATATGGACCAATGACAAAGAGAAAAAGGTCAATAGATACAAACCCATGCAAACGTATGAGTGAACATATAGGAGTTTCAGCAGAGGAATAGACATTTAAGAAACAAGCAAATGAAACTTCTAGGACTGAAAAATACAGTTATCTGAAATGAAAAATTTACTGGCTAGATATAACAGCAGTTTGGATACTGTAGAAAAAAATTATTCTTTTGCATAGTCTTTTACTATTTGTTTTTTCGCTTCCATTGTATTCCAACTAGTTCACTATTCTTTGTCTTTTATTTTTTATTCTTTTTATTTATATTTTTATATTTTATTATTCAGATCTCACATTGTATCCTTCCCTTGCCTTACTTCATTTTGCCTTGTTCCTGTCCTTTCTTATTTTTGTCGTGAATTTATTTTCCCCTATGCTTGTTCCTATTCCTTACTCTTACTATTTCTCCTCCCTTTATCCTCTCAAAATCATTCTTCCTTCCTTTAGTCAGCTCACATTATTTTCCCCTTTCTTATAATATTCTCATTTCCTTTCCATCTTTATAAATTGTGGCTTGCTTGGTGTGGATATTACGATTATTGCTGTACTTCAATTGTATTCCTATTTATTCACTATTTTCTTTATTTCAAATGTCATAGATTACTCTCCCCTGTCTTACTCCATTTTGCCTTCCTCTTTCCCTTGCTTATTTGAGTTTGGAATTTTATTTTTTTTTCTTTCTTAGTCTAGATTCTTTTCCTTACTCTTATTATTTCTCCTCCACTAGCCTCTCAAAATCATTTTTCTTTACTGTAGACATCTCATATTGTCTTTTCTTTTTCATATAATATTCTTATTCTCTTTCTGCCTTTATTAATCTTTGCTCAGCTATTATTGTTATTGACCTTATGGTGGTTTTTCCGCAATTTTGTTCCCTTTGGTTAACTTTTTTTTAAATTTTATTTCAAAACCCATTTTATACTCTTCCCTTTTCTTACTCATTTTGACATTGCCCTTCCCTGTTTTACATACATTTTAACTTTTATTTTCTCCTTTCTTTAGCTTTGTTTCTATTCTCTACTCTTATTATTTCTCTTCTCTCTTCCCTCTCAAAATCATTTTGCTCTCCTTTAGTTATCTCATTTTCTCTTTTTCCTATCTTATAATATTCTTAATATCTCCCCCCCATTATTAATCTTTGCTCAATTTCTGTTAATATTGCTGATGTGATGGGGGGTAATTTTGCAGGTGTGGGTTTGGTTTTCTGGGTACTGTTGCTTTGTTCATCAGCGTCAGTACAACAGCACACAAGACGTGGTGGGGGTTGTGACTCCCAGTCAGCCAGCTAGAGGGGAGAACCTATCAGTGAATGAGCCATCAATAATCTAAGCCCAAGTACAACAAGAGAGCCCACATAAACTAAATAAATGGCAACCCTAGAGCATCCAGGTCAGGGATTAGAGAGATTGCACCACTGAGTTCCATAGAACTCCTGCCACAGAAGGCCACTCCATGAAGACAAGCGGGCAAAGTAGAGCAAACTGAGATGCAAATACAACCCAAAAGAGTCACCTAAAATGGGAAGACAAAGAAATAACACCCAATTGAAAGGAAAGGAGGAATCCCCAGAAATAGAGCTAAATGAAATTGAGGCAAGCAATCTATAAGACATAAAATTCAAAATAGTGGTTATAACGATTCTCAAGGAACTCAGATCTACAAGGAACTTAGTGTAAACTATAGCAGCATGAAAAAGGACATAGAAATTATGAATAAGAACCTGGAAGAAAAAAGAATATAATATCTGAAATGGAAAATACTAGAAGGAATTAAAAGCAGGCTAAATGAAGCAGAGGACCAAATCAATGAGCTGCAAGACAAGGTAGAAAGAAATATCCTGCTCTGGCTGGTGTTGCTCAATGGAATGAGTGCTGGCCTGCAAACCAAAAGATTGCTGGTTCGATTCCCAGTCAATGTACATGCCTGTGTTGCAGGCCAGGTCCCCATTGGGGGCCATGTGAGAGACAAGCACACATTGATGTTTCCCTCCCTTTCTTTCTCCTTCCCTTCCCCTCTCTCTAAAAATAAATAAATAAAAATATTTTAAAAAAGAAAGAAATACCCAGACAGAGCCAAAAAATGAATAAGACTCAAAAAGACTGAGGATAGTTTAAGAGAGCTTCAGGACAACAGGAAACATAACAATATTCACATCACAGAAATGGAGAAGAAAAGGAGCAAAGGATAGAAAACCTCTTTGAAAAAATAATGACAAAAACTGCCCTGATTTGGTGAGGGAAGAAGTCATGTAAGTTCAGGAAGCACAGAGAGTCCCAATCTAGATGAACACAAGAGGCCTACTCCAAGGCACATCATAATTAAAATGGCAAATTTTAAAGACAAAGAGAGAGTCTTAAAAGGCAGCAAGGGAGAAACAGCTAGTAATATATTGGGGGCTCCGAAAAGGCTATCAGCTGATTTCTCAACAGAAACACTACAAACCAGAAGCAATTGGCACAAAACACTCCAGGTAATGAAAAGCAGGGACCTACAACCAAGACTACTCTATCCAATAAAGCTCTCATTCAAAATGGAAGGAGAAATAAAGAGCTTCCAAGACAAAAGAAGGCTAAAAGAGTACATCTCCACCAAACCAGTACTGCAAGAGATGCTAAGGGGACTGCTATAAAAATTAGAAAAAATACAATGAGAGAGAGAGAGGAACACAGGAACATGGGTACAGAAAAAGGGCAATGAATAAGTATCTGTCAATAATAACCTTAAACATAAATGGGTTAAATGATCCAGCCAAAAGACATCAGATAGCTGAATGGATAAGAAAACATGACCTACATATACACTGTCTACAAGAGACCCACCTCAGAAAAAAAGATATAAATAGGCTGAAAGTGAAGGGATAGAAAAATATTCTAAGCAAATGAACATGAAAACAAAGCTGGGGTAGTGATACTTATATCAGAAAAAATAGAATTCAAAACAAAGGCCATAAAAAAGGACAGAGAAGGTCACTACATGATACCTAGGGGAGTAGTCCAACAAGAGTATATAAACCCTTATATATGTACCCAACATAGGAGCACCTAAATATATAAAGAAAATCTTGGAGGACTTCAAGAAAGATACTGACAACAATACAGCCATCATTAGGGATTTTAACACCCCACTGTCAACAATGGACAAATCTTCCAAACAAAAAATCAATAGATATTGTGGCAATGAATGACACCGTAGACCAAATGGACTAAACTGATATATACAGAACCTTTCACCCCAAAGAAGCAAAATATACACTCTTTACAAATGCACATGGAACATTTTCAAACATAGACCACCTGGTAGGAGACAAAACAAGCCTCAACAAATTTAAGAAAATTGGAATCATGCCAAGCATGTGCTCAGATCACAATGGCTTGAAACTGGAAATCAGCCTCAAGGATAAAACAAACAAAAAACATTTCCAATACATGGACACTGAATAACATGTTATTAAATAATGAATGGGTCAACAATGGATCAAGGGAGAAATCAAAAAGTATCTGGAAACCAATGAAAGTGAACACACAACAACCCAAAACCTATGGGACACAGCAAAAGTAGTCCTCAGGGGGAAGCTCATAGCATTACAGGCCTACCTAAAGAAGATAGGAAAATCTCAAATAAACAACCCAACCCTCCATCCACAAAAACTAGAAGAACAACAACAAACAAAGCCCAGGGTAAGTAGGAGTAAGGAAATAATTAAGATCAAGCCAGAATTTAATGACATGGAGACTAAAACACAAAAAACAGTTCAAAGGATCAATGAATCCAGGAGCTGGTTCTTTTGAGAAGATAAACAAAATTGACAAACATTTAACCAGACTCATCAAGAAAGAAAGAGAAAGGACCCAAATAATTAAAATTAGAAATGAAAGAGGAGAAGTTGCAACTGATACCACAGAAATACAAAGGATTTTAAGAAATTTATATGCCAAGAAATTGGACAACCTGGCAAAATGGACAAATTTCTAAAAACATACATTCTTCCAAAACTGAATCAAGAAGAAGCAGAAAGCCTGAGTAGACTGATAACAACTAGTGACACTGAAGCAGTAATCAAAAAATTCCTGGCACACAAAATCCCTGGACCAGATGGCTTTAGAAGTGATCTGTACCAAACATTTAAGGAAGAACTAACTCCTGTCCCTTTCAAACTATTCCAAAATTCAAGAGGAGGGAAAACTCTCAAACTCTTTCTATGAGGCAAGTATCATCCTAATTCCAAAACCAGTTAAAGATGCAAGAAAGAAAAAAAACTACAGGCCAATATCTCTAATGAACATAAATGCTAAAATCCTCAACAAAATATTAGCAATCCAGATTCAGCAATACATTAAAAAGGTCATATACCATGATCAAGTGGGATTTATCCCAGGGATGAATATTGATTCATGTAAGGATGGTACAATATTTGCAAATCAATAAACATAATACTCTACATAAGCAAAACGAAGGACAAAAACCACATGATCATATCAATAGATGTTGAAAAGCATTTGATAAAATCCAGTACCCATTTATGATAAAAACACTCAGCAAAGTGGGAATACAGGGAACATACCTCAACATAATAAAGGCCATATATGAGAAAACTACAGCCAACATTATACTGAATGGGCAAAAACTAAAAGCTTTCCCCATATGATCAGGAGCAAGAAAAGAGTGTCTGCTTTCACCACTCTTATTCAACATAGTACTGGAAGTCTAACTACAGTGATCATACAAGAAAAAGAAATAAAAGGCATCTAAACTGGAAAGGAGGAAATAAAATTGTCATTATTCAAGATGACATGATTGTGTGCATAGAAAACCCTATAGTCTTCACCAAAAAACTACCCCTAATAAGTGAATTTGGCAAAATAGCAGGATAGAAAGTCAATATTCAGAAATTTGCAACATTTCGTACACTGACAATGAAAAATTAGAAAGAGAAACTGGGGGGGGGGAATGCCATTTACTATAGCAACAAGAAAAATAATATACCTAGGAATAAGTTTAACCAAGGAGGTAGAAGGCCTATACTTGGAAAACTATAGAACACTGAAGAAAGGAATTAAAGTAGATGAAAATAAATGAAAGTATATACTCTGTTCATGGATGAGAAGAATTAACATAATCAAAATGTCCATATTAGCCAAAGCAATCTATAGATTCAACGCAATTCCTATTAAAATACCAATGGTGTATTTCACAAATCTAGAATAAACAGTTCAAAAATTTATATGGAACAAAAAATGACCCTGAATAGCCTCAGCAATCTTGAGAAAGAAAAACAAAGTAGGAGGGATCACAATACCCGATGTCAAACTGTATTACAAGGCCACTGTAATCAAAACAGTCTGGTACTGGCATAAGGACAGATACATATCAATGGAACAGAATAGAGTGCCCAGAAATAAACCCGAGGCTCTATGGTCAATTAATATTTGACAAAGGGGGCATGAGCATACAATGGAGCACAAATAGCCTCCTCAACAAATGGTGTTGGGAAATTGAACTGGTACATGTAAAAAAAAAAATAGACTTGACCACCAACTTACACCATACACCAGAATAAACTCAAGATGGATAAGATACTTAAATATAAGTTGTGACACCATAAAAGTCCTAGCAGGGGTGTCCAACCTTTAAGAAGAGGTGTCTTGGGCCACACATTAAATGCAGAAACACTAACGAAAACTGATGAACAAAAACATTAAATGCAGAAACATTAATGAAAACTGATGAACAAAAAAAAGGTTTTCAGTAAATTTATGATTTTGTGTCGGGCCGCATTCATAGCATCCTGGGCTGCATGCAGGCCATGGGTTGGACACTCCTGTGAGAAAAACACAGGCAGTAAAATTTCAGATATCCCATGTAGCAGTATTTTTGCTGATATATCTCTTAGGGCACGGGATATAAATGAAAGAATAAACAAATTGGACTACATCAAATTCAAAACTTATGCACAGCTAAAGATACCATCATCAAAATGAAAAGGGAACCAATCATATGGAAGAACATACTTGCCAATGATACATTGGACAAAGGTACTACAAAATGTATGAAGAACTCATATGACTCAACACCTGAGGACAAACAATCCAATTAAACAATGGGCAAAGGATACAAATAGACACTTCTCCAAGGAGGACATTCAGATGGCCCATTGACATATGAAAGGATGCTCAACATCACTGACCATAAGAGACATGCATATTATAACCACAATGAGATATCACCTCACACCAGTCAGAATAGCCATCATTAATAAATCAACAGATAAGTGCTGGTGAGGATGTGAAGAAAAGGGAATCCTAGTACACTATTGGTAGGAATGCAGACTGGTGCAGCCACTGTGGAAAACAGTATGAAATATCCTAAAAAAAATAAAAATGGAACTGCTTTTTGATCCAGCAATTTCACTACTAGGAATGTACCCTAAGAATCTTTAGTCACCAATTCAAAAGAATTTATGCACCCCAGTGTTCATAATAGCACAATTTACAACAACCAAGATTTGGAAGCAGCTAAACTGCATATCAGTAGATGAGTAGATCAAAAAACTATGGTACATTTACACAATGGAGTATTACACAGCACAAAGAAAGAAGGAACCTTTTGCCACAGTATGAATGGAACTGGAGAATATTATGTTAAGTGAAATAAGCCAGGCAATGAAAAACAAATACCATATGATCTCACCTATAAGAGGAGTCTAATGAACAAAATAAACTAACAAACAAAATGGAACTACAGGCACCAAAACATGGAACAGACTGACAGTGACCAGAAGGGAGTGGGGAGGTGGATAATGGTGGAAAGAAGGGGAAGGGACTAGTCAAGAAACATGTATCAATGCCCAGTGGACACTGAGAACTGTGTCAGGATTGACTGTGGGAGTCAGGGTGGGATGCGTGGAGGACGGCAAAGGGGGAAAAATTTGGACAACTGTAATAGAATAACAAAAAAAATGATTAAAAATAAATAAAAGCTACCATTTTGGGATGTCTACAGAAAGAGAAAAAAATCAGTGAACTTGAACACAGATGACTACAAATCATTCAAACTGATGTATAGAGTGAAAAATACTGAAAAAAATATCAGCAGGGCCTTAATGACATGTGATGGATAATATCAAGTAATCTAAAGGATATTTAATTAGAGTTCTAGAAGAGAGATTGGGCAGAAACATGTTTGAGGAAATTTCCCCAAATTTGATGAAAAAAGATATCAGCCTACAGATTCCAGAATTTCAATGAGCCCCAAGCATGGTAACCCCAAAGAAAACCACATCTAGGCCCACCAGAATTAAATTGCTGAAAACAAAATAAAATTGCTAAAAACAAAACATAATATTAAAATATTAAAGCATCCAGAGGGAAGAAGTGGGGGAACAAAAATAAGGATATGGTTGACTTCTTATAAAAAACAATGCATGCCAGAAGGCAGCAGGACATCATCTTTATAGTTCTGGGAAAAAAAGTCTTTCAAAAATAAATATGAAAGAAAGATGTTTTCAGATTAACAAAAGTTAAGAGAAATTGTTTCCTGTAGATCTGCAATGTGAGAATCATTAAAGGGATGTCACCAGCCTGAAGGTAAATGATACCATATAGCAAACATAGAGATCCATATGAAGTAAGGAAGTGCCAGAAATGAGAATTGTGTGGTAAATATAAAAATTTATTTTCTTATTTAAAAATTTATTTAAAGACAATTGGTGGCTTAAAACAAAATAATAGCAATTTATTGTGGAGTTTCTAATATTATATAGCAATAAAATGTGTGACAAAGAACAAGAGGAAAGTAAATGAAAGAATACAGAAAAGCACTAGAGAAAAATTAATGAAAACAAAAATTGGTTCTTTAAAAAGATGAATAAAGTGGATAATCCCCTAGGACTTTTTTAATATAAATATTTTATTGTATTTTTTCTTTTTTTAAACATTTTTTATTGTTGTTCAAGTACAGTTTTCTGCCTTTCCCCCTGACCCCTTCCCACCACCCCAGCCCTTTCCACTTCCCTTCCCTGTTTCTACACCCCCTCATTATTGTCCATGTGTTCTTTATAATTGTTCCTGCAAACCCTTCACCCTTTTCTCCTATAATCCCCTCCCCTCTCCCCTCTGGTCACTGTGAGTCTGTTTTCAATTTCAGTGTCTTTGGTTGTATTTTGCTTGCTTGTTTGTTTTGTTGATTAGGTTCCTGTTAAAAGTGAGATCATATGGTATTTCTCTTTCAACAACTGGCTTATTTCACTTAGCATAATAATTTCCAGCTCCATCCATGCTGTCCAAAAGGGTAGGAGCTCCTCTTTTCTTTCTGCTGCATAGAATTCCATTGTGTAAACGTACCATAGTTTTTCAATCCATTCACTTACTGATGGGCACCTAGGTTGCTTCCTACACTTAGCTATTGTAAATTGTGCTACTATGAACATTGAGGTGCATAAGTTCTTTTGGATTGGTGTTTCAGGGTTCTTAGGACATAATCCTAGCAGTGGAATTGCCGGGTCAAAAGACAGTTCCATTTTTAGTTTTTTGAGGAAATTCCATACTGTTCCATAGTGGTTGCACCAGTCTGCATTACCACCAACAGTGTACTAGGATTCCATTTTCTCCACAACCTGTCCAATACTTGTTGTTTCTTGCTTTGTTTATGATGCTCATTCTCAATGGTGTGAGGTGGTATCTCACTGTGGTTTTAATTTGCATCTCTCTGATAGCTATCGATACTGAGCATCTTTTCATGTGTCTCTGGACCCTCTGTGTGTCCTCCCTGGAGGAGTGTCTGTTCGAGTCCTTTGCCCATTTTTTAATTGGGTTGTTTGTCTTCTTAGAGTGGAGTTGTGTGAGTTCTTTATGTATTTGGAGATCAAACCCTTGTCTCAGTTATCATTGCCAAATATGTTTTCCCATATGGTTGGTTCTCTTTTCATTTTAATGCTGTTTTCTTTAGCTGTGCAGGAACTTTTTATTTTGATGAGATCTCATTTGTTTATTCTTTCCTTTATGTCCTTTGCTCTAGGGGACATATCAGTGAAAATGTTGCTGTGTGAAATATGTGAGATTTCCTGCCTATGTTCTCCTCTAGGACTTTAATGGTGTCATGAATTATATCTAAATCTTTTATCCACCTTCAATTTATCTTTGTGTATGATGTAAAGTGGTGCTCGAGTTTCATTTTTTCCATGTAGCTGTCCAGCTCTCCCAACACCATTTGTTGAAGAGGCTATTTTTACTCCATTTTATGTTGCTGCCCCCTTTGTCAAATATTAATTTCTGTACAGACTTGGGTTTATTTCTGGGCTCTCTGTTCTGTTCCATTGGTCTATGTGCCTGTTCTTATGCCAGTACCAGGCTGTTTTGATTACAGTGACCTTGTAATACAGTTTGGTATCAGGTATTGTGATCCCTCTTACTTTGCTTTTGTTTCTCAAAATTTCTGCAGCTCTTCAGGGTCGTTTATGGTTCCATATAAATTTTTGAAGTGTTTGTTCTATGTCTGTGAAATATGCCATTGGTACTTTAATAGGCATTGCATTGAATCTATAAAGTGCTTTGGGTAGTATGGACATTTTGATGATGTTAATTCTTCTGATCTATGAACACGGTGTATGTTTCCACTTGTTTGTGTCTTCCTTAATTTCTTTCTTCAGTGTTGTGTAGTTTTCTATGTACAGGTCTTTTACCTTGTTGGTTAGGTTTATTCCTAGGTATTTTATTTTCCTTGTTGCCATATCAAATGGGATTTTTCCCCCTGATTTCTGTTTCTGATGTTTCATTGTTGTTATACAGAAATGCCTTTGGTTTCTGAATATTGACTTCGTATCCCCCTGTTTTGCCAAATTCATTTATTAGGTTGAGTATTTTTTTGGTGGAGTCTGTAGGATTTTCTATGTACACTATCATGTCATCCACAAATGATGGCAGTTTTGTTTTTTCCTTTCCAATTTGGATGCCTTTTATTTCTTTTCCTTGTCTGATTGCTGTGGCTAGGACTTCCAATACTATGTTGAATAGAAGTGGTGAAGGTGGACATCCTTGTCTTGTTCCTGATTTTAGTGGGAAAGCTTTTTTAGTTTTTGCCCATTGAATATGATGTTGACTGTAGGTCTCTCTTATATGGCCTTTCTTATATTGAGGAATGCTCCCTCTATTCCTACTTTGCTGAGTGTTTTTATCATAAACGGGTGCCGTACCTTATCAAATACTTTTTCCACATCATTGATATGATCATGTGGTTTTTGTCTTTGCTTTGGTTTATGTGATATATTACGTTTACTGATTTGTGAATATTGTACCAACCTTGCATCCCTGGGATGAATCCCACTTCGTCATGGTGTATGATCTTTTAATATATTGCTGGATGTGGTTTGCCAATATTTTGTTGAGGATTTTAATGTCTATGTTCATCAGCGATATTGGCCTGAAGATTTCTTTCTTTTTTGTGTCTTTATCTGTAAACTCTTAAGAAGTTTAATCAGGAGAAAAGAGAGGAAACCAAATTGCCAGTATCAGGAATGAAAGAGGTCATATTACTATACATTCCATAGATAAGGATATTGTGGGATACTAAGAACTATTTTATGTCAAAAGGTTTAATAAATTAGATGAAATGAATACATTCATTGAAAGACATATTATCAAAATTGATATGAAGAAATCTAAATAGTATGAAATTAGATTTTTAAAAATAAATTGTGTAATTACAGGCATTCCCACAAAGAAAACCCCAGGTCCAAATGGTTACATTGGTAAATTTTAGGAAAAAATTTAGTGAAGAGATGGCACTAATCTTACACAGACCTTTTCACAGAGGAGGATGAAAGAGGAAACACTTCCCAATTAATTTCATGAGGCCAGCATAACCCTGATTTTTAAAGAAGGGAAAGGGAGACTTCTGGTCAAGTAGGAGGTGTAGGTAGATACACTTTGCCTCCTTGCACAACCAAAATAAGGATAACAAATTTAAACACAAAAAAGAACCAGAACTGCCAGAAAATCGAACTGTATGGAAGTCTGACAGTCAAGGAGTTAAAGAAAAAACATTCATTCAGACTAGTAGGAAAGGCAGAGACAGCAGCCAGGGTGGAGAGGAGTTGCAGCAAGGTGTTGACTGTTGGACCAGGCTGGGTGAGGTGGAGGCTACTGGAGTGAGTGATGCCATGTGTGTGTGCAGATAAATCAGGAGGAACAACTCTGGGAGATAAACCAGGGAGTGAGACAGATCGTGCAATCCAAGGTTCCAGTGCAGGGAAATAAAGCCTCAAAACTTCTGACTCAAAAAGCCTGTGGGCGGTTGAGGCAGCAGGAGAAATTCCCAGCCTCATGGGAGGGTTCACTGGGGAGACCCACAGGGTCCTAGAATGTACACAAGCCCACCCACCTGGGAATCAGCACCAGAAGGGCCCAATTTACATGTGGTTAGTGGGGGAAGTGACTGAAAGCCTGACAAGAGCTGAGCAAGTGACATTGCTCCCTCTCAGACCCCTCCCTGCGATGTACTGCCCCACCCTGGCAATTACCTAAGGCTCCACCCCTTACAATATAAGAGGCCTGCTGAGATGAAAAAATATGGCCCAAGGGAAAGAACAGATCAAAGCTCCAGAAAAAATACAACTAAATGATGAAGAGATAGCCAACCTATTAGATGCCCAGTTCAAAACACTGATAATCAGGATGTTCACAGAAATGGTTGAGTATGGTCACAAAATGGAGGAAAAGGTGAGGGCTATGGAAAGTGAAATAAAGGAAAATGTACAGGAAACCAACACTACGGGAAGGAAACTGGGACTCAGATCAATGGTTTGGACCAGAAGGAAGAAATAAACATTTGACCAGAACACAATGAGAAACAAGAATTCAAAAAAAAAAAAAAAATGAGGAGAGGCTTAGGAACCTCTGGGACAGCTTTAATATTCCAACATCTGAATCATAGGGGTGCCAGAAGGAGAAGAGGAAGAGCAAGATATTGGAAACTTATTTGAACAAATAATGAAGGAAAACTTCCCCAATCTGGCAAAGGAAATAGACTTCCTGGAAGTCCAGGAAACTCAGAGTCCCCAAAAAAGTGGGACCCAAGGAAGCACACACCAAGGCACATCATCATTACATTACCCAAAATTAAAGATATAAAGAGAGGATCTTAAAAGCAGCAAGAGAAAAGGAGACAGTTACCTACCAAGGAGTTCCCATCAGACTGTCAGCTGACTTCTCAAAAGAAACCTTACAGGCAAGAAGGGGCTGGAAAGAAATATTCAAAGTCATGAATGACAAGAACCTACATCCCAGATTACTCTAGCCAGCAAAGCTATCTTTTAGAATGGAAGGTCAGATAAAGTGTTTCCTAGAGAAGGTCAAGTTAAAGGAGTTCATCATCACCAAGCCCTTATTTTATGAAATGTTAAAGGGACTTATCTAAGATAAAGAAGATCAAAAATACAAACAGTAAAATGACAAGAAACTCACAACTATCAACAACTGAACCTAAAAATACAAAACCAAAAATGAACTAGAACAGGAACAGAATCACAAAAATGGAGATCTCATGGAGGATTATTAGTGGAGAAGGGGAGTGGATAGAATGAGGGGAAGGTACAGGGAATAAGAAGCATTAATGGTAGGTACAAAATAGATAGGGGGAGGTTAAGAATAACATGGGAAATGGAGAAGCCAGAGAATTTATATGTACAACCCATGGACATGAACTAAGATGGGGGAATGCTGGTGGGTGTGGGGGGAAGAACAGAGAGGAATAATGGGAAAAAATGGGACAACTGTAATAGCATGATTAATAAAATATATTTAATAAAAAATAAAGGAAAAGAAGTTACAGACCAATATTCCTCATGAGCATAAAAAAAAAAAGACCCAAACAAACAATCAAATACTAGCACATGAATACAGCAATATATAAAGCACCTCATCACCAAGTGGGGTTCATTCTGGGAAGGCAAGGTTGGCTTAACCTGTGAAACTCGATGAGTATAATGCACCACATTAACCAAATAAAAAGCAAAATATATGATCTGTTAAGGAGAGGCAGAAAAAAAGCATTTGACAAGATTCACAGCCTATTTATGATTAAAAATTCTCAGTAAACTCAGAATAAAAGGAAAATTCCACGATCTGTTAAAGGACATCTCCCAGAAATACACAGCTAAAATCATTCTAAACTGTGAATCAGCAAATGTTCTCCACCTTGGTCAGGAATAAGGCAAGGAAGTCTGCCTTCCCCACTCTGAACAGCACAATACTGGAACTCCCAGTCAGTGTAATAAGGCAACAAAAACAGAAATAAAAAGGCATGACGGTTGGAAAGGAGGAAGTGAAATTATCTTTATTTGCAGAAGACATAGTTCCTCAATAAATACTACTAGAACTGATAATGTGCACTTAGCAAGATCAGGTTATATGATCAATATGCAAAAATAATATTTCTATATACTAGCAAGAGTAATTGGAAAATGAAAGTAAAGTATAAATCACATTGTGCCAGACCTCTGGTAGGCACCCTGATGGCATCTTATGTCACTCAAATTAAAATTCAGAGTCTTTCCCATGTACTGCGAGACTCTCTTGCTGTGTACACTCCTCTCCCTATAGCACCCAGCATATCTCTGATCTCTCCACGATCTGCCCCTGGCTCCCTCTGCTGCGTTCACAAGTGTGGCATCTCCTCTGTGCCTGCACACTCTTCCCCTACATACCCCACTGCTCACTCCCTCGCACATTCAGGTGTATGCTCAACTGCCCCCTTCCCAGAGGTCTTCCCTGATCACTTTATATAAAATAGTTCCTCCTTTACCGCACTCTGTTTTATAAAGCCCTCACCACCACCCAGCCTGATGGATTTGTTTGTTCTTTGGCTCTCTTCCCCACTAGAACATAGGAACAAAGATGCTTGTTGTAGTTGCTCATGGCAGACTCTGCAGTGCCTAGCGCAGTGCTTGGAGCTGAGCAGTAGTCAATACATGTTGTTTGTTTTATGAATGGTTGACAGCAGATTGTGGTGTTGAGTGGGACAAGGCGTGGGGGTAAACACCTTGAAATGGAAGTATTTGGTTGGGC
Organism: Tonatia bakeri; assembly: GCA_004024845.1. Lineage (NCBI taxonomy): Eukaryota > Metazoa > Chordata > Mammalia > Chiroptera > Phyllostomidae > Tonatia > Tonatia bakeri. Next base: position 138,615 of record PVIA01001779.1, read on the forward strand.
AGCCTGTTGGGTTTCCTTTAATCTTTTTTGAAAATCTATGTAATTTTACCTTGAAAGAAAATTTTCAGTGAAACATTGGGATGCCTTGCCAAGTCCTGAGCAGGACAGGGCACCTGTGTGTGTGGCACTCCATCATCTTCAGGGTGTTTTCCTGGACATTGCCACATTGGATGGCACAGGCCCAGTGACACGGTGGCTGGGAGGGCGAGGCACAGATTCGGTCAGCAACCTCCAGCTCTACAGACAGGCTGAGGCCCTGCATCATGGATTTCAGTCCCGTGTTTCTTCCTGCTGCACTCATGCTGGGAAGCAGGTCCTGTCACAGAGGTTTTGCACCACCGACCACCACTCATGGGCGAGGCAGCCCCTCAGGTTTTATCTTCATGAGGCTACATGTTCTTGTTTCTCTTTTCTGCACATGTGCATGGATGCAGGTGGAACAAAAGAATTTTCCAGATTTTCAAGATCTGTTTTGGTGGAGGTCCGTGGAAATGGAGGCTGAAGCAAGCCCAGCATCAGCCAGGATCAGATATTTTCATAGGGCAAAGAGGCATAGGAAGGGCCTTGCTAATCCTGGCTGGACAGAGGGCCCCAGCGGAGCCTAGGGACCTTGGAGGGGCCTGTGGGTGTGGCCCAGTTCTTCTCACATGTCTCCCTGAGCTGTGTGGGCATCAATGGGAAGTAATAAAGGTAACCTTTTTCTCCTCTGATTGAAATCTATGTCAGTAAACACTCCAAACGGAAAGCTGGGTGCATGTGCCACATCTCATTGGATCATCAAAATAGACCAGAAAAATGCCGCCTTTACCTTCTTAGATGAAGAAAACAGGCCAAGATGATTATGTGAGTTTTCCAAGATTATTCCCATATGAGGTGACATGTCTGGGACTAGGACCCAGGTCTGCAAACTCCAAGTCAGGTGGTCTTGGGGTGGGGGTGTGGAACTCTAACTGAGAGGTCTTGTGCATTGAACAAATCAGTACAGGGACTGCCTGGGACAAAGAGCATTGTATCGTGCTGATAAAGCCATAATAACTACAGGAGGAAGGGTTCCAGGCATTTCCTCTAGGAAAGGATGAATGAGGGTGGACCTAAAGGAAAGCTGTGGGATTAAAGTAAATGCCTCTGAGGGTATGTGCAAAGAAGTGGGCACCTCGAGTCACACTCTTTTGCATCCAGTGTCTGCTTTCTCTATGGCCCCCACCTGTTACAACGCTCTTTCTCTGGGGATCGTTTTACTGTTCTTACCCGGCTAGAGGCTCTCACTCCACCTGGGGCTGACAGCAGCTAAGAGTATCACTGACAGCTGCCATGACAGTGACTCGGGCTCTCTTACACGAGGCTGTGGTGCTGTTTTGCAGATGTCATTCTGGGCACCTGAGACCAAACCAGGGAGTGTCACCTGGACTGAGGGTCAAGAAAGCAGGACTTCTGAGCACAGCAACCTTGCTTATTACAGACCACACTCGTGTGTGTGTGTGTGTGTGTGTGTGTGTGTATATAACTCTGGAAAGAGTGTTTTTCCCTTACAATTCAGTGACACATCAAAAATAAAATTATTACTAAGATCAGCTTGCAGAGGGTTATGGGGTGAGGCAGGTTAAGGATGTTGAGCTCATTCTCAGAGTTTGGGTTAATAAGGATGCAAATGTTTTTGATCGTTGGTATATTGTTGCTTTAAATAAAAACATCTATTCCTTGATTTGAGTGTTGGCAGTAGATCAAACCTCTGTTTGATCCACGTGCCTGCTGAGACTGGCTTCTTCCTGCAGGTGGGATTACTTAGCAGTGAAGTGTGACACATCCTCTCTTAGACTTCAGCCCCTTTATTTTTTTCTAGATGATATTTTTAGAAGTAGGGGAAAACAAAGTGGGTTTTAAAAGTAGGTAATTATCTTGGAGAGATGACCTACACATAGACCAGGATGTGTTTCTGAATGAAGAGGTGGTTCTTGGGCCAGGAATCCTGACCCCATGGCTCAGGGAGGCAGGCATGGTGTGTGCCTAGTACCAGCCTTCTCAGGTGGTTCCACCTGATGGGGAGACCCTAACTAGTGCAGGACCCTTTGCCCTGCAGACCTTTCCCTCCAGCTTGAGGGATGATCAGGCCCTGGCAGGGACCATGGCTCCCCCCTGCCCCCACCCCACAACTCACTCAAAACAGCTTTGAAAGCCTGAAGCCTGGTTTGTGGACACGTCTGATCCAAAGACCAGAACACCTGTGTCTGCTTCCTGCTCCCTTCCCCCCTACATACACACACTCAGGGAGCCCACTGGGCATGGAGTCCCTAGTGAGAGGTTTCTACAGTCTTAGGAAAGGGAAGTTTTCTGGCTGTGGCGCAGGGGCTCTCACTTGCCTTCTTCCTGGCCCCCACCCTGAACCTTGCAGGCCACAGTGGGTATGGAGGCTTCCAGGGACCACTTCACTATAGAGCAAGTGACACTCTGAGAGGTGAGCTCACTCCCATGTCCATGACTACATCTGTTCTGGCTCCTTTCACCAATGATGTTGCTTCCTTTTTCTCCCCTGGGTTGACATCTATTCTAAATCACATTTGCATGTGTTTCCAAGTCATATTTTAGAATTGGTGAGCCTCTACATGTCCCACTCTATCATTCTATTTGCGACTTTGTATATCAGAGAACAGCCTTTCTGACCATCTGAGTGTAGGGGTCTCTTCTGCCTCCAAAGCCCCACTTTTTTACTTGGTGTCCAGCCATTTAATGTTTTGCCTGATTTATTTTTTAGCTTCTTTCATGTTCACGTCTTACTGCTTAAACTAGCTCACAAGTTGCTTGTGAGGACGGGCTATATTTGATCCTAACACACTGCTGGGTGCATGTTGTCCAGAAACTGTCATTATTACTTGGTGATGCTGGGTCACACTCGCCAACACTGTACATGTAGACAGGGTTCATCTGATTTTCCCATTCTGGCCCCAGATTCTGGACTCTAATAAAGAGGATCAACCTCTAACTATAAGCAGAGTCTAAGACTGTGTCTTTAAGAAGAGATGGAAGGAGTGCTTGTGAGCTGTGGGCCCTGTGGTCTGAGTGATGACTTCCCATCACACACAGAGAAGCACCCGGGGGAGATGCCTGGTGATCAGCCTACAGCCCCTTGCACTGAGGCACTGGTGCTGGGTCAGGACCCTCAGGCCACGTGAGCTGGCCACACACTCCACCCTCCAGCACTCTGATCTCTGGACAGAAGGTGCCCTGGACTGTGTTATTCCCCATGCTTTATGAGCTGTATAGATGGGATCGGGGTTCCCCTGAGCACTGAGGATGGGCAGACCTTTAGTGGGAAGACAGCTTCTTCCTGTCCTGTGTGGGGACCCAAACCAGAAACACATTTGCACAGAACTGCCGACTTTCCTGCCACAGCTGAGGTGTTACCTAAATCAAGGGTTTGCTATTTGGGGTGCTCTATTCAAGAATGAGATGGTTGTCATTAGGTAGCTTTATTTACTTGCAGCAAGTAAACGAGACAGGGGATTCATATCCAAATCTCTTTCTCCTCTAGGGAGGCTTAGCCATGATTTATATACCCTAGCCAGTTAATTACACATTTCTTCTTTGCTTTTGGCTAAACTTACCCTTTCGGGTTCCAGTCAAGCTCATCCAGTTACAGCTGCATCTGCAAAGTACTGTGCTACATTTTAACATTTAGCAAGAATAGCATTTAGTAAGAACTGTCCAGGTCTTGAGACCCTTGTCCTAACAGAGGCTCCAGGGCCTCCTAATGGCCAAAACAGTCACTGTTTATTGACCACTCCTGTGGCGAGGTCCTGTGACAACACATTTTCATTTAGATCCCAGCAGCCCTGCAAAGGGGTGGTCCCATTTCACAGATGAAAGTGAAGAAAGGCCATAGAGGCCCAGGGAACTGGCTGAGGGTCACTTTGCTGTAAGTGTCAGAGCCAAGATCTAAACTCAGAGCCTGCAAAGCCCACCTCCTGTGCCCACTTCCACCCCTTGATTTGAATCACTGCCTGTCCTAAGTGAAAAGAGGGACACTGTCGTTGTCTCCATGGAACTTAATTCTATCACCCTCAGACTGCCTCCATCATAGGTGACACCCTATCCCAAGCCCCCACCAGGAGCAAACTCAGACCAGCTCTGATTGTTTCTAATGTGGTTGCTTGCTCTCCCAGCATGGCTCTGGGAGAAGCCTGGACCTCTCCCTGGCCCAGTTCAGGCTCCCACACCACTTCTGGGGTGACAATCAATGGGACAAGTGGTTCCCTTGGGAGGCTGCCCTCCTTTGTACTTTACTGAACATCCCACCTTCCCCTACCCCCTGCACCTATCCCACACAGTACATAGTGAGACTTTGAATCCCACCTCTGTTCTTTTTCTCTTCTGCCTAGCCTTGAAAGTCAGGGGGAGGCAGGCACTAGGGGGATTGTTGCTGGGCAGGTTTTGTGGCCTGGTTCTGGATCCAGGGAAGACCAGGGCAACTCTTACCCCAAACCTGCAGTCCATCCCATGCCTTCTTGTTGGCCAAAGATTTCCTCATCACACACCTATGAGTCTTACCATCATACCCTCCATCATCAAACCTGCACCAGCTTTCTAGCTGTTTTTCTCCCATTTCCTCCTTAGCCACTTTTCTTCTCTGGCCTGATGAGGCCAGTCCATCTGTTGACCACATGTTGCCCTCTTGCTACCACCGTACATGCTCAGGTGCGTCCCCTCGCCTACAGTGCTAACCCCAACCACTGCTCCTTTACCTGGACATGCCTACCTGTCCTTCAGAGTGTGGCTATGGTCCCAGCTTCAAAACATCCTCCCAGGTGTTCATTCCCAACGTGATCTGTGCCCCTGGGCCATCCATTTGGCACCTGCTCATGTTCTGCCTTAAGGACATTTTTTCTTCCTCCTGCAGACTTGTTTAATTTACTGTCTTTCCCATGAAATGATAAGGTTGTAGGACAGTGTTTTAATATGTCATTCTTGTGTGCTTATTCAGTATTTTTAACTTTGAAAGAAAGGATTAGTGCCTTGAGTTTAAGAGAACCTGTCTCACCCCTTGGAGTTGCCCAGTGGCCAGCATCGCACTGGGCCCTTGGCTGCTCCTTGGACAGTCTATGTGAGCAAGAGAGGCTCTGTGGGATTTTGCTAGGGTTTGGGGACTGGTCTGAATGGACTGGCTCAGATGGCAGTATGTGAATTTAATGTTGTCTGCCATCACTTGGCCTAGAGGACATATGACCTCTTTGGTTTGATGAGACACAAGGTTGTTTCTGGTGTCTTGGCTTTGTGGGGGCCTACCTGGTAACTGTGGACTGGCACAGGGTTCATCCAGTCACCACGAAGGACTGGATTGTGGCCCCCCTTTGGATTTCAGCCTTTGTCATCTCCTTTTAGAAAAAAAGTACCCTTTCTGGCAGAAATTAGTGCAGCCTTCTTCTACTAAGAAAAAAAGGCACTGTCTTGTGTGAAATAGCTGTTTGCCATCCTAGGCAGGAGAATAGTTTGCCCTAATGCTCTTTGAATACAGGGATGGCTTTTCTGTAGCATTCAGCCCTCACAGTCCACAGTGACAGGATGCAAGGCCTCCATTGCCTGCCAAGCTCTGGACAATGTGGAAGCCATAGGCAGGTGCTGCGGGTCTGGGCAGGTGGGGCCCAGACCCAGGAGGCCAGGCTCTCAGCTCCAGCAAGCCTATCTGAGCTAGGAGACTATGCCCTGGGCCCAGAGCATGCTCACTATGGCCAGGTAGGAGGACTGTTGGGGAGCTGGTTGGCCATTCTGGTCCTTCCTTTTCTAACCTGTGTGATATTTACCATCTGATCCTCTCATTGGCACTCATTATGGGACACCATGCTTTGATGCTTTTGTTATGGGTGGATCTTCTCTCCCCCACTATCTCAGAGAAGTGATGATTCAGTTTTGAGATTAAGACCCCCCCCATCACCTACCAAGTTGACTTGCATGTGACCCTTTAAATGAGTATTGATTGTTGATTTTTCTTTTTTGTGTGAAAAAAGCAGTAAACCTCCAACAACCAGTAGTAAAACTCCACAGTCCAGCCAAGTGGAAGGTAGAGAAGTTTCCTTTAGCTGATCCCATAGTCTTTGTATCTTCATCTTTACAGTAGCTAATCCTAACACCATCAACTCTCAATTACTTATGTGTGAACTCATCATTTTGGATTATATGTGACAAAATGTAAGTCCCACATCAACCTCCCCAACTAATCAGCAGGCTTTGGGGCTCCCTGATCCACCCCATTGATGGTGAAAGTGTGGGGAACACCATGATTTTAATGGAATGTAACTGCAGCAAGGGAAATAAGCTATCTGAGGAAGCCTCATAGTGAGCTCCGTAGTTTAGGGATAATCTAGAATCACCTCCCTAAAGGCAGAAAGAGGGCCGCCTCTCTCTATTCCCAGTACTGTGCTGTGCAGGGTTTGCTAAATAAATTATCAAGTGAGTGTTCCAGCCAGAGTGGCCTTGTAGTCCAAGCTCTATGAATAGCCGTATGAATGTGTGATTGCTCTGCCTTCCTTCTCCTCCCCACTTTTTTTATGAGAATGGTAAGGAAAAACAATAACAAAGGCTTAATTTATTTCCCAAGTTATATTTTTAAAGGATTAAAATACAGGTTAATATATTTCTTTTTCACTGGATTAAATGGAGCATCCCTACTTTAGGAGTTAAAAGAGACCCAAAAGTTATACCAAAAAGAACCTTTAGGGATTTTGTGGTTTACTAATCTATTTCAGTAAGAGTTACTGATTTTCCACATATTCTACATCATGAAGTCAGTTTGCTGCTATCTGGGCACCTGTGAGAGAGACAGTTTCACTGGCATCCATGGAAGAGAAAATGCAGGTGATAAAAGGAGCAGGAAAGCACATATCCATTCCCAATGCTTTCAGTGGTTGTGTGCTCGGCACCAGAAGGGTAAAAGGAGCAAACTATTGTACATGCAACAGATTGGATGAATCTTAAAATTCTCACACTTAGAGACAGGAGCCAGTCTCAAAATGTTACACACTGTACAGTTCCATTTTTGTGACATTCTCAGAAAGAAAGGCCTGTGGTGATGGAGAGCAGATAGTGGTTGCCAGGTGGTAGGGGAGGGGGAGTGCGTGTCTATACAGGAGCAGCCGGGGGAGATTGGGGGCGATGAAACTGTTCTGTGTCCTGTCTGTGATGTCTATACATGTGCCAGAACTCATGGAACTCTGTGGAAACAACAACAACAACAGAAACAAGTCAGACTTACAATAGGACAATTTTAAAGTAAAATAATACTAGAAGACTGGGCAGTGCCTAAACTGTATAGTCACTGACACCAGTTTCAAGCCCCTTCCTCTCCCAGAAGTAACCACCTCTGTGCAAGAGGTTTAGAAAGATCTCCAACCCTGGGACCATGACAGTGTCATGAATGTCATTTGGTTGACAGTTGTCAGGGTGCCCCCAAGGTTATGATCTGGTTTTCTGTGTTGCATGAAAGATTGTGGGATTTGCTCCTCTGCTCCAGACTTGCCCCTTAGGATGTATGTGGGGTGCAGGTTGGAGTGAATATTTTTGGCCGATCTCAGGATTTCCTTTTGTGTTTATAGGATTTATATGTAAGTGTTTAGATGAATGTAGGTGCTCATATAAAATTAACAAATTTAGAACAATTATTCCTTTTCAGCTGTTAAGTTATTCCCGTGAAGTATTTTCTTCTCTGAAAATGTGTGCGTGTCCAGAACTGTGAATACATCTTTGTTTCTCTCTCTCCAGCAAAGCTGAGGCTGCTGGCTCAGAGAATGACTCCACCATCCACTCACTTGTCCAGATTTGAAACCTGGGGTCTATCCTTGTTATCTCTTCCCAGCCCTGCTCTAGGCACCATGTCTTGTACATCATGTCTCTTCAAGAACCCTCTAATTGGGCCATTCCTTTCCATCCTGTGCTACCACCCCAGCCCACCACCCACTCTGGCTCTGCCGTCCAGTCAGGGAGTCTTTCTGACACTCAAGTTTGATCATATCATTCTCGGGCTGAAAATCTTGTTATGCTCTCATTAACATTAGAATAGAGCCCAAACACCTTAACATGATGTAATATTCTTGAATCTTTTAGCTTTCCTCTGCTTATTTCTCTAGCTTAGTCTCCTTACCCACCCCCGATCCAACACTCACACTTCCTGCACCCTTGGACAGGTTCTGTTCATGCCTGACTTGGCTTTTTCAGCCACATTTCTACACTTGATGTCATGCCCCCACCTCCAATCACTTAGCATCTGTCATACAAGTTTCCTATTCATCTGTCCATCCTCAGCCTAGATCTTCTGGGTTGTGCAACCTTCCTTCCCAGCCTTGGAGTAGTCTGTTCTTTTGTCCTGTCACACTTGCCACCAGGTCTTTGCAGTCAAGGTCCTCCCTGTGTGGTCACTCTTATGTCCTGGGCACCTAGCACAGTGCCTAGAAGTAGAAGATGCTGAGGGAAAATTTTATGATGAATGGACAGAGTCAATCTGTAAAATCTCAGAGCCAGCAACCTACAGGAATGTAATGACCTCGAGAGGCATTGGTTCCTGCCTTCTGAATTGCTTACGGTCTGGTCAGGGAAATAATAGCTGTTGAAATACTTGAATAATGATTATGTTAAACCGTATGATGTGGACTGTACATGGGGGCTGAAGGGGTTGAGGCTATTAAGGAAGTTTTCACAGAGCACCTTTCCCCAAACCATTTCTCTGCCTGTTTTCTCACGTTACACAGATTCCCCTCCCTTCTCACACCGTACAGACTGCTGCAGTGTGGTTGTGTTGCTGCTTCTCTACTGTAATTAGTGTGGAAACACCCAATTTGGCCTCTCATAAGCTCTTCCTTTCCTGCAGCTCTTCTTCTCCTGCAGCATGTCCTGCAGCCAAATCATCTATAGAGGTGGGTGGATAGGGTCCTCTCCCTTCTCTCTCTCTCCACTCCTCTTTTCTCCCCTACACTTAGAAAGATGGCTTTCAACTTGGAAAACATAGTATCGGAATCAAAGTTTGAGCACACATGCAGGTTGGAAGCTGGGATGGGTCTCAAAGCCACCCTTGTCTGTGTCTTGTCCCTGAGCTGTTGCTGGAAGTGTCCATGTGCAGGGATTGCGGCTCTTGGGTTGGGTCTCAGCTCATCTGCTCAGGCCCTAGACCCAGGTAATTGAGGGCAGATAGAGTAGGTGAGTACATTGCTCCAGCGGGTCCCCGTGGTTTCCCCTAGGCAGGGGAGCGCTGTGCCTCATACACAGGGCTAGCATGGCCATCTCTGAAGCCGTGTCCAGTGCTAAGCTGAGCCAGCCTGCCTGCCTGCTCTTAAAGTTCCCTCAGGGAAGCTCCCTTGCATCTCACAGCCATTAAGACTGCCAAGGGGAAGGGCCACAAAGAACTGACAAGCTCTGCTGGCTTCAAAGTTGTATCAAGGCCAAGGGCACCTACCTGTCCTTGTTTGAAGCCTTGTCTGATTTCCTGGTTAAAAACATACCTCCCGGAACAGGGAAGTCTTACAGCCTTGGCTACAGGCACTGCCTGTGTGGCAGGGCCTTTGGTTTGTCATAGCTTCCCACTGACCAGCCAATGTGGCACAGGGACAAGTCACTGTTTTTTCTGGGTCTCTGTTTCCTCAACTCTCAAATGAGGGGTTTGGATGAGGTGATCATTGTGGTTCTCTCCAGGAGTTTGATTAATAAAGTTATTGTTCTGGGAGTTAGAGTTTGGGAGGGTAGACTAGGCACACACATCCACTTGCCCTCTTCTCTGGGCCCCAGTGAAATGATAAACAATGAGGTAAAAAGAAATGAAGTCACAACAACCTCAGCAAAGCAGAAATGCAGAGGAGTCCCTAGAAGGTAAGAATAGATGGGGTTGCCAAGGAAACCAGAGCAGCGTAAGACCCTAGAGAGAGTCTTTCATGGGAGCCTTGGAGATGCTCCAAGCTCCAGGTGGTTAAACACAAGAATTAGAACAGTGGTGGGGGCGAGGAGGGGTGCTCCAAGATGGTGGTGGAGTAGGAGGATAGATCGCTGTGCACCTCCTCCCAGAACAAGACTGGAAATAAAATTAAAGAGGAGAATACCCAAGTCAAACTGAAGACTACCTGAAAAAGATTTTAACCAAGGATAGCCAAAAAAACCACCCATAAAACAATAGGATGGATGGGGACACCTTAAAGGGGCTGGCCCCATTAACATGGGTGCTGACCAAGGTGGCGGTATGACTATTAGAGCTTCCCCTTGAGAGGACAGAAGCCAGGACCACAAATCAGGCTCCCAAACACAGACAGCCAGTGCAGAGATCAGCCCACCAAGTGGCAAAACCAGTGATGAAAGGCTACACAGTCTTTCTCTGTGGGCAGAGATGAAAACTGCTGGAGACAAACCCACTGTCTTTTTTCCCCCCTAAAGAGGCAGAGCACAGAGTTTGTGCTCACTGTTACTCACTATGGGCCCCAGTGAAGGGAGGGCGGAGTGAACTGGAGTCACATGAGGAGAGTTTGGAGCGGGAGGCACTGGGTAGAGGCTTGGGGGAGCAGCTGTGGAATTTTCAGGGCGAGAATATACCCGGGCTCCACAGCAGCCATCTTTCATGAGAAAAGCTAGCCCCCAGCCTGCCCTGACCTCTGGAATTCCACTCACCACACCCTCTGGAATCCTGTTCACTCCACCCTGCACCTTTTTTGTTCTTTCAGTTTGTCTCTGTCTTGGTGGTTTTTTTGTTTTGTTTTGTTTTTGTTTTGTTTTTCTTAAAGGGACAAAGCATAGGTGTTGTGTTTGCAGCCACTCACCTTGGGTCCCAGTGAAGGGAGGGCAGCTCAGACTGGACTTGTTCCAGGAGAGTCTGGAGCAGGAGGTACTGGTGAGAGAGTTGGGGGAGCAACTGTGGGATTTTCAGGTTCAGTATGTACCTGGGCTCCATAGCAGCCATCTTTCTTGAGAAGAGCAAGCCCCTCCCAGGGGGAAATCATTTACCTTACCCTGTGGAATACCACCATTCCCACCCTGCCCTGACCTTTGGATTTCCACTCACCACATCCTTTGGAATCCTATTCATTCCACCCTGCATCTTTTTTATTCTTTCATTTTGGCTTTGTCTTGGTGGTTATTAGTTTATTTTTTCCTCCCATCCTGTATCTTAACCCCTGCTGAGGAGAGACTCAAGGTTGTCAGAGACTGCCTGTAGTGCACAGCCAACCCATCCACTTTCCTGGCAAACAGACTGGCGCCTTCACCTCATGGGGTAGCCATAGGGATACCCTAATGTCTTCAGGAAGACCCAATAGCTAGGCTCTAGAGGCCTACTAGAGCGCCACGCTGCTAAGTACAGGAAAATAATCCCAGATGGACTCAGACTAGTGGCTCAGGGGAGGGGAAACACATCCACTATCTTCCCTGAAGTCTGAAAAGCACCTGAAATGGGAGATTCAGGAATCACAGGCCCTGTTTCTGCCAGAAGCCCTTTCAGAAATAGTAATGTCTGGGACCAGTCTAAGACTGACAGCAGGCAAGCAGACAGAGACAGACAGAGGCACATCCTGAGGTGACATGGGATGGTTGCTGACATACCCCTGGACCCAGTGCTGATAAAAGCCTGTTTTGCAGAGTAGCTTGACCCACCCTGGGAGCAGCAAAGCCTGCATACATCAGTCACAAGCTGTGAGTCTATCATAGCTTTGAAAAGGCTGCTGAAAGCCAGATATGGAAAGCACCTGACATTGACCTACACCAGAATCAGACATCAGAGCCACATCCAAAGGGAGAAACCAGCAGGCAGTACCACACTCTGCTGAGACAAATCCAATTAGTTCCTTTTTCACTATTTTCAGCATTTTTCTTTTACATAGACATTTTATTATTTTTATCTATTTTTTATTTTTCTTTTATTTTTGGTGTTCTTTTTTTTATACCTCTTATTTTACTCTTACCTTTGGTTACACCATTTCCCCCTCCTTTCTTTTTATTATTTTTGTTTTTCTCTGTTCCTTCTCCCCATTTTCCACTTTCAATTCATTACTAGTATTAGTTCTCTTCCCTTTTCTCCTTTCACAATCACTTTTATTTCTTCTGGTCTTCTCATATTCTTTTTTCTTTTCCCTTTTCTCTACTATTTCATTTCTCTTTCTCCTTTTATTATTCTTTGCTCTTTTGTAGTTGATATTGCTGTTGTGGTGGGGGGTTGTTTTTGTGTTGTTTTGCTTTGTCCTGCCAGAGCCTATAAAACAATGTACAAGACAGAGTAGAGGTCAAGCCTCTTAGTTAGCCAGAGGGGAGTTCCCACCAATAAATGGGCCAGTAACAATCAGGACCTAAATACAACAGTTGAGTCCATATAACCCACACAAAGGACATTCTTAGAGCATCCAGAACAGGAGTGTGCACTACTGGGTCCCACAGAAATCCTAACACATAAAGCCACTCCACAGGTCAGGGAGTCAAAGTAGATCAATCTAATACATAGAAACAAAAACAAAGAGACAACAAAAAGGGGAAGACAAAGAAACAACCCCCAAACAAAAGAAATGGTGGAATCTCCAGAAAAAAGAGCTAAATGAAATGAAGGCAAATAATCTATCAGACATAGAGTTCAAAGTAATGGTTATAAGGATGTTCAAAGGGCTTAGTGAGAACTATAAGGAACTTAGTGGGAACCACATCAGCATGAAAAAGGACATAGACACTATGAATAAGAACCAGGTGGAAATGAAAAATATACTAGAAAGAATTAAAACCAGGCTAGATGAAGCAGAGGATCAAATCAACAAGTTGGAATACAAGGTAGAAAAAAACATCCAGTAAGAGCAACAAAATGAAAAAAAGACTAAAAAAAAATGAGAATAGTAGTTTAGAAGAGCATTGGGACAACATAAAGCATAACCATATTTGCATCGTAAGGATACCAAAAGCAGAAGAAAAGGAGCAAGGGATAGAAAACCTGTTGGAAAAAATGACAGAAAACTTCCCTAATTTGGTGAAGGAAAAAGTCATGCAAGTTCAGGAAGCACAGAGGGTCCCCGTCCAGAGGAACCCAAAGAGAGCCATTGCAAGACACATCACAATAAAAATAGCAAAATTTAAAGAAAAAGAGAGGATCTTAAAGGCAGCAAGGAAGAAACAGATGGTAATGTATAAGGGAACTCCAATAAAGTGATAAGATGATTTCTTAACAGAAATACTACAAGCCAGAAGGGACTGGCACAAAATATTCCAAGTAATGAAAAGCAAGGACCTGTAACAGACTACTCTATCCAGGCAGGCTGTCATTCAAAATGGTAGGAGAAATAAAGAGCTTCCTAGATTTTTTTTAAAGGCTAAAAGAGTATAATTCCACCAAACCACCACTGCAAGAGATGCTAAAGGGACTGCTTTGAGAAGAGGAAGAAATAGTAAGAGAGAGGAACAAATACAAAGGCACAGATACAAAGGGAGAAAAATGGCAATGGATAAGTAGCTATCAATAATAATCTTAAATGTAAATGGATTAAATGCCCCAATCAAAAGACATAGAGTAGCCCTGGCTGGTGTGGCTCAGTGGACTGAGTGCTGGCCTGCAAACCAAAGGGTTGCTGGTTTGATTCCCAGTCAAGGCAGATGCCTGGGTTTCAGGCCAGGTCCCTAGTAGCGGGCATGCAAGAGGCAACCGCACATTGATGTTTTTCTCCCTCCCTTTCTCCCTCCCTTCCTCATTATCTAAAAATAAAATAAAAATATTTTAACAAAGAGACATGGAGTAGCTGAGTGGATAAGAAACACGACCCATATATATGCTGTCTACAAGAGACCCACCTCAGAAAAAAAGATATACACAGGATGAAAGTAAAAGGATAGGAAAAAAATATTCTAAGCAAATAGACATGAAAACAAAGCTGGGGTAGTGACACTTATATCAGACAAAATAGAATTCAAAACAAAGGTCGTAACAAGAGTCAAAGACTGTCATTACATAATGTTTAAGGGAGTAGTCCAACAAGAGTATATAACCCTTATAAACATATATGTACCCAACATAGGAGCACCTAAATATATTAAGAAAACCTTGGAGGACTTCAAGAAAGATACTGACAACAACACAGCCATCATTAGGGATTTTAACACCCCACTGTCAACAATGGACAAATCATCCAAAGAATCAACAGGATATTGTGGCACTGAATAACACCTTAGACCAAATGGACTAAACTGATATATACAGAACCTTTCACCCCAAAGAAGCAAAATATACACTCTTTACAAATGCACATGGAACATTTTCAAACATAGACCACCTGGTAGGAGACAAAACAAGCCTCAACAAATTTAAGAAAATTGGAATCATGTCAAGCATGTGCTCAGATCACAATGGCTTGAAACTAGAAATCAGCCTCAAGGATAAAACAAACAAAAAACATTTCCAATACATGGACACTGAATAACATGTTATTAAATAATGAATGGGTCAACAATGGATCAAGGGAAAAATCAAAAAGTATCTGGAAACCAATGAAAGTGAACACACAACAACCCAAAACCTATGGGACACAGCAAAAGTAGTCCTCAGGGGGAAGCTCATAGCATTACAGGTCTACCTAAAGAAGACATAAAATCAATTTGATTATATTATCTCATATAGTCAACTTAATCCTACATGTAAAAGAATAAGAGGAACAGCAACAAACAAATCCCAGAGTAAGCAGAAGAAAGGATATAATCGAGATCATAGCAGGATTAAGTGATACAGAGACTAAAAAACAAAAAACAATTCAAAGGATCAGTGAATACAGGAGCTGGTTCTTTGAAAAGATAAAATCAATCGACAAATCAGCCCTGGCTGAGTGGATTGAGTGCCAGCCTGTGTACCAAAGGGTCACTGGTTCGATTCCATCAGGGCACATGCCTGTATTGTGGGCCAGTCCCCAGTAGGGGGTGCACTAAAGGCAACCACACATTGATGTTTCTCTCACTCCCTCCCCTTTCTCTAAAAATAGATAAAATCTTTTTTAAAAAATTGACAAACCATTAACCCAGCTCATAAAAAAAGAGGCCCAAATAAATAAAATCAGAAATGAAGAAGAACAAGTAACAACTGATACCACAGAAATACAAATGATTGTAAGAAATTCCACAAAAAAAACAACATGCAAAGAAATTGGAATACCAAGGTGAAATGGATAACTTTCTAGAAACATTCAGACTTCCAAACTGAATCAGAAAGAAGCAGGAAGCCCAAACAGACCAATAAAAACTAGCAAAATAGACCATAACAACTAGCAAAAAACAACTAACAACTAGGCAATAATCAAAAATCCCCTGGCACACAAAAGTCCTGGACCAGGTGGCTTCAAAGGCAAATGTTACCATTCAAAGATGAAGTAATACCTATCCTTCTTAAACTATTCCAGAAAATTCAAGAAGAGGAAAGACTTCCAAACTCTTTTTTGCGAGGCCAGTATTATCCTAATTCCAAACCAGGTAAAGACAAAACAAAGAAATAAAATTACAGGCCAATATGCTGATGAACATAGATGTTAAAACCTCAACAAAATAGTAGCGACTGGATCTAGCAATACTTTAAAAAGATCATACACCATGAACAAGTGGAATTTTTCCCAGGGATGCAAAGATAGTACAATATTTACAAACCAATAAACCTAATACATCATATAAACAAATTGAAAGGCAAAAATCACATGATTATATCAATCTATGCTGAAAAAGCATTTGATAAAGTAAAGTACCTATTTATTATAAAAAAAAACCCCACTCAAAACTGGGAATAGAGGGAGCATACCTCAACATAATAAAGGCCATATACAAAAAAAAAAAAAATCTACAGCCAACATCATACTCAGTGATCAAAAACTAAAAGCTTTCCCCCTAAAATCAGGAACAAGACAAGCATGTCTCCTTTCAACACTCTTATTCAACATAGTACTGGAAGCCCTAGCCACAGTGATCAGAAAAGAAATAAAAGGCATCCAAATTGGAAAGGGGGAAGTAAAGCTGTCATTATTTACAGATGTCATGATAGTTCATGTAGAAAACCATATAGGCTCCACCAAAAAACTACACCTAAGAAATGAATTTGGCAAAGTAGCAGGATACAAAGTTAATATTCAGAAATTGAAGGCATTTTTGTACACTAATAATGAACCAACAGAAAGAGAAACTAAGGAAACAAAAACCTTTACTATAGCAAGAACAAAAATAAGGTACTTAGGCATAAACCTAACCAAGGATGTAAAAGACATGTACTGAGAAAACTACACAACACTGAAGAAAGAAATTAAGGAAGACACAAAATAAATGGAAGCATATACCATGTTCATGGATTGGAAGAATTAACATCATTAAAATGTCCACATTACCCAAAGAAATCTATAGATTCAATGCACTCCATAGGAAAATACCAATGACATATTTCACAGGTAGGTATAGAACAAATATTTCAAACATTTATATGGAGCCATAAATGACCCACAATAGCCACAGCAATTTTGAGAAGGAAGAACAAAGTAAGAGCTTTCATAATACCTGACATCAAACTATATTACAAGGCCACAGTAACCAAAACAGTCTGGTACTGGCATAAGAACAGTCACATAGATCAATGGAACAAAATAGAGAACCCAGAAACAAACCCAAGTCTCTGTGGTCAATTAATATTTGACAAAGGGGGCATGAGCATACAATGGAGTAAAGATAGTCTCTTCAGTAAATGGTGCTGGGAGAACTGAACTGGTACATGCAAAAAAAAAAAAAAAATGAAACTAGACCACCAACTTAACACCATACACCAGAATAACTTCAAAATGGACAAACGACTTACATATAGGTCATGCTACCATAAATCCTAGTGGAAAAAATAGGCAGTAAAATTTCAGATATCTCATGTAGCAGTACTTTTGCTGGTATATCTCCTAGGGTGAGGGAAATAAAGGAAGAAGTAAACAAATGGGACTACATCAAATTAAAAAGCTTCTGCATGGCTAAAGAAAACATCAGCAAAATAAAAAGGGGACCAATGTATGGGAGGGCATATTTGCCAACAATACATCAGGCAAAGGTTTAATCTTCAAAATATATGAATTCATATGACTCAACACCAGGAAGTCAAACAATCCAATTAAAAAATGGGCAAAGGACCTGAATAGACAATTCTCCAAGGGGGACATACAGATGGTCCATAGACATATGAAAGGATGCTCAGCATCTCTAGCCATCAGAGAGATGCAAGTTAAAAGCACAGTGAGATACCACATCTCACCTACCAAAATGGCTATCATTAATAAGTGAACAATCAAAAAGTGTTGGCGAGGATGTGGTGAAAAAGGAACCTTAGTGAAGTGTTGGTGGGAATGAAGACTGGTGCAGCCACTGTGGAAAACTGTTTGGAATTCCCTCAAAAAATTAAAAATGGAGCTTCCCTTTGACCCAGCAACTCCACTTCTGGGAATATACCCTAAGAATCCCAAAACACCAATTAAAAAGAATTTATGCACCTTTATGTTTATAGCAGCACAATTCACAATAGCCAAGATTTGGAAGCAGCCTAAGTGTCTATCATTAGATGAGTGGATTAAAAAACTGTGGTATATCTACACAATGGAATACTTTGCAGCAGAAAAAAGGACAGAATTCCTACCTTTTCTGACAGCGTGGATAGAACTGGAGAGTATTATGCTAAGTGAAATAAGCCAGTCGGTAAAAAGACAAATACCATATGAGGAGCTCACTTATAAATGGAATCTAATGAACAAAATAAACTTATGACCAAAATAAAACCAGAGGCATAGAATCATGGAATAGACTGACAGCTACAAGGGGGGTGGCCAGGGACTGAGTAAAAGGAGTGAAGGGAGTAGTCAAAGAACATATAAGAAGGACCCATGGACAACTGGGGTTGACTATAGAAGTGGGAGGCAGGCTTCGGGGGGAGCGAAGGGGAGAAAACTGGGACAACTGTAACAGCATAAACAATAAAAAAAGAACTGTATGTGCTCCCCTGCCCTTGAGAGAATTCTCTGAAGAAGGTGGGCATCAGTCTGTGTAGGCTCAGTGGTGGTATTGGCTCTGAGAATTGTTGCACAGCCCGAGGTAGTAACTCAGACCTTGGAATGGAATTGGAGGAGATCAAAACAAGGAAAGATGATGCTGTCCAGGGTAAAGTTGTCTTATTTTGGCAGTAGTGAGAGTCCCAGTCTTCCAGTCTGTCGGCGTGTCCCCCTGACCCAGCCAGAGCTACAGCTAGCCTCCCATTCAGAAAAGAGGCCTGGGGCAATATCTTGTATCAAAACTCAAGAATTGTAAAGTTAAGGGAAATACTGTTAAAACTTCTACCAAAAGAACAGAATCAAACTGGCAGCAGACTTTTCATCAGCACCACTTGAAGTAACAGTGGAGCCACATTTACTGGGTTCTGGGGAGAGGATCTCTGACCAGAATCCTGCTCCCCACTAAATTGTTCATCAAGTGTGAGAACCAGTAAAGATGTTTTCATGCCTGGAGGACCTCAGAATTTCGCCTTTACAGGCTCTATGGGGGAAAAAGAAAGAAAGATAAATCAGTTAAAGAAGCCCTCCAGATAAAACGAAATGAAAACAGGGCTTGCACGGTGTACAAAAAACGGTGACAGCTGATGATTCAGAAGGAGTGAAGAAAAACATGGAAATGCTTTAATAGATCGTTAGTCTTGAAAGGTTTTTCAGATTACAGGATATATCTAAAATTTTAATACAGGTCAGCAGGGAACATAGAAACTAAATATCCATTATTAGCCTTTAAATATTGGGTACAATTTGGCAGTGAAGCCACCTGAGCCTGAGCTTTTCTTTGGAGGTTTCAAAATTCCTAATTCAATCTTTCTACTTGCAGTAGGTCAATTCATAATTTTTTTTTGACTTAGCTTTGGTAGTTTGTGTCTTTCTAGGAATATGTTAGTTTCATCTAGGCCAGGGACCCCCAGTCCCCGGGCTGTGGACTGGCAGTGGTCTGTGACCTGTTAGGAACTGGGTCACAAGGCAGGAGGTGAATGGTGGGTGAGCAAAGCCTCACTTGCATTACCCCCTGAGCTAGTCTATGGAAAAATTGTCTTCCATGAAACTGGTCCCTGGTGCCAAACAGGTTGGGGACCACTGATCTAGGCTGCTAGTTGGTTGCTCATGGTTGTTCATAGTATTCCCCTATGATTGTTCTTATTTCTGTAAGGCCATTAGTGATCACCCCTCTTTTATTCTTGATTTTAGTAATTTCAGTCTTTTCACCTTTTTTCTTGGTCAATTTTGTTCACCTTTTAAAAGAACCAACTTTTGGTTTTGTTGGCTTTCTCTATTTTTCTGTTCTCAGTTTCATTATTTTTTTTCTGCAATCCTTATTATATTTTTCTGCTTGCTTTCATTTTAGTTTGCTCTTTTTCTAATTTCTTAAGGTGGAATGTTAGACTCTTGGTTTGAAATGTTTTTAAATATAAGTATTTAAAGCTATACATTTCCTTATAAACACTGCTTTGTATGATTTTAATATTTTTAAATGTATTGAGACTTGTTTGATGACATAACAAATAGCCTAACCTGGAGAATGTTTCATGAGCCCTTGAGAAGAACGTGTATTCTATTGTTACTGGGTGAGTGTTCTGTAGATGTCTGTTAGGTCTAATTGATTTAGCATGTTATTCAGGTCTTCCTTGTTGATCTTACATCTAGTTGAAATGGGCATTGAAGAGTTCGACTATTATTGCCTAATTGTTTCTTCCTTCAATTCTGTCAGTCTTGCTTCATGTATTTTGGGCATTGTTTATTAGGTGAGTGTATGTGTATAATTATTAAATCTTGATTAACTGACTCCATGGCCATTATATAATTTCTTACTTTGTCTCTACTAATTCTTGTCTTGAAATCTGTTTTGTCTGATATTAGTATAGCCACTTCATCTCTATTTTGGTTACTGTTTGCATGGTATATCTTCTTTCTATCATTTTACTTTCAAGCTATTTGTGTCTTTGAATTTAAAGTATGTCTCTTTTAAACAGCATACAGTTGGAGCATTTTAAAAATACACTCTTCCAGTATCTTTTATTTGAAGAATAATTTTTTAAAAATTTTTAATATTTTTTATTGATTATGCTATTACAGTTGTCCCATTTCCCCCCTTCATTCCCTTCCACCCTGCACACCCTCTCCCATCACATTCCCCCCCTTTAGTTCATGTCCATGTGTCATAAGTTCTTGAACTTCTACATTTCCCATACTATTCTTGCCCTTCCCCTGTCTATTTTCTACCTACCATCTATGCTACTTATTCTCCATACCTTTCCCCCCTCTCTTCTCCTCCCACTCCCCTGCTGCTAACCCTCCATGTGATCTCCATTTCTGTGGTTCTGTTCCTCTTCTAGTTGCTTGCTTAGTTTGTTTTTGTTTTTGTTTTAGGTGTGGTTGTTAATAATTGTGAGTTTGCTGTCATTTTACTGTACATGTTTTTATCTTCTTTTTTCCTAGATAAATCCCTTTAACATTTCATAAAATAAGGGCTTGGTGATGATGAACTCTTTAACTTGTCCTTATCTGAGAAGCACTTTATCTGCCCTTCCATTCTAAATGAAAGCTTTGCTGGATAGAGCAATCTTGGACAGAGGTCCTTGCCTTTCAAGACTTGGAATACTTCTTTCCAGCCCCTTCTTGCCTGTAAGGTCTCTTTTAAGAAATCAGCTGACAGTCTGAAGGGAACTCTTTTGTAGGTGACTGTCTTCTTATCTCTTGCTGCTTCTAGGATTCTCTCCTTCAGTTTTACCTTGGCTAATGTCATTATGATGTGCCCTGGTGTGTTCCTCCTTGGGTCCACCTTCTTTGGGACTCTCTGAGCCTCCTGGACTTTCTGGAAGTCTATTTCCTTTGCCAGAATGGGGAAGTTCTCCTTTATTATTTGTTCAAATAACTTTTGCACTTGTTGCTCTTCCTCTTCCCCGTCTGGTACCCCTGTAATTCGGATGCTGGAACATTTAAAGTGTCCTGGAGGTTCCTAAGCCTCTCCTCATTTTTTGAATTCTTGTTTCTTCATTCTTTTCTGTTTGGTTGCTTCTTTCTTCCTTCTGGTCCACTCCATTGATGTGAGTCCCAGTTTCCTTCCCATCACTATTGGTTCCCTGTGTATTTTCCTTCATTTCACTTAGCGTAGCCTTCATTTTTTCATCTAATTTGCAACCAAATTCAACTGATTTTGTGAGGATCCTGATCACCAGTGCTTTGAACTGTGCATGTGATAGGTTGGCTATCTCTTCATCACTTAGTTGTATTTGCTGTGGAGCTTTGATCAGTTCTTCCCTTTGGGCCATTTTTTTTTTTCTTGTTGTACCTGTTACGTATGAGACGTGGAGCCTTAGGTGTTCACCAGGGCAGGGCAACCCAGTTGCTGGGTTGTGATGCTGTATGTGGAGGCGGGGTCCTAGAGGGAACAATGGCGCTTGCTCTGCTCTCTGTCGGATTTCAGTCCCTTCCATCACTTCTCCCAAGCAAACTGGGCCTTTCTGGTGCTAATTCCCGTGTGGGTGGGCTTGTGCATATTCTAGGACCCCGTGGGTCTCTCCAACGAACTCTCCTGTGAGACTGGGAGTCTCTCCCAGCACCGCAACCCCCCACAGGTGTTTTCAATCAGTGTCCCAAGGATCTATTTCCTGGCTCTAGGACCCTGGGTTGTGCGGTCTGTCTCGCTCCCCAATTTTTCCTGGTTTATCCATGAGCAAATGTGGGACCACCCGGTCAGCCAGCCACCTTGTGCACAGTGCCTCACTTCACAATCACCACCTTGCTGGGTCTGCCCATTGCCACCCCATCCCCAGGGTCCGCCAGCCACTGCCAGCCACCACCTGCACTCCCAGGGTCCACCCTCTGTGGTCTTTCACACCCTGGATGCCTTACGCACCTGGTGCCACTGCTTTTTGTGCTGTGATCACTCTCTGCCCAGCTGCCTGACTGTGCCCTTCCTACCGGTCTTAATGAGTGTGTCTATTTTAACTCCTTGGTTGTCCGACTTCCATACAGTTCAATTTTCTGTCAGTTCTGATTGTTATTTTATTTCTAAATTGTTGTTGTCCTTATTTTGGTTGTGTGAGGAGGCGCAATGTGTCTACCTACACCTCTACCTTGGCCAGAAGTCTAATTTAAAATTTTTTTATTGATTGATAAATCATTAATTTGTGAAGAGAGAAACATTAATTTGTTGTTCCACTTACTTGTGCATTCAGTGGTTGATGCTTTTATATTCCCAGACTAGGGATCAAACCCATGACTTTGGCTATCAGGTTGATGTTCTAACCAACTGAGATACTCACCCAGGTGAAGTGTAATTATTAGCCTAATTATTAATAGGCAGGGTTTACATCTGCCAATTTGTTCTTTGCTTTCTGTGTGTTTTATGCCTTTTTTGCTTCTCTATTCCTCCATTGCTATGGCCTTTTGTGTTAAATAGATATTTTCTAGTGTACCATTTTAATTCCCTTGTCATTTCTTTACCTTTTAAAAAATTATCTTCTTAATAGTTGCCCTTGGGAATTACAATTTACATTTTAACTTATAACAATGGTTCAAGTTAATTGCAACTTAATTTCAGCAGTACATAAAAAATTTGCTCTTATATAACTCCCTTCCCTCTCCTCTTTTCTATGCTGTCATTATCTATGCTGTCATTATCACACACATCTTTATGAACTGTGTGCTCATCAACACAGACTTGTGGTTTTTGCTTTATGTAACTATATTTAAAGTTAGATAGAAGGAAAAGAGAGTTGCAAACAATAATATATTTATACTGTCTTTTATTTTTACCTGTGTAATTACCTTCACTGGTATCTATTTTTTTAATGTGGATTTTAGATACTGTCTAGTTTCCAATACTGTATCTTGTAGGGCAAATTTGCTAAGTGACAGTTTCTCTCAGCTTTTGTTTATGTGGGAATGTCTTAATTTGTCTTATTTTTCCCTAATTTTAAAAATTAAGATGAACATTACATACATAAAATTAACCTTTTTAAAGTGAATAATTCAGTGGCATTTAGTACATTCACAATATTGTACAACCACCACCTCTGTCTACAACCAAAACATTATTTTCATCTCAAAAGGAAACTCTGTACCTGTTGAGCAGTGGCTTCCATTTTTTCATTGTTAAAGGAGAGTTTTTCTGGATCTAGTGTTCTTAGTCAACAGTCTTTTTCTTTCATATTTGAAGTTTATTCCACTACCTTCTGGTCTCCATGGCTTCTGATGAGAAATCAGCAGTGAATCTTATTTGAGGATTCCTTGTAGGTGATATGTCACTTCCCTCTTGTTATGTTCAAGATTTTATCTGTCTTTGATGGTTTGATTGTGATGTCCAGGTGTGAATTTCTTATTTTTAACTACTTGGAGTTTGTTGAAGTTTTTTGATGTATAGGCTAAAGTTTTCCTTAATTTTTGAAAGTATTCGGCTGTCAATTTTTCAAATATTCCTTCTGAACAATTCTCTCCTCTCCTTTGGAGACTCCAGATATGGATATGCATGCTCAGCGGTGTTCATTTTTCTTCATTGTATTTTTTTTTATTTCTCAGATTCGCTAATCTCAAATGACCTGTCTTCAAGGTCATTGAATCTTTCTTCGGTCATTTCAGGTCTACCGTTGAGCCCCTCTAGTGATATATTTTTTAAAATAATTTCAGTTATACTTTTAATTCCAGAGTTTCTACTTGGTTCTCTTTTATAATCTCTATCTCTTTATTAATGTTTTGTATTTGGTGAGACATCATTCTTATACTTTTCTTTATACGTGGCTTCTTAGTTCTTTGAACATATTTAAGATAGCTGTTTCTCTTTTTCAATTTGTCTACTAAGTTCTACATCTGCACTTCCTGTGGAAGGATCATACTTTTTGTTTTGTGTATGTGTCTTATAATTTTTTGTTGAACATTAAAAAATATAATGTGGCAATTTGGCATAGTAGCAGATCTTGTCGTGCTCCTAGTGTTTGTTATTATTATTTATTGCCTTTACTATACTAATTCTACAAAGTATTTATTTTTTGTCATGTATGGCCACTGATGTCCCTGCTTGGTTAGCTTAATGATCAGCTAATGATTGGACAGACTTTCTTAAACATTTAGAATCAATAATCCTCTCAGTTTCTCCTGAGGGACTCTGTGTGTTGGGGGCACTCCTGCAACAGTCATCCAGGCATTTAACAGCTGTGTCTAAACCCTCCTTCTTACTTGCATAGAGCCTCAAGGTCAGCTAGAGGTGAGAATTTAGGACCTCCTCCGGTCTCTCTTGAGTATGTGCACAGCCCTCCATGTGGTCTCTAGATTCCCAGGAATATGTTGGGTTTTTTTTTTTCTTTTAAACATTTTAGTTAGTCTGTCATTATTTGTCCCAACTGTTATCCACTACTAGTGAAGTTAAATATTTGCTTTTAATTGTCTTCAATAAACACAGTGGGAGGAAAGAACTTTTTTATATTCATTGGTCTCTGACTCAGGTCAGAGTGGGGTTTTCCCTCTTGCAATTGGGGTTTTCACAGGAATCACCAGACAGGTCAAGTAAAACGGTTCTCTGTGGATGGAGATTTGAAGAAGCCCAACCTAGTTCTTTACCCCTGTAGTGGCTGTCAGCCTTCTGATTTACATGGTAACTATGAAGCTATTAGTTTTCAATTGCTACAGAGCTCACTATTCTTAGGAAGATTCAGCCATTTCTTTCAACTAAATCTCCATTAGGGCTACAAGCCTTTGGTTAATTTCCAGAGTTTTGACAAAGTTGATTCAACCTGTTTTTGGTGCCAGTTTTCTCATTGCTTTTATAAAGGACAGATTTTTGGGGGGAGGGGGGGCACGGGTATTCTTATGCCACTATTTTTTGCTGATGTCACTGCTTTCGCTTTTATTGTTAAAGGGGTTTTGAATCCCATTGCACATTTGGCATTATCATATTTGGTTAACTAAGAGCTCAGTTTTGCTGTCTATTGATTGTCCCGGGGCAAGTTACAGACCCTGTCAGCCTCAATTCTGTTTCTCGAAAAATAATGGATTGTCAAGTGAGAACTCCAGTTTTTACCACCTCTGAAATTCTGAGCTTCTAAATGTCGTATTTTCATCTGCATTTTCCATTCTCCTTTATGCAGTTTTAATGGAGTTAATTTTTTACTATTCTTACCATATTCTAACAATCATATTTGTGATAATTAGTGGTGTTTGGCTGTTATTTGCTCCTGCTGAGAGACTTGGAAAGGGCAGTTGCTATGTATTTTATTATAATTCAAAATGGGATTTGTCTTCCTACCAATGTCCCCCCACCCTTAGTTTAGTGACTCCTTAGCACAAATTTGAAGAAGAGGCCTTTAAGTCAGCCCTAGGACAGGATAATGGTGTCAGGGATGGAGGTAAGGTGCCATATTACCTGAGCCATGCACCTTATGTCCCCTTTGACAGTTGCTGAAGAATCAACCCAACCACAGATTTCAGTCATTGTGTTGACTATGTCATCTCTGTAAACGGTGGTCCCTGTACTGGGCTTCAGTACCCCTCTGATAGTCCTGTAGTGCAGACACCTGATTGTTGCCCTTCCCACACCCCTCCTTTCTGTGCTACGTGCCCTCTCACTGTCCTTTTCATGAGGTGAAGCCAACTCAGTGGTCACCTGTCCAGGGTTCAAGGAAGGGACACAGAGCCTAGCAGTACTGTCTGGAAGGCCCAGATTCCTCTCCCTATTTCTCAGGTTCCAGCAGGTAGGTGGCAGTGATGGGGCAGGATGTGGTGTGGCCAGGCAGGTTTGCTTTCTCTAACTGTGGAAGAGTGTGGGGTTTAGGTCCAGCCCCACCATCTAACTCCTTTTTCACCTACTTTCAGCTTTGCATGTTTATTCGCTGAAGGCCTGCGCTCAAGGTTGTGATCAGTCACTGGCTCTGTCCATTGCTATCCCCTGTCCCTTTGCACTGAGCTCACTCCTGGCTGCCTAAGCTGTCTGCATCATTTGACTGATGCAGGTAATTTCCTGCAGATACAGGTTGTCTCAGACTCAGTGCTGCTCACCTCAGCAAAGAGGGGCAGGTGTTCCCAGCAGGAATAGGCAGGGCTGCCCTGCACTTCCATTGCCTCCTTAGCACCAGGTTCTAACCCACAGGTCCCCTTGTACCCTCTTCTGGCCAAGTAGATTGGACATCTGTGGGTGAGCTGCCCTTACCTCCCAGCACAGGCTGCTAGCCAGCAAAAGATCATCTCCTGTGGATGGCACTATTTTCAAATCTCAGTGAGTTAGGGACAGGTAAAGGATGAAGGGCAAGGCCTGAGAGAGAGAGAGAGAGAGAGAGAGAGAGAGAGAGAGAGAGAGAGAAGAGAGAGCAAGTGCCCAGGTGGAGCCAGGTAGTGGCAGGAAGATCCTTGGTAGAAAGAGCTGCAAGTGGTGCTTAGGAAAGCCAGCCTCAGAGGTCTCATGTGGCGTTCAGGGCCCCAGTGTGAATGGAAAGACAGAATGCCTCCTGTGCTTCAGGGGTGGCCTGGGGTGGGGCAGTTCATAAACACAAAGGAATCACAATAAGGGAAGACTCAACTCCAGAGCAGTAAGCCAGAGCAGGCCTTGTGTGGAGGTGGTG
The DNA here is from genome assembly GCA_004024845.1 of Tonatia bakeri. Lineage (NCBI taxonomy): Eukaryota > Metazoa > Chordata > Mammalia > Chiroptera > Phyllostomidae > Tonatia > Tonatia bakeri. Next base: position 165,181 of record PVIA01001779.1, read on the forward strand.
TGGGCGTGTGTCCATGTGCTGCTGCTTTCTGAGTGATGCCAAAAATAGTAGTGAGCAGTGAGCTCTCCTGTTAGCCCCCTCCTTCCTTTATGCATTACGTCATCTCAGCTGGTCCTTCACAGCAGCTTGTACAACGGGTCTTGTTATAAATGAGAAACCAAGGCCTGGCTGGGAAGTGACAACCAGGACTGCAAAGCAGACAGCAACTTGGAGCTCTTTCTATTCTACTCAGGTGCAGGTTATCCCCCCTGTTTGGATTTAGATAGAATGTTTTCTCTTCAGGTCAGGCCAACACATTGTACTTAGTGTTAGTGTTCGGCAAATGCATTCTTCCCAAGGTGGCATGGGACCAGTGGGAGCAGGTGCTACCACCTCTCATCCAGCACCTGCTGTGGTCTGAGCTCCAGGTGCAGGTCTCAGGCCACCAGTGTAGGTGCCTGAATACAACTTGGTTTTTCTCCAACTTGGCTTCATTTCTGCTTGAATCTGCCAGTGGTCCCTGGACACCTGTCTTAGTCTCAGCCCACATAGTGTTGCTTCCAGCCCTCAGCACCCAGTGGGTAGCATCTCTGTCCTGGGATGTGGCACTTGGTACCAGGATGGGAGAAGTGCTGCCAGCCCTCAGTGCCATCTCTCACATCCATCAAGACCTCCATCCTGCCACCTCTGCACCAGTCGTTCTGGGTTAACATTGAGTCTTCTCTTGTTGTGGTCCCATTGTGGTCCCAAGACCACCCATCCCAGGCCACCCCTGAAGCACAGGAGGCATTCTGCTTTTCTGCTCACACTGGGGCCTGGAATGCCACGTGAGACCTCTGAGGCTGGCTTTCCTAAGCACCACTTGTAGCTCTCATTAAGGATCTTCCTGCCACTACTGGGCTCCACCTAGGCTGCCTCTCTCTCTCAGGCCTTGCCCTTCATCCTTTACCAGATCTTTCCCACCTAATGGAAGAGGCGATGCCATCAGGACACACAAGGCATGTGCAGGGAATGGTTCACAACTTGGAGTTTGCTCGTTCTGCTGCTTGCTGGGCTCCTCAGTGGTGACATTTATACAAAGGAATTGTGCTTCTGCCCACAGTAAATCTACCGTGAACATATTCTTTTTCCCTTACTGATCCATGCCTTATTGTTTGCCCTCATTATTTTTATTTCATTATTTGTATGTCATTTCAGCTGTCCTGAAAGTTTACCAAACTCCTTTGTTCTATAGATCTAAAAATAGAAACAAACAAAGCATGTCCAGGCAGCTCCAGAGGTTCAAATGGTTTGATGTCACTTGTTGAACCCATTTGCTCAGGGAATTATTTGGGACTCTTTTCTTTGCAAATAGTGCTTGCACAGACTTGTTTGGCTTTAAAGCACCAGAGAGACAGACTTTGCAGCTCAAATAACTAGAAAATCATGGATATCTGACTTCAGGAACAGCTGGAACCAGGACTCTCAACAAGAGTCCCCAGGTACATTTGCTTTTTCTCTTCATCTCTTGGTGATTCCTTCCTCTCTAGACTGTCATCCTCTCAGACCTAACAGAAAAGAAATGTTGTCTTTCCACAATTGCATAAAGGTCCTGAACCTCTTCCTGGCCTGAGATGAGTTGCATGCCTGTCCGTGAAACAACCACTCTTGCCAGGGTGTGGAACTTCAGTGATCAGCTTAGGCCTGGATCACGTCTTTGCTCCTGTCTTGGCCACACTGTGTGTTAAGACTCAGGGCTTGGCAGGTTCTGAGCTTGAACACAGTTTCCATCCTGCTGGAAAAGAAGCCCTCTCTGCATAATAGTGCTGGGAATGGAGTTGCTGCCTTTGCTGCTGATTTCAAGCAGCATGCAGTCTAAGTGGTCTTTAATCTCCTAGGGTGGGGTCCCATTCCTAGGGGGTGGCAGTCTCTCAGGTCTCTTTTGCTTGGCCTTCAGTGATTCAGAGGATAACCTCTTGTTAAAGAGACTGTAACACTGGATGCCAAACTGTGCTCCCCTCCCCCACCCATTTTTGTGCTTTAGATACATCACCCTTACTGTTCTGAGACCCTCCCCAGGGACCAAAGAGCACCCACCCAGGAACTCTTGTTGCCCAGCTCTTCTGAGTGCAGCCTAGGCATGGTTAGAGGGTGGGTCGTTCCAGGCTACCCTAAGCTGTAGTGGAAGAGCACCTCTCAGAAAGAAACTGGGTCAATAAGAGCAATCCCTCCCCACCAGTGATGCCATGTGCCCAGCTCCTGCCACCAGGTCATGACCATGGAGCCACAATGCTTCCACCACCTGGATGGTGCAGGCCCCAAGCTCGTGGAAGCTCCTTGCCCTTGTGGGTGAGCACTGTGTTGTTATACAGGGGGAGTGTTCCTGCAGGTGTGCCAGCTTAAGGCTCACCTAATGACATGAGGGCCACACTCAGAGGTCTTGACTTGCCTCCAGAATAATTGATTCTCTACCCTGGATGCATTCTGAAATCACCTGCAGGGCTACAAAATACTAACACCTGAGTCCCCACTGTCTGCAACTGGGCTGAGGCATCACCTGAGTATTAGGAGTTTTGAAAGCTCTCCAGGTGATTCTGACATGCAAGCAGGGTCAAGAACAACCGATCTAAAGTGTGCTCAACCTTGAATGTATAGCAGAATCACCTGGGGACCTTGTTCCAGTGTGATTCTGAGTCCATAGGTTTGGGTGGAGTCGAGAGTCTGCACCTCTGACCAGCTCCAAGGTGGTGCTGAGGCTTTCAAGCCCCAGGCCACACTTTGAGTGGCAGGGGACCCAGCATTGTGTCCATGAGGCCTCCCAATATCCCCTGGCAGGTGGGCACATCAACCTGGGCCAGTGTTGTCCCACTCTCGTGGCCTCCATCCCACTGGGCTCCCTCGGGTAGAAAGTGGAGCCACAGCTTCCCCAGACACAGCTGCCCTCTCAGTTTCAGGTGGGTGCTAAGGCTGCCCCTTCTGATGCGTCAGCCACAAAGCCATTATGATCCCTGAAAAAGCACTGACAGCTGTTCTATGGGTCAGGCACAGGTCTTCCAGGTTGGTCTATCTCTTAGCACCTCAGGCTATCATCTAGAGCACTCAGTGAGGTTTCCTCTTCCAGGGGCAGTCAGTGGAGCAGGCACTTTCTTCCCTTGCAGGTGGCTGTGTCAGACTTGGCCCGAGTTGCAGAGAGAGCACGGGCTGCGGGCTCTCCAGCATTTGTCTTCCCTCAGAGCTCAGTGTGACCAAGTGTCAGGCGCTTGGTGCTGCCATTCTCGGTGGCTTATCATTGCAGCACTTGGAAAGAAATTTGGCTAGGCAAAGATGAAAGAGAGCCTCCCAGCTGTGTTCCCACCTGACCTTGCTGTCAGAGAACTGGAAGTCCTATTACTACCTCAAGAGCAGGCACTCAGCAAACACTCAGAAACCAGGCCCTCTCTGGTCTCTGGGCTCACAGATGCCAGGAGACCTCAGGGCTCCACCTCCACCCTGCCTTGAGCCTGTGCCTTCGGCTGTTGCCGACTGCCACCTGGTGACTCTGCTTCTTTATGAAAACTTAGAATTGCCTGGCTTGGATGAAGTATTTGTAATATTCAGTGCAACTAACATTTAGAGAATAGATGTATGTGAAATATTTACAGCAGTTCTGGCATGTTGTCAGCTGTCAGCATCATCACGCTTTGGAGTACTAGAAGGTAGAGTCTGAGAAAACTTCATTGTCCTCCTTTGTTCCTAGGCTCTGGCCTGATCAACACAGCCTGCCTCCCTCTGCTCGCCTTCCCACACACCTGCCACCTAAGGAGTTTGTGCAGTGCTCCCTTAATGACCGCAGTGCTGCGCCCAGTGCTGTGTCCACAAATGAGTCTGGTCAGCCGGAGAAGTACATGGTTTATATGTTGCACGGCATTAATCACAGTGCACTTATTAAGCACCTAATGCACACCGGGCACCCTGGGATATACAGGAATGGTGAGATTCTTTGGTATTGTTCTCAGACATCAGAGTCTGATGAGGCCAGCTGTGACCCATGAGACAATGCAAATGTCATTAAGTGTTAAATGGTGTGGGAGATCTGTATGCTATGCCCACCCCCACGAAGCTATTGAAGAAAATGGGGTGTGTGTGCTGCTTTTTATGTCTTTAAAGTACAGAGAGGCTGAAATAATTTGGAATTTTAGGAAGTCTTCACATAACTAACCAAATGCATGTTCACATTGCTGCATGTCCTCACACTCCGAATGTGATGTCTTTGAGTTACAAAATGGGAGGATATTTGTGTGAAACCTGACCAGCCCCCGCGTCTGATTCACACAGGAACACTCTGTCAGAGAATCTTACCAGATGGCTCAAATAAAATCAAGCATTGGAGGAACATTTATTTTCTTCAACATTCTGAAGAAAGCCAATAAAGTGATTTGTTGTCTAATGAGTTCTGACCTTGCATTTGTTAAGCATGGGTGATAAGGCTCACTCATTTATAACATATTTACCTGCCGTGTGGTCTCGGGTAGGGAGTGCTATGATCCTGTCACTGCACAGTGAGCAGCGTAAGCCAGTGCCTGGCTAAAAAGAGCAATTGGAAGGTTGCAGGAAAGCAGTTCACAAAACATCTAGGCCCCAAGGTATCATGATGGGCCTTTGAGAACAAATAACAAGAAAGCTGAAGCTAACATGCAGAGCAGAGACAACATGTCCCCATAATGCCCCACACTACAGGTCACAGGTGCACACACCAAGGAAGGCAGGAGAGTCATACAAGTGTTCTTGGTGGGGGAATGAGAGGGTGCACAGGACCTGGCTGTGTTTGGCCCAGAATCTGGGATATTCTCAGCATTAATCTTCCTGAGACCAGCCTGGACTCAGATGGGGATGCAGCCCACGTGATCATTGCCCTTTGCTGGCCTGGAGTAAAAGAAGTGCATGTGCTTCTTAGGCTGCTTTGACCATGTGCTGCACACCTGCTGGGAGCTCATGTGGGTGCTTCCAGGCCCAGGGGAGCTGCTTGGTGAGGAGACAAGGACAAGGGCCCCTGAATTCAGTACCACATGGTGTCCCAAGGACCCTAAGCCACCTTGGGAAGGACAAGGAAGTCCTTCTCTTCTCCCTGCAGTAAATTCCCTGAGAATGAAAGTGCTGGAGGCTCACTCCCCTTTCAGGAAGGTGGCTACCTTCTCCCAGGTGGGTCATCTGAGAGCAGAGAGGTGGTGGGAGGACTGGAGAAGGCCATACCACACCTACCACCCTCTACCGCCCCCAACACAGAATAGACCCAGCACCTATTGTCCTGAGTTCCAGTATGCTTATGGCCTCCTTCCTTACAGACATTATTTTGTTTCCTTGGATTGTGTGAATTCTGGAACAAAATAACAATTTTCTTTGCTTTCTTTATGATACATACACATATTGAATGAAACAGAGGAGCAGAGTGTGGAGGCAAGGTTGAGGGGGTAATGAAGGGAAGGGAGAAGAAGAGGGGGAGTTGGGGGAAGAGAGCATTTTTCTCTCAGTATCCCATGCCTGTAACTTAGGTGCACATGGTACAGTCCGTATACATGGGTGGAAGGGGGACAGCAGAGGTCAAAGTAAAAGGCCATTAGAATTATTCTTATTCCTAAAGATCAGCACCAAGGGGCTTGCTCTTCACTGACAGCCTCGGTTGTGGGAGAGGAGCCGCCGAGCCCCTGCAGAGCAGAGGCCAGTGATCTTGTGCAGAGCCACCTCGCCCTGCTGCAGGTGACCTCACCCCTTGAAGGTGTTTGGCTGTCAGTGCATTTTGATTCCGACAGAACAGTACTGAGGGAAGGAGAGCTGCAGTGTGATTTAAATCCTTTTGCTCAGTATAAACAAATTGCATGCCTTGTACACCAGATGGAAAATTCCTAGTGTAGCAGCCTCTGTTGATCTAGATCATTGTCACATCTGCACATCACTTGGGCTGGGTGGACGGTGTTGGGAAGGTGATGCTGCATCTGTGGCAACACACACCCCAGCAGTCCCCCTGACACCAGCCTCACTTTGTTCTTTTGCTACAGAGGGACAGTGAACCAACAACTGAAGAATCACTCGTGAACACAGGCCTTTGTACTGTGTGAAGCCCTGTGCATGGAAGTCATCATCATTGTTACTGTTTCATTAAAAAAATTACTGATAGTCTACATCCACATCACCCCAGACACCCCCGACCACGTCTGATCCTGGAAGCTAAAAAAATTACTGATAATTATTCAGCCTCATTTTCTGACTCTGCCTATTTTGAATGGGTCAGAATAGAGTGGAAGTATGTCTTCTTATCAACAGGCTTTGCAACATGACTTCCTACTAAAAGTAAATCTCCACTCTGCATCTGCCATGCTGCAGAAATGCCAGTCACATGTGGAACATCATAGATAAATGAAGCCTTTGTGTCATTATTTTTGGTATACATGCATAAAAGGGGGAGTTTATTTTCTCAATAAAGTTTTTAAAAAGTTAAAAATAAACCAGCCCTAGTGACCTTCCCTGTGCCCCTGCTCCAGGTCCTGTGTGCCGTCTCAGTGTGCAGCCTTCAGCGCAAGGCACGGCTCTGACTGCCAGCGTGAAAGTCTCTAAGATTGCATCTTGGCATGACACCCCCAGCATTAGGATGAACTTATATTTTCCCAGGAATTACACAAATACAATTTCTAAATTAAGGTCACAAAGTTTGAAGCTCTTATGCTTACCTATTTTTGAAATGATGGTTTTGTAAAAATCTCAAATAGATTTTTTTAACTCTAATAACCTGAAAATGTCTAAACTACTGTTCTTTGAATCTCATCATCCGGGATGAGTGAAAACAGGTTGCTCCTTTGGAAGCTGACATGCACTGAAGTCTGACACGAGTGTTGTTGAGCAGTGTGCGTGTAAATGCAGGTCGCCCATGTGAATGCACGTTCTTGTGTGCGTCTGTGTGTGCACATGTGTTGCACTGGACAGAGGTCTGCATTCCTGGCTCAGCACCTTACCAATCTGCCCATTCACAAGGACCCTGACTATCCGTGAAATCAGCTGTTTATCTTACCTAGGATACTGTTATATGCTTATAACCCCTGCTGTTTATCTTGTTGATTACTGAGTTTGTTTGAATGAAGCTCTGTTGTTTCTTTGCAAAGAAACATCCTAATGAGTTGTGGCCCACCAACTTCCTCTCTCTGGATGTCCTCACTGTCCCTGCCTGGCCCATGGCCAAACGGAAGCCTGAGGATGACAACAAGGCATCTGGGGCAGGGACCTTCCCTGCATCCATATTTGTTCACCCCCAAAGGCTGTTGCACTTCGGCTCTGCATGGTTATAGGGAAGGTGATGTCTAAAGGAGAGAAATTGATAGGAAAACTCAGGCTAAAGAAATGTGGCATAGTTTTGTTAAGTCACGGATTTTGAGGGAGGTTTTTCCTTAAAACAGTGGAGTGCTAGATGACTTGAGAACTATGATTGGGTAGTTGATGCTGTCTCATTTTTACTAGGAGGTGATTCTTTTGTCTAGCAAGTGTTATGAGTGCCTCTGGTTCATTCATTTGTTCATTTATGTATTCATCCATTCAGCGATATTTATTGAGTACACACTGTGTGACAGTACCATGCTGGTCCATGTTCCCTCTCCTCAAGCAGTTAGTCTTCAAGTTTTATATACTTAGCAAGATAGGGGATGACTCACTCTCTAGGCCATGCCTAATTGTAGTTTTTATAAGATAAATAATTACAGGACACTAGGAAACATTACAATTGACCACCCACTAAGTTCCTTTACTCTGTTCTTGCTCAGAGCATGAGGACTCAGCATATGAGCCCTCTGGTTTCAACCCTTGGTTTATGACAGTTCTTTGATTTTTCTTCTCCCATATGTCACAGTAGGTCTCTCCCTTCTCCTCCCTGTCTTTTCTGACAGGTAGACAGAGGTTGTGTGCACACATATTGAAGTGTCTGCTTTAAAGGGCAGGGGACCCTCTGGCACATTCAAGGAGAAGTGATTGGCTGTGGTGAGGTCCAGTCTCGACAACCCTGCAAAATGGGTCAAGTGCAGTGGTCACATCTGCTGCTGTTGAGAATGATATCTATTATGATGCTGTAAGCTGGCACAATTTCAAACAGGGAATTCTCACAGGAACTTTGCAAGTATTGCACATTCCATTTGCCTCAGTAATGTGAAACTTATTTTTCTAAAAAACATATAGGCAGATCCTGGTGTGACTCACTAGAGAATAATAGTTAAGTCACAATTTATTTTCTCCTTTTTTCCCATGAGAAGGAAAAATTGATTAAATGTATAGGGAACATAAGCAGTCTTAATTCTATAAAGGGGAACTGGATCAAAGCCATGCAAATGTTGAGGCAATTAAAACTGGCAAGTGCATTGGACAAGGTGCAGGGGTTCTCACAGTGTGTTGTGGGAGTCCCAGCTAATCCTGAAGAGCATATCAGTCTTCTCTGAGAAGTGGAATTGAAACTGCTATCTGAAGGATGAGTAGGACTTGATAAAAAGAAAGTGGAGCGTGAGCACAGGGAAGAGCATGTTTCAGCAGAGGGAACAGCATCTGTAAAGTCCCTGGCTGGAAGGAAATGAAATGTGGGAGGCAAGCGAGCAGGACCAAGGCCCATGTTTATGCTAGTTGTGCACAGGGCCTCCACCTGAAGTTCAGGGTGACTGCTCATCTCGTCCATATGGAGGTTAACCCACATAAATATTGCTGTTCATTCCTACCCACATTTCTTAACTTCCATCTGAGGTCATACCCTCCCTTTTCTAGCATTTGTTTTAGTGTGGGATTGCTAGAGACAAATTGTATCATTTCTTCTTTTCCAAAAATGTCTTTATTTCACCTGTTTATTTTCTTTCTTTTTCTTTTTTTAAACTATTCCACTGAGGTTTTATTTATATCACTATAAAAGATAGCATTATGGTCTCACAGACTGATTTTTTTTAAGTAGAGATCATATAATTAAGTTTTTCAAATATCTGCTAGTTTGTTATGTAAAAATACAATCTTACTGTGTTTCAGTGGACTATTTTTGATTGTTAGTGAGGTTGTATATTATTTTCACATGTTTAAAGATTATTTTCACTTGTTCTATGTGAATTAACTTTCTATGTGTTATTCCTATTTCCATGAAATTAATTAGAAATTTGTAAATAATTTTCTATGTCCACAAATAATTTATCATTGCCAGAAAATTACCTGTTTCTGATATTTTAAAATTTATTTATTGATTTGAGAGAGAGAGAGAAAGAGAAAGGTATAGACATGTTGTTCCACTCATTTATGCATTCATTGGTTGATTTCTGTATGTGCCCTGACCAGGGATTGAACCTGCAACCCTGGCATATCAGAACAATGCTCCAACCAACTGAGCTACGCGGCCAGGGACTTATTTCTGATATTTTGCAATAATCATTCCACTACCTGCTAACAAAATATTTTTATGAAATTTATTGGGGTAACATTGTTTAATAAAATTATAATATAGGTTTGAGTACAATTCCATAACATATCATCTGTATATTGTATTGTGTGTTCACCCTCCCAGGTCAAGTCCTCTGTCACCATGTACTCCCCTTCACCCTCTTCTACCTCCCTGTCCCCTTTCCCTCTGGTAATCACCATGCTGCTGTCTGTGTCTGAGATTTTTTTCTTTGTTTAATCCCTTCACCTTTTTTCCCTATACCATAAAGTTCATCTGTTTAAAGTGTAAAGTCCGTAGGTTTTAATATATTAACAGAGTTGTGTGACTGAGAACATAATCTAATTTCAGAACACATTCATGTCACCCAAAGAAACACTGTGGCCATCAGTCACTTCCTGGCCCCTGTTTCCCCAGCAGCCCACTCCGTGACCCCAGGCAAACACGGATCTACTTTCTGTCTCTAGGGGTTTACCTATTCTGTATATTTGCATTTGTGTTAATAATTACTGTATTTGCCTAATGGATCAGCAGCGGCCCTGAGAGGATAACATCCTTGCCATCACTGTGCTGAAAGTTGGTGGGCACAGAGGCCCGGAGGAGATGATGGGGGACAGATGCAGGACCCTGCCGGGGACAGAGGGGGGGACATTGGAAAGGGAAGTGGATGGAGACCAAATGAAAGGTTTCTTTACCTGGTCCTCCCTAAGTAGGTCCCCTCCTCAAGCAGGCAGGGGAAAGGTGAGCTAAGAGTGACTGTTGGTCTTTCCACAGCTCTCTAGAGGTTAGATGAGTTGGTGTTCAAAAATCTGAAAGTCAGGATACTAATACCTATTGACCTTGGTTGTTATAAATCTAATAAGTATCCAGTCAGCAGGTATATTTGGATATTCTGCCCCACGACGCTGCTTCCATATAATGTTCTATATCTGGCATATTCTCCTTTGATTAGTATGTCCATGTTTGCTTCTCTGTGGCATTGCATCTTCATGTTTGGGAGCATTTTTGGTGTACACTCTAGGCCACTGAGGCCCCTGCCCTGCTCTCCTGAGTTGAATGTGCTCTGCAGTGCATTTTGTTTTCTCTGTCATGGCTTCTCCTTCTTTCTTTTATTTTGTTCTGGGGAAGAGTGACAGACCTTCTATAAAAACTGAAACATAGACTACTGGGCTGGATGTTAATATTCAGATAGCCTTCAAGGGCATAGGTGGGAGACACAGATATTGATCAGCAGGCAAGTTGGGGTTGATAGGAGTCTGGATGCTATGAAGGCCATCATAAACACCATAGATTCCTGGAGTTGGAACTGGTTGCATGAATAGTAGATGAAAAGCTGGTTATAGGCAGATTATGTCTTCAGGGAACTTGAGAGCAGTTGCCAAAGTATCATATTAGGAATGATCTTCAGTCCTAAAGGATATGAGTTTAGTTATTGTTCCATTGTCAGGATGGCAGCATCTGCCTTTCCCACCCACCACCTACCCAGATACACACACCACCACGCAGGCTCAAACACATGCATTAAATGGGGTTTGAGTGGCTGTAAGGGTAGGCTCTGTTATTAGGTGCATATATGTTAATATTCAAAGAATGGTCATTAGGCTCATCAACACTTTAGAAGTTCAAGGATAAGTGTGTTATGTGGCACACCTATTTGTTCACTCATTCTGCAGATGTGTACTAGGCACCTTTTGTGGCCAGACACAGAGCCCCATACACAGAGCCCCATACACAGATGGTCAAAGTAGAGCTCTTGCCCCCAAAGTGCTCCCTGTAGGAAGAACAGCTTCCCTCAGACCCTGAGGACTCTCCCAATGTTCTTTATTTTTTAAAACATTGAAAAGTTTGATCCAGTAGTTAAATGATAGTTTCAAGATAGCTGTCTAGAATTGATGCTAGGAACTTCAGTTGATTTGGCACACAAACACTGGTATTTAGATTTGTTTTGATTTGCTTTCAAACACCCCTCCGCCCCCCAAAACCCTCTATATTTACAGATCTGTGATCATTTGCTATTAAACATCTTAAAAGTTTCTTAATTTTCACATTGGCTAAGGTGGAATCAACTTTCTCTAGGACGTGGTAACTCCGTGTCCAGCAGCCATAAGCACTGGAAGAAGAATTAGAGAAGCATGCACAGGTCGGCCTCACTGAAATGCCATCAGTTCTGTGCAAATCTACATCTGGTTTCATCTCTTTAAGGTTGTGTTGCTCTTGTAAAGAAAATATAGTTTCTTTCAATTTCGCCATAGACTAAAAGGATCACAGTAGGGATTATTTACTTTTTACAACTTAGGTATCACTGATATCCCGGAGGACTTCCTCAGTCTTAAATTGGATTGTAAAACTAGGTCCATTTATAGAACCCAGTTGATGACTTTAGTGCTGTTTTCTGTTCTGGTTGCACCTGTCTCGATCATATCCAGAAGCCCCTCGAGCTTTGTCACCTGTCTTGTTCAAGTGTTGTGCTCAGTACAATGCTCCAGGCACTGTCCTTGGTGCTGATAAGAGAGTGGTGGATCTGACAGGCTCATAACTCGCCCCACCAAGCATAGTCTTGCAAGGGAGGGGCATGTTAGGCAGACACCTTACAAACAAGTCCTTGTTGGCAGCCTGGGTGAGCATTGTGAAGAAGGGTACGGGGGCTGAGAAAGAACACCGCAGGGTTGTGACCATGGCCTGGAGGGTGGTGTGGAATTAGCTGGTCTGCAGGGGGAACACTAAGGCTTTCATGCATAATTACATGCTCAGAGGTATGTAATCAGGTTATGGTTTTTTTGTTTTTTGCATTGTGTAGATAAGCATAATAGATTGAAAGCTTTAAAATACCATATTAAAATCTATTCTCATTCCTCACATAAACTTCTGTAGAATTTTTCAAGATAAGCTGCAGCTAATGATGGCATTCTGCCCTAAGCTTGGAAGAAGCCTGTGGTTACAGTTAGGGTTCAGGGAGAGGGGGTGGGACAGCCCCCATGGGGATCCCTCTTTGGAGGAAAGACTTTCCCAGATTCTGTAGGTGCCTGGGTACACAGTGATGAGTGCTGTGAACTGCAGAGGGTGCTGGAGGCTCAGCACCCCTTTGAGTTTATTAGAACCCCTAAAGAAGCACCCTCAGGTCCAGATTTAAAAACTAAGTTTTTCTGTACTTGGATCTGAGCTGTCAGAAAAACAGGGGTGGGAGGGTGAGGAAAGCAGTAGGTCGGGGGTGGGGATAGGCAGCCTGACTTCACTGAACATTGAGTTTCAGAAGCAAAGCGGTGCTGGGAGATGAGGAGCATTTGCCACGTGGCCTTTCTTATTATAGTTTTCCTTCTGGCTTTTCCATGAATTTCATTCTGAGTGGGATAACATGTGTTCAGAAGGCAGGTTATTGGCCCCACAGAGAAGACATCCCACAGTAACAGCAATGGAGGGGTTCCACCCAGAGTGTCCAAGACAAGGGGACATTCCTCCATCTGCACACTCCAAGTACAGAGGGCCGACTGCCTCCAGGGCCTGGAGTGTTTTCATTCATTACTTGGTAACAGTTTCTCTTGCCCTCAGACTTCGGGCCTGGGCAAGCTTGGGGCTTGTCTGCACATCCAGGTGTCTTGATCTTTGACAGATCATAGTGGCTCTAACATGAGCTGTTCACACAAGACACTTTCTTCATGAGACAGATGGACACTAGTCTGCTGCCAGCAGCCAGATGTGCATTCATATCTGCATCTGTGCAGATATGTGAACATGTGGTGAGGCATGGCTGTGGAAACCAACTGCTGTTCTTGGCGAATACTCATCTGTGCTATGTTCCCCATCCCAGGTAGTTAAAGGATTATTATTTCTGTTTTGTAGATGAGGAAAATGAGGCTCAACAATGGTAAGTAGTAGACTGGGAACTCAACCCCGGGGCAGCCTGACTTCCAAGTTTTGGTCCCTTTCCTCTGCACCCAATTGCACTCTTGTTAGTGTGAAGGTGTTTGGAAGATAAAACATGAACAGGTTTTAAAACCTCCCATTTGAGGTGAGATTAGTCATCCTCTTGTCTATGGAGATACTTTGGCCTCCATGTGTGAGTCTTTAACAGCCTCTGTATTTAGCCATACTCTCTGCATCTAGGTCCCAGCAGGATGAGGACTGGGCCATGTTCAAGGGCTTCCCACCCTCCCGCTCACTCCTCAGCCCTCTGCCTGGTGAGGGTTTATCACTACATCATCCATCCCAGGAGGAGCAAGTGCAAGCTTCTGGTTTTACTCTACACTTGATGGGTGGGGAACCCTTCACACCCACCCACAGGGCCAGTGCACATGCTCTCATATACCTCTATGTTATCAGCACTTCCCAGCAAGGAGCATTTTATTAAAACAGCCAGAGATGACTGGACATTTGGAAGGTAACGTCATGGTTTCTCAGGAGTGTTAGGTAACATCATGGCAGCCACAAGCCTCTTCCTTCAAACCCAGATACCCTGTCAGGCCCAGTGGATGGTCTTCTGGGACTCTGTCAGCCTTTGGGCCCTGGCCTGACCCTGGACAGGGGCTGTTTGGCAGACAGAGCCATTTTAGTGGGAGATTTGTGTTATTTGAATGTCCCAGCTTCCCTTAAGCCCTTCTGGGGACAGCTCAGGACTGTCCCCTTCAGTGGGTCAGCACCTGCAGGAGGCAGGGACCACATTGGTCTCATCCATCATTGCATCTCAGGTCTTGAAGGTGCCTGCCCATGCTGGGTATGCAGTCAACATGAGTTACGACATGAGTACGTGCAGCCAGCATAGTACATGTGCCCACCTATGTGCACCCTGAGGATATAGAGTAGTGCCTCTGCGTTGCTACTTTGGGCCAGTTAGTGAACTTAACTGCTATAACATATGGTCTCAATTCCAAAATGGAAATACTAAGAGTTCTTGGGGATTAAGTGAGGTAATTCAGAGAGTATTCTACATGCCAGAGAAGTGATTGCAGTTGTGATTAACCTCAAATTCAAGCAGGAGAAAGCTCTGGAACTTGTACTTTTTAGCTCAGGGCAACTGTAGAGGATGGTACCCACGTCATAGCTGGTGACTCCTAACCAGTCCTTACCATTTCACTCTCTTGTTTCTTATATTTTCCTGCTTTCCCTTCTCTAGCCTCTCTCTTGAAATATCATGGTAGCTTCCCCTCTTCCCCTATATTATCATTGAGCAGCAGGGTACTTTGGGGTCAGGGATTTTGATAGGATTGCATTGAATCTGTACATTGCTTTGGGTAGTAAAGACATCTTAGCAATACTAGGCCTTCCAATACATGAACATGGAATGTCTTTCCATTTATTTGTATCTTTTTCTTCATTTCTTTCACCAACACTTTAGTTTATTAATATCTTTTATTGATTGTTCTATTACACTTGTTCCATTTTTCTATCCCCTTTATTCCTGTCCACCCTGTACTCCCCCTACCACCATCATTTCCCCACCTTAGTTTGTGTCCATGGGCCGTACATATAAGTTCTTTGGCTTCTACATTTCCTATACTATTCTTACCCTCTCCCTGTCTATTTTGCACCTACCATCTATGCTTCTTATTCCTGTACCTTCCCCCCATTCTCTCCACTCACTCTCCTCACTGATAACCCTCCATGTCATCTCCATTTTTGTGATTCTGTTCCTGTTCTAGTTGTTTGCTTAGTTCATTTTTGTTTTTTTAGGTTTGGTTATTGATAGTTATGAGTTAGTTGTCATTTTACTGTTCATATTTTTGATCATCTTCTTTTTCTTAGATAAGTCCCTTTAACGTTTCATATAATAAGGACTTGGTGATGATGAACTCCTTTAACTTGACCTTCTCTAGGAAACACTTTATCTGTCCTTCCATTCTAAATGATAACTTTGCTGGATAGAGCAATCTGGGATGTAGTCCTTGCCTTTCATGACTTTGAATACTTCTTTTCAGCCCCTTCTTACCTGTAAGGTTTCTTTTGAGAAGTCAGCTGACAGTCTGATGGGAACTCCTTTGTAGGTAGCTGTCTCCTTTTCTCTTATTGCTTTTAAGATCCTCTCCTGATCTTTAATCTTGGGTAATGTAATTATGAAGTGGCTTGGTGTGTGCTTTCTTGGATCCAGCTTCTTTGGAACTCACCTTCCTAGACTTTCTGGAAGTCTATTTTCTTTGCCAGATTAGGGAAGTTCTCCTTTATTGTTTTTAAAATAAGTTTTCAATTTCTCACTCTTCCTCTTCTCCTTCTGGCACCCCATGTGATTCAGATGTTGGAATCTTTAAAGTTGTCTTGGAGGTTCCTAAACCTCTCCTCATTTTTTTTTCAATTCTTATTTCTTCATTGTGTTCTGGTTGAATGTTTATTCTTCCTTCTTCTCCAAACCATTGATATGAGTCCTAGTTTCCTTCCTGTCACTGTTGGTTCTTTGTACATTTTTGTTTATTTCAATTTTCATAGCTTGCAATTTTTCCTCTATTTTGGGACCATATTCAACCAATTCTGTGAACATCTTGATCATCAGTGTTTTGAACTATGCATCTGATAAGTTGGCTATCTCTTCATCACTTAGTTTTATGTTTTCTGAAGCTTTGATCTGTTCTTTCATTTGGGCCATATATTTTTGTCTCAGTGTGTCTGGTATGTTTTAAGGGGCAGAGTCTTAGGTATTCGTCAGGGCAGGGAAGCCCATGTCACTTGTTGTGGCACTATGTGTAGGGGAGGGGTCTGAGAGGGAACAGTGCTGCTTGCTCCGCTCTCTCGGTAGGCCTTCAGTCACCTCCTCTGCTACCCACAAGCAAATTGGGCCCTCCTGGTGCTGATTCCAGGGTGGGTTGGTTTGTATGTTTTAGAACCCTGTGGGTCTCTCTAATGAACTCCTGTGAGGCTAGGAGTTTCTTTTGCCACCACAACCCTCACAGGTTTTTTCAGCCAGAAATTTTGAGACTTTGCTTCCCTGCACTGGAACCCTAGGTTGCTCAGTCTGTCTTGCTCCCCAGTTGTTCCTTCCAGTTTATCCACATGCATATATGGGACTGCCCGGTCTGCTAGCCACTGTTTCTCTGTGAGTCCTTCCTGCCCCAGCTGCCCATGTTCACCCCTCCTACAGGTCAGGATGAATATTTCTTCTTTAACTCCTTGTTTGTTGGACTTCTGCACAGTTTGATTTTCTGGCAGTTATAGTTAGTTTTTGTTTTTAAATGTGTTGTTGTCCTTCTTTTGGTTGCATGAGGAAGCAAAGTATGTCTACCTATGTCTCCATCTTGGCCAGAAGTCCCATGTTATGGTTTTTAGTATACAGATCTTTCCTTGGTTATGTTTATTCCTAAGTATTTTAATCTTTTTGATACCATTGTAAGCAGAATTGTTTTCTTAAGTTCCTTTTCAGATTGTTCATTGTTAGTATATAGAAATAAAACTTAACTGAATTTTTGTGTGTTCATTGTCTTGCAACTTTGCTGAATTCATTTTATTTATTCTAACAGTTTTTGTAAAGGGGGAATCTTTAGGATTTTCTACATATAAGATCATGTTATCTTCGAACAGAGATAATTTTACTTCTTTTTTAATATGGATGTCTTTTATTTCTTTGTCTTGACTGATTGCTCTAACTAGGGTTCCCATTACTATGTTGAATCACAGTGGTGAGAGTGAGTATCCTTTTCTTGTTCCTGATCTTAGAGGAAAAGGTTTCAGTTTTTCACTGTTGAGTATGGCATTAGCTGTGGACTTTTAGTATATGGTCTTTACTATGTTTTTTTTTTTTTTCAGTGCTTTTGTCATGAAAGGGTATTAAATTTTGTCAAAAGGTTTTCTGCATCCGTTGAGGTGATTATGTGGGCTCCCCCCCTTCATTCTGTTGACCAGACATGTTTATGAAGCCAAATTGTTTAAGACTCGAGAAGCAAAACTGATAAAATTTTGTTCACCTTTTAAGGAATTAGCTGGTTGGGAGATGGACATTTTGACATAAATATTAAAGGAGACCCAAATATAAGACTGAGTCTGGCACAGACTTGTGACTTTGTTCCTTTGTTAAATATTTCCTTTGTATTTCTCCCATCATTTCCCATTAAGTGCTGTGCTCAAGTGATAAATGTTAATTGGTTAATTAAATATTTGAGCTCCCCTTTTAAGTGTGAGGATTCATAGTAACTGCCAATAAGAAATAGTTTTCCAAATAAACGGTGAGTTGGTCTGTGTGGGGTAGAGTGCATCAATTTGCCTTCAGTCCTCGCTGGAGGACATGTCCGTTGACTTTGGAGGGAGGGAAGGGGCAGAGAGGGAGACAGAGAGAGACGAAAACATCAATTGGTTGCTTCCTGTATGCACCGCGACTGAGGATCGAACCTGCAACTTTTTGGTGTACAGGACAATGCTCCAACCAACTGAGTCACTTGGCTGAGGAACACAGCTCAATATTCTGTAGCAAGAATATTGACCATTAATCATTCATTTGATTTCCATGAAGAGTCAGAGATGTTTTATTTAGGAAGAAGTACATATGAATGAAATGATAATAGTATCTGGAATGATTTGCTTTTAAATAACCTAATGGAAGTTGGAGCAGGAGAAGGGGTAAAGATGAAACTATAGTGACCATATATTAAGCTCATTATATACTCTTTGTACTTTTATATCTGTTTGAAACTTTTCATAATGAAAAGTTCAAAAAAGAAACTCAATATAAATTAATGGTGTGGTTTTATATCAAAATATTATATAGCCATTACAATAACACTTAGGAAGAATTAGTAAGAAAATCAGGAAGTCAATCTTCCTAATATGGTATGTGTGTGCATATACACATAAATATTTGCATAGAAAAAATATGGGAAGGTAATACATTAAAACATTAACTGTGATTGTCCTTGGTTGGTAGGACTATGGATGGTTTTCATTCTCCATATCTTCCAAACTTTCTGTAGTGAATAAAATAAAAATATAACTTCTGAAAACCTTTTTTTTTTTTTGAAAGGAACCAGATCTGCATTGTATAAATTGGTGAAGGATTTTCTTTATTTTTCAATTGTAGTTTACATTTAACACCATTCTGTATTAGCTTCATATGTACAGCAAAGTGTCCAGAAAAATCACATAGTCTACAAAGTGGTCCCCCCACTGCCCCAACATCCACCTGGTCCTATACCTCTTTCTGTTGATATTATTGACTGTATTCCCCATGGTGTAATCCACATCTCTGTGGCTGTTTTGCAACTGAATCGGTGAAGCATTTGTCCCAGTCATCTGTTTTCTATTAAAATGCTCTTGTCAGTGATTAGATAAGTGCCTCTGTGGTTATTATTCGTGAGTTGTGGACATGGTTGTGGGCTGTACTGTCCTGTATTCTGCCGTGCAGTCTATGCTGGTGTATGGGTAGGTGAGGTCAGAAACAAGAAGCAGGAACCACCACCATTTTACTCACTGTTAACTCCTTTTAATCATGTTCTTTTAATGTGAATTTCCATCTGATTTTAGTGACCTGGACATGATTTCCACAAGGGTGATGGACTTTAAGCTCCGGGAGGCCGCAGAAGGCCTTGGGGAGGACAGCACAGGTAAGACCCTTGTTCCCCCTGCTCTGGGAAGATCCTCATTGAATTGTGGGACAGGGAGAGGGGCTAATGGAACCAGGCCTTAGGGCTTCTCTGCATTGAGAGTGGGTGTTCAGTTCACAGCATGCTTAGACACCCAGGTCCCTTGTACTGGAATTGGAGAGCACCTCAGGAGGTGATCCTCCTTTGCTTCTGTGTCAAACATGGAGGATGGGTTAGAGTAATTTTCCTTATTCCTGTCCCAATGTTTGGTTGACTTGAAAATATAAGGAAGAGAGGTGCAACAGAATCATTTATTACCCAAGAATATCTGAAGGTACCAGTAGGAGGTTGGACAAAGTATTAGATAGCCTTATCATCCAGATGAATGATACTAATAAGAGGAAGCCTTTAATTCCTCTTTTATAGCTTTTCTTCTTTTTTTTTAAAGATTTTGTTTATTTATTTTTAGAGAGGGAAGTGAGGTGGGGGAGAGAGAGAGAGAGAAATATCAATGTGCAGCTGCTGGGGGACATGGCCCGCAACCCAGGCATGTGCCCCGACCGGGAATCGAAGCTGCGATGCCTGGTTCGCAGCCCGCGCTCAATCCACTGAGCCACGCCAGCCAGGGCTATAGCTTTTCTTCTTTGGGGGATCTTATTATATGGTCTACAGAGTTAAGTTCCAGGCCCATGAATAATCATCTCATAACATGTCCTAAGAGTTACCCAATTATGTGATCGCTTTACTGTTACTCATATACTTCTATTTATGTCTTTATAGAGTTGTAAAATTGACATTCCAAAGCATTGATTCCCTACAACGTATCTTTTCCATAGATTAGCCATTTAGACTCACCTTATTTTGGTAACAAAGGTCTCCATCTCTTTCTCTTTAAAGTCAAAATGCTGGTAGTCATTTTTAAATATAGCTCAGGGGGAGAAGCTTCAATAATATTATATCCTAGCTGCTAACCATTAGCTTCAGATACTCATCTAATTGAAGACTCTATCTCATATATTTTCAATTGATTTTTCTTATTATTCTATATTAGAACTACTTTTTCTCTGTCACATTATAGATAGATGTTTCTTATTATTCCATGTTAGAACTACTTTCCTCTGTCACAATTGAATAGATACTACCCCCCCCAAATATAGATATATGGTAAAGTTTTTAAAATTAATCCTGAGAAAAAATGAGTTGAAAAATTTCTCACATTATGGGACACTAAGTTATTACTGATTTTAAACAAGAAAATACTGTTTGAAGTAGTTCATTGGCCTGAACAACCTCCATAAACACTGGTTTGTGGTCACTTACAGAGGTCACCATGCAGAATCGATTTTTTAAAAGAAAGAAAAGCTATTCTTTTTCTTTTCTAATAATAGTTTACTAAGTTATTCAGATCAACCTCTTCCCATTTAAAAATGTAAAATTCTAAACAGGAGCATCCTTTAAAAAATCTTTTCAAAAGTAAGAAGTAATGAGGCCAAAATTAGAGAAAATGATAAGCCAGAAAGATAAGTGAACATGGAAGCCACTTTTACCTTTAGATCATTTACCAGTGTTTGAAATTTTAAATTTCACTTTTATGTCTTCACAAGGTGGGATATGGGGAGAGGGTCAGATATCAAGGTACAGACCAGTACCAGGTGGGCCCCCTCTAATAGAAGACCCTCCCTAAAATAATCCGGGAGCCAAAGGAGCACAAAACCTGAGTAAGTGTGAAGCAGAGGTAAGTCAGCTGTAGTGTGGACATATAGCCTGAGTTTGCACCAGTTGGGTAATTCAGAGAATCTTAAGCCTTGAACTTGGGTAGTAGTAATTCTAGACTGAATGTGACCCCAGCTACCTTGCAGAGGGAAACAGTCTTCTCTAAAGGAAGGCACCTGCTATCTAGACTTCAAATTATTATAGAAACTAATGTTTTCAGTACTATGATAAACATGTAGTGAGTGACAACAACCAGGCATATAAGGCAACAAGGCACCATGAATGAGAACCAACATGTTACTGGTTGAATTATGTGCCATCAAAATTCATGTATTGAAGTCCTAACCCCCAGTACCTCAGAATGTGACCTTATTTGGAATTGGGTCTTTGCAGATGGGTTAGTTAAGGTGAGGTCATACTGGGGTATGGTGGGCCCTTAAACTAATGTAACTGATGTCCTTATAAAAAGGAAAACATGGACATAGACTGCACAGGGTGAACACCATGTGAAGGTGATGTCAGAGATCAGGGCAGTGGCATCTACAAGCCTGAGAACTCCATAGATGGCCAACAAGTCACCAAAAGTTTGAAGAGAGACATGGAGTAGCTTTCCCTTCCCCTGTCTAAAAATAAATAAATAAAATCTTTTAAAAAATAAAAATTTTTAAAAATTTAAAAATACCTAAAATTAATAAATTTAATTGCTTAAAAATTAACTTGCTAAGTATTCGTCTCATGAAGTTTAAAAAGATTGCAAAGTAACCCTGGCTGGGTGGTTCAGTTCGTTGAAGCATCATCGCATAAACTGAAAGGTCATGGGTTTGATTTTCAGTCAGGACACATTCTTGAGTTGCGGGTTCAGTCTCCCTTCAGTGTGCATACAGCGGGGCATCCAATCAATGTTTCTCTCTCACATCGATGTTTCTTTCTCTCCCATTCCTTCCCCTCTCTCTAAAATCAATAAGTATGTCCTCAAGTGAGGGTAAAAAAAAAGAGATAGCAAAGTAAACCTGAAAAAAGTAAGAAGGAAAAAATAACAGTAGGAACAGATATTACTACAAAAAAATAAACATTCATTAAAGAACATTAACAAAGCCAAACATTTTTTAAGGCAAATAAAGTCAACAAGCCTCTGATGAAATCAATCAAGGAAAAAGAGGAGGCACAAATAATTAATATCAGGGCTGAGAAAAAGAACTTTTATAACAGATAGTATGAATGCTAAAACAATAAGAGGATATTAATAACTATAGGCCAATAAATTTGAAGATTTGGAAAAAATAAACAAATTCCTAGAAAAATATAACACTAAAACAGATTCAAGAAATAGAAAACCTGAATAGTACCTGTCACCAGTAAAGAAATTGAATTAAAAAATCTAGCAGGTGAATAAATGTAGCACAAACAGGCCCCTCATGGATGGCTGACTAATCTGTCATTGCAAGTCAAGCAAAAGTGTTCAGCATGAGACTGGATCTGGGCGGCCACTCTCACCCGCACCCACTAAACAGCCACTGCCTCTTCGACTGTAAAGGACAGTGAGGCCTCCTGTTTGCTCAGAATTGCTGGGATGTGTACCCATTTGTCACCTAGGGAAAGGCCAGGTGGTGACCTGGCAAATGCAGTAAACTCTTAAGAGTCTTTCAGATAGTAGATTCTCTGTGAGAACCACCAATTAACAACACAATCATTTCATTATTAGAAAGGGGACACTTCATTAGGCATTAAGAAGACTTGGCTGTAGAACTAAATCCCTTTGGGCAAGGGTTTGCTCCACCTAAGATACTATAGGAACTCCTACTAGAGTAATGCTAATTAATTCTCCACATCAGAGCAACATGTGTTCACTTCCTTAGGGGGCATTAATGTAAACAAAATATAACAATTTCATTTACTTTTTAAGGAATTCTGCTTACAGAATTATTTACTTATAAACCTAATAAATTGTTTCAGCAGATTTTCAGGATATATTAGACAGCTTCCTAGTTATCCATGATGTTGCATCCTTCCATTGTTCATTCTCGTAAAGATTTGGAAGGGAAGCAAGGAACTCTGCCTGGCTGCTAGGGTGAAATCACAGGGTCCCAGATATGATGGAACATGTGGGTGAGAATGCAGGAGGCAAGTGTTGTGAATTCTAACAGTCCAGGAAGCATGTCACAGTCAGGCTCAGCACTGCCACCGTCGTGGGATGATTATTCTCCTCAAAAGTTGTTATCTCACCACAGCCTTTGGATGGACTCCGACAAGCACCTCTTGCCCATGAGGCTGGCCCTTCTCTGACTGCTCCTGGTGCTCATGTCCATGCTAAAGGAAGCACTTAAGATTATTTTGAAAAATAATTTGGCTTATGACATGGTCTTTACCTCATCAGAACTTTTTGCTTTTGACTGTATTTCAGAGATTAAAACTTGATTTCAACTGAGAGGAAAATTGCTTATGCTTTGATTCCGTGATTGTGCTCCAGAATTTTCTTGGCGCTTTCCTTAAATCTCCAAACTAAACAGAAATAAAGATTTGTTTCCAGGTGTGCAAAAATGGGGCATTGCGCACTTCCTGTGCCTGTGTGTGGTAAAAGCACTCTTCAGGAATCAGTGCTCTGGTGCATGGACAGAAAGCTGCTTTCTCTTTCTCACGAATGTCTCACACAGGCTTGGTGAGCACTCACGTGCATTCCTTCTGCACAGGAAAGAAAAAATCCAAATTCAAAACATTTAAGAAGTTCTTTGGGAAGAAGAAAAGAAAGGAATCTCCTTCCTCTACAGGAAGTAGCACCTGGAAACAAAGTCAGGCGAAAAGTGAGGTCATTGCCATCGAGTCAGGGCCAGTGGGCTATGACTCAGAGGACGAGCTCGAGTAAGTTACTTTTCACATCCTTGGGGAGGAGCGGTGGGGGGTGGCACGGGGCACCTGAAGACTATGTTGTTGTCATGTAAGTTGCTGGGTTTCTGAGCCTACTCTCTTCCTAGGTAATTCAATGGCAGATTCTCCCACAGAAGTTGTGCTTTTTGTCTTTTCATGCATGGAGAAAGTTGGGGCAAAATTATTAGGCACCTGCTGTGTACCAGGTGCTACATCTATTAAAATTCTACGATAACAGTGGGATGGCAGATAGGATATACCATTTTATAAATGAGCAAGCATGAGCGAATTTTAGAGAACTTGCCCAATATCCTACATACGAAAGTGGCAAGACTGGAATATGAGCCTTGATTTAATTTGACCTAAAATTCTTCTGAGAACCTGGATACTATAACAGGAAATACATCTCTCTTTAAGCTTGAACTTTGAGTAATCTAATAAAGTTTTGAGAAAGACACAGAGAGAGGAGGAGGGAGGAAGAAAGAGAGAAACAGACAAGAGAGATGGGAGGGGAAGGCTTTTTGCTATTCCATCTTAGAAAAATTATCAAAAAATATTTTTAGGAAGAACAGACTCAATAGGTTATGGCAGTTTGGGAAAGTCTTCTTAATTTTATAACTCGTATTTCACCAAAATATAGTTACGATACTTATGTTCAGTTATTCCAGCAGTTTTATCTGTGAGTAAAAAGGGGGGGAACCGAATTTGTTGCCATGACAACCTTTTTGTTTTCTTTGAAACAACATTGGCCCTTAATTTGAGGATAAAACTCTTCAAAGGCATGATGACACTTGGGACTGGGAAACAGACCGCAGGAGATGAGGTCACTGGCTTCAGCCTCCCCGTGGCGGTGTTCTGCCCCTCCTGCTCCGCAGTTGCCGTGCTGGTTTCTAACGGAGTAGAAATCACACTGACCACTTGATGGCACCAAATGACTGATGAGGAAAGATGCAAGTTTTTTCTTTCTGGTTTTGTTTGTTTTTTGTTTTTTCGGGAGTGGTGGTGAACCTGGTTCCCACTCCACACTTTGTGGAGCACAGAGAGGTTGAACTGAACACTGGATCTTTAGGCAGTAAAACTCTTGAGGTGAAGACATTATCAAGATAGTGATACATTGCTAATTATTAAATGTCTTCACTGGGCCAGCCCCAGGAAACTGTAACACTCACCTCATCCACCCTTCCTGACTAGGACACACAGTTCTGGTGTCCTGGGAGTGACCCCTGCAACCGGGGATAGGAGCATAGCAGGAGGGGCGAGCAGGGTCAAATGACCTGTCCGCTTGTCCATCTGCTCTATCATGGGAACCCCTGGGAAGGTGGGGACTGTGTCCTTTTCATCTTTATATTTCCAGCACCTAGCAGAGGCCTGGGCCTCTGTTTACTGGAAATAGTTTGCTGGATTGATGCTGGGAAAGGAAGCTTGAGGGTAGAGTAAGGTGGGGCTCTGGAAATGCAAATAATGTTTTTAGAGAGCAGTGTGGAAGACTGGCAAGATCTTAAAGGCACTCTGGCCAATGCAAGGGACACTGCAGCAACTGCTCATCCATCACCATGGCCAGAAGTGTTCCATCTGCCAAGACACGTTCATGCCAGCAAAGCCCATGGGACTCGGTGGCTTTGAAAAGTTGATGCCCATTTATTGTATGTGGTTATGCCTCTTAAGTCTCTTAATCTGTAACAACCTCCTGCTCCTTTGTTTCATGACACTGATCTGCTGAAAGAGCAGGGTCGTTTGCTCTGTAGAATATCCCACATTCTGGCTTTATTTTCTCTTGGCATGACTGAACTTGTTTCCATATTCTTTGAATTTCTTGCAAAGCATTAGATGGACCGAAGCATTAAGTTAGATAGAGGTTCAATATGGTGCTTTTCAGATCACAAGGGACCTACTTTCAGTTGTCCCACTTCTGATGACTCTAAGACTGAGCAGTGGGTTCAGGGAATTCTTAGTGTGATCCCTCCACCAGTCTTCACCTAGCAGTGTTAGTACCCACTGATGGTCATTGCCTAGACCCATCATTTCATTGCAGAATGGTGGTCTTTCTAGTTGTATCATTTATTCTGTGTGTGCTGGCTGGAGTTCTATGAAGAAGACCTTTCCTTCATCAACTTCTTGGAGGCTCTCAAATATAGGAAGGGCAGGATAATGCTTAGATAATTATCCTTTTATTGATCCATCTTCATAGTGATGACCCGGTACCCTAGCAACTTCCAATACTGACCAATGAATTTTTTTCTTTGAAATCATTATTAAGGTGTGAATTTTTATATATTTGATTTACTTTAACCCCTGACAACCTTTGTTGATCTTTTATGCTCACGTTGTCCCATGTTACACTATTGGGAGTTCTTCAGATTAGCTCCTGGGGTCTTTTAACATGACCCCACTTGTCTTTGAAAGCTTCTTTGCTTTCTTGCACAATGAAAAACCTCAGGTTTATGTTGCACATTTCTGTCCTAGACCTGTAATCAGCTATTTTGTCACAGGGCCCTATTTTGTTTTAGTGTGAAATGGTTTTAGGAGACCAAAGGCTGGTGGCCAGGGGTCACAATTGTTAGGTAGTTGGCTGTCATTGCTTCCAGACCTCTCCAGTTCAAATAGCCATGAAACATGCTTTATTTTTTAAGAGAAAATAAACATTAATTCATGGATATTTCCAGTTTAGATTTAATAAGATAAAATTTTTACTTCTTTGATTCTTTATTTGCATTTATTTTTCTCTTATACTGGATATCTTGATTCCTAATCATACTAACAAAATTATTTTCTTTATTATATAATATACTTACAATGATTTTATTACCCTCCTTTCCCACACAGAGGTTACATACTGTAAAGATTGTTCTTCACTATTTTTTAAAACATCAGTATTGCTGTTATGATGACTGTCAAGTGCGATTTGATGTCTTTGTGGTTGTTGTTCTTAGAATTAATCCTGTTACAGATGTAGAGGCAAAAGTGACCTGGGCGAGAAGTGCAGGTCACTCAAAATCACTTCTTTTTCGTGTGATTATGCCAGCAACTTGATATAAAATTCGGCTTGTTTCTGGTTGTTTTCTAGTTTGAGAGATTGTTTTACTTCCTTTTCATTTGATTTTGTCTTTTAACTGTGTAAAATGTTACACAGTTAAAATGTTTACATAGTTTCAAAGGCAAAATCATAACTGGAGGTACCATGGCACCCTGTCTCCCGTCTTGCGCTGTCTTTCCCCCAGAGGAAATCATTTTATTAATTCATTACTTATCCTTTTATTTTTAAAAATATAGGCAAATATACACATAGGTTTGCATTTGTTTGTATATATTCATCCCCCCTTCCTCACACCAGGCTAACACACCGTGAATGCTGTTCTGCACCCTGCTTTTTATTTTTCACTTAGTGTAGTCCGGTGCTACCCAAATGCAGTTTGCAGAGATCTTCCTCACCCACTCACTGGTCAGCTGCAGTCTCCACAATGTCATGTTCCTCTCCTGAGGGATGCTTGGGTTGCTTCCATAAGTGTTGTTGTCGTTAATGGCCTTGTATTTCTGCCAATGTATCTTTGCAGAGGCTTCTTCATGCTCTCTCAACCCCCAGATCCACCCAGAGTGGAGGTGGTTGGGCAGTGCTCATGGTTTCCCAAGGGTGTGGCCAGGGGCTGCCCACCTTGGAGGGAAACCAGGTGTGCCTGTGATCCTTGTGACAAAAGCTGCCATTGGTAGGAGGGCTGCCCGGTGCTTTCACGTGGCCTGATTACCTCCCAGAAATGTAAGGACATGCTCCTCTGGGGGCCATGGATTCCCCACTTGCAAATTCACTATTGTTGGCTAGAAAGTAGTTCGAGAGCATCACTAACCAATGCAATTAGATTTGCAGTAGAGCAGGGCCACGCCTATGAGTCCCTAATACCTCACAGAGGACAGGATGTCGGGGGCAGGGTGGTGTGGGGGCCATGGTGTACAAGATGGTCTTTGGGGGCTGAGAGCAGGCTTTCCTTCTTTCATCATCGGGTCTTAATCACCTCCTTCCACCTATTGTTCAGGCAGCCACTGCTGCTAGGAAAATCCTACAGCTAACTCCCACATCCTCTTAGAACATTTTGTAAATGTCCTGTGCGTTCGGTTGCAAATGGGATCCTTCAGCTGGGGAAGAGACTGGGGACAGGGCTGGGATGATGATGACAGAGGCACTGCCATCTACACTCCAGGACCTAGGCACACAGGTTGGGTTGCTCGGATCATGTCAGGTAACGTCACGAGGGCATGGCTTTGCAGCTGTGTAGTTCTCATTTCACACTTCACCGTGGATGTGTGCTGTGGGCCCTGTGAGGGGCCTCTCTCAGGCAGGCCCTCGACCTGCTGGGCAAGCACGGCCTCTGGCGCACCGAGGCACTGAGTGTATGCCCACAGGAATGACCTCACCCTCCCAACAGCCCAGCCAGCCAGCCAGCCAGCCGAGGCCTCTGTCTCAGACCTCACACCTCGCCAGACCTTGGTATTTCTATTAATAAAAAGAATTCACACAGACTTCAGATACGTTAGGAAAATTCCTATCTCTGCAATGCTTCTAACAGTTGACTGTGGTATTTGACAGGGTGAGGATAAACCAAAGTTGGGAACAAATAAAAAATAAATGCAACATGGGCTGGTTGTGCCCACCCACATACCCACTCTTCCTCCTGGGGATCCCAGGTGAGGGGACAGTGAGCAGAGTTTCACAGTGTCTCTTTCTCCTAGGGAGTCCAGGGGCACGCTGGGCAGCCGCGCCCTCTCACATGACAGTATTTTCATTCCTGAGTCGGGACAGGACCCGACTCGGCCTGTGCGGGTGTTCTCCCAAGAAAATGTGTGTGACCGGATTAAGGCTCTGCAGGTAAACTCTTTCTTGGCCATGTCACTGGGTATGTCAAACATGAGTTGAGATGTTTTAAAATTATTCCTGCTTGATTTATTTGATATATTTTAAAGTACAACTGTGTGCACATCACAATTTCCCCAAGACATGCCAAGTTTGACACAACTGGATCTCGACCTGTTCCAAGTTACAACTACTCATTTTCCCAACGACAGCCAGAGAACTGGGGGCAGATGTTCTTTCGGTTCAGTCTTCTGAGCCCAGATAAAGGCGTTGAAAATATCTGCTGAATGGATGAATTGGGGCAGGAGGCTTTGTTGATGAAAGTCACTGATAAAAACAAGAGCCAATGTCCTTTATTCCGATCCAGCTAAAAATACAGTGTAACGTGAAAGTGGGGCTGCCACCTCCTCCAGGGAGCCTTCCTGCCAAGCGGGGAGATGATGCCGGCATGAGTTCTGAGGATGATGGGCTGCCCAGGAGCCCCCCAGAGATGTCCCTGCTGCACGACATTGGTCCCAGCACAACCATAAAGGCAAGTCAGCCTGCACCCCACGTATCCGTCCTCCCCCACCACAGAGGGCATCTGGGTGCCCGGTGGCCAGTGCATGACTCCCATGAGGGGAGGCTGGGCATGATGCAGTAGGAGGCATTCCAGCCAGGTCACTGGAGCCCACAGTTAGTATTTATTTTTATTCTTTGAGCAGAAATTCAGGTCTTGTTAGGAGATAGGGGTTTGGTGACATTCTTTTTGATGGTTAGAGGTCTGATACAATCGACTCCTTGCCTTGTTTTTCCTGTCTGAGCAGATAACCAGACAGCATCTCCTCTCAAAGAACGAAACAACCTTTGTGTCTGTTCTCTGTTGTCATGAGGCTTGGCTGGAGGGCGAAGGGAGTGGTAGACATGTTTGACTTAACCCAGGCCCTCATGCCTGAGTGAGGGACAATGAGAACTTGTTAGGTCAGGGCTAAGAATGTGAGGCTTGGTTCTGGTAAACAGGGCAGCAGGAGGAGAAGTATTTATGGCCTCCACGGGGGTGGGAAACTCATCCTGGACACCACCCTCCCCGTGAGAATCCATGAGGAGGAACTGAGCTCTTACAAATGTGCAAACGACAAAGTTCATGGTGCCCCCGTTTTCAGCCCATACCATACACTTGTACATAAATGCTAATTTTTCCCTTGCAGACAAGCTTGCTGAGTGCTAGACAGTTAGAGTTATGCATGCTGATGCTTGGAAAACAAATGAAGGCCAGGATCCCTTTTTTATAGCTGCACTCCTGCCCTGGTGGAGGGCTGTTCACAGGGAGGTCTCAGGGGTTTCATTGTGACTCAGCATCTTGCGGACTCTGTGCTGCTCTGAAATACAGTCAGCAGTCACTTCAGCCTGGATATCCGGAAGCCCTACTGCAAAGGCGGGGGAAAGAGTATCTCCTCATTTATGTGCACTTGTGGGTGACCAGAGGGTCACTGATGACAGGCACAGGAAGGGCTGTGGTGTGCCTGCGTGTAAACAAGCTCCAGAATAAACAAGCTACAGAATGCTCCTGAGAATTCTGCTCTAGGGGGAGCCTGTCCCTGCTTTCTCCACAAGCAGGGTCTGAGGACAGTGCATTACCCACAACTGCTGTCCCACCTTGGGGAGAGAGGACAGGAGGTCATTTCTTGGCCTTCAAGCCAGCAGCACACTCCTTAACACCTTAAAATACTGGAGAAGTTTATGGGCTTGTGGCTGCTTATGTTGTTATGTGACAGAGACATCTTTGCACCCTCAGGTGTGCACCCTCAGTTGTGGACACTCAGGACCACATGCAACTTTGTGTGTTTCAGGGCCACATTAAGGGGGAGATGTCTCTCATGAGCCTTTACTGACTGCCTCGCCCCCCTCCATTCCATCACAAGCATTGTCTGGAGCTCACAGCATCGATGCTCTCTGTGTTTCGAAGGGACAGGCCGTACAGCGAACAGGTTGTTTCTAACTCTGTTCAGTAAGGATGAGCCAGCTCTAGACCCACGAAGGGCCATGGTGTGCAAATTCTGCAGTTAGCTGAGTGAGAACCACTCATGCTGGGCAAGGCTGACTTCATCCTTCTTGGCATCCCCCCCGTGGTGGTTCTTCTCTTTCACAAAAAACATCCTGGGATTTTATCAGTTGTTGCATAATATGAACAATCCACTAGCTTCATAGGAGACCAAACTCTGAGCCTTTAAGACTTAAAAAAAAAAAATCTTTATCATCGTGGTTTTGAAGATACAATGATCATATTTTATGCCCTGAAAGTTCTTAGTGCAGAGAGTGCCGACTGAGAGGGGCAACAACACACACTTTAGGGTGTGTTTGTGCATTATACGGTGTTTGATGTGATGGCACCTTACGTCCCAAAGGATGGGACTGTAGGCTGCTTAATTTTTTTCCTGCTGCAACACCCCACACAGGCTTACATGCTGGATGGAGAAACTTAATGAATATTATTGTGAAAAAAGGTCTTTAGTAACCATATTTCATGTCACTGCCAAGGTGATATTTCTTGGCAGATGAGTTTTTCAGAAAATACATGGAATTTTTTAAAAATTGTATTACCATATGATGTGGCAACTGATGAAACAATTTGGTAATTTTTAAAGTAAATTAGATCTAACTAGTCATGTTCCAGGTGTCCTGCCATTAAGTACAGAACCTGGGATAGAGCACAGCAAACTGTCGAGTCTGTTTGCTCCAGGAGATGAAGGCAGGTCAGTGGAGGGTCTGGTGGCAACAGTAGGAGACACACCCACTGCTATGCAACAGCCTGGGCAGGTTCCGCCACCTTTAGGAATCCATCCTCAGAAGGTTTAGGAGCGAATCAGAAGAAATCAGGTAGGTCAGAACCTGCCCTCTCCTCACAAGCAAAGGCCAGCCCCAGCACCCCTACTTCAAATGGGCGGCTGCTCCTACGCACACTGACCTCAGCCCCCATCAATGGCTGAGCCCTCTTTTTGAGGACAAACATTGTAAAGCAGTTGTCACCCATAGTTGCTCCCCAAAAAGTCTCTGGACCCCAGGTCATTTCCTCAGGGCCCTGTGAACCATGACCCCAGCACATGGCCACAGTTAGACTTTTAAATCATCCACTCCCAGAATCATCCAGGTGCATGGATTTCAGGGAAGACGGACGGGGAGCCAGCAGTGCTTGTGTGAATGCTCAGATGCTGCCAACACACAGATGACAACCCCAGTCAGCCTTCCCGCCCTCTCCCCTTGGACCCCAGTCCACCTCCTGTAGTCACCTCAGTGATCAAAGACGAAGCTTATGGTTCTCCTGGTCCTGAAGGGGTTGGTCTTTCCAGGCCCGGAGACCTTGCCCCACAGCAGACAGTTCACTTCCCAGCAGGAAGTCCCACTGTGACAGCCAGCACAGGGAGTATACTGGGCACAGGTCATGGCTCACAGTGTCAGGGAAGTGAAGCTCCCAGCCAAGGGCCCCCAGCACAAGGGCCAGAGTGGGCTGTGTCAGGACCATCTGCCCAGGCAGAGCAAATGCAGGGGAAACTGGGGGAGAGGACCCTGGGGGAATGCCTGTCCTTTAGGTTTATAGAGGGGTGACCAGAGGCCCTTTGTAACAAAAGTAAACATTCTGCATTTGCAAAGCATCTCATCTGTTCTCTTGAGTTCCAGACAGTCAGCAAAACAAACAAAACAAAGTTTTATCAAGTGTTTATATGTACTGTTCCTCTAAACAAAGGGAGAAATGAAGGATTCTATATGATTTTTAGAACACCCATTCTATTTGTGACCTTTAAGAAGGATAACCTGGGGAAGCTGTCACCAGTTCCATCCAAGGCAACTTCCTGAGTCCTCAGCTATAGCAGGGGAAGCCAAAGCCACAGGTACAAAAGGAAGTTGTGGCCAGGAGTCTTGTGGTTTATTTTTAAAATAATTTTTCTTGCTTTATTCCCTTGCTTTTAGAGCCTGAGTGGCTAAAATAAGAGAACTAAAATTGATTATGTCCATTTATTTTTTAAAAGATTTTATGTATTTATTTTTAAAGAGAGGGTTAAGGGAGGGAGGAAGAGAGGGAGAGAAACATCAATGTGAGAGAGAAACATTTGTCCATTGTTTCTTGCACATGCCCAGACTGGGGACTTATCCTACAGCCCAGGCATGTGCCCTGACCGGGAATCAAACTGGCGACCTTTCTCTTCACAGGACGATGCCCAACCAGCTGAGCCGCACCGGTCACGGCTGATTATGTCCACTTATAACACCTTTCTGTCATTTTAGTAATTGTCTTTTTCCAACTGACAGAAATATGCTTCATATTTGTCTTAGAAGATGGAAGGGACCTTTACATGAACAGGGAAAAAGCAATGCCCTTGTAAGGTGGTCCCTGCATCAGAGCCTGCCTCTCAGCAGTGTCTTCCTTCTGCCCCGCCAGCCCCAGGTTAGCAGAGGCTCGGCGTGGGGCTGCAGGGGTCAGCAAGGTGGATCTACGACTCTGGGTGCTGTTCTCCGCCTCCTTCCTGAGGAGACTGTTTTTTTCAAGAGGGCTTACTAAATCATTGTGAGATACATAAAATTATGGGCTTAAGTTAAAATGTAAACTTGACACCACCCCACCCATTATGATGGCTAATACAAAAAAGAAGTTTCAGTGAGAATGTGGACAAATTGGAATCCCAGCCCACTGGTGTTGGCAAAATAAAACTACAGCCACCATGGAAAACAGCACGGAGGTTCCACAAGACACTATGATTCAGCAGTTCAACTTCTGGGTAAATAGCCAAGAGAATTGAAAGCAAGTTCTTGGAAATATATTTGCACACTCATGTTCACAGTAGCATTATTCACAATAGCTAAAATTTGGAAGCAACACAAGTGTCCATCAACAGATGATTGGACAAACAAAATGTAGCCTATGCACAGGAAGGGAGGAAACTCTGACACAGGCTGCAGCGTGGATGAGCCTCCAGAACTTTATTCTGAGTGAGATGAGCCCTTCACAAAAAAGGACAGATACTGTGTGAGTCCACTTCTGGGAGTTACTGAGAGAGGTCACATTCATGCAAACAAAGTAGAACTGTGGGTGCAAAGGGCTGGTGGAAAGGGAAATGGGGAGTTAGTGTTCAAGGGGCACAGAGTTTCAGTTTTACAGGAGGAAAAGTTCTGGAGAAGGGTGGTGTGATGCTTACATAATAATGTGAATATATTTAATACCACTGTGCTACACACCTAAAAATGGTTCAGATGCTAGCCCTGTCTGGGTGGCTCAGTTGGTTGGAACATCCCCCCCACAACCTTCCCACCGTACAGCAAAAGGTTAAGGGTTCAATCCCCAGTGAGAGCACATACAGGAGGCAACCTATTGATGTTTCTCACATCAATGTTTCTCTCTCTCTCTCTCTCTTTCACTCTCTCTGCCTCCCCCTACCTCTATCCCCACTTCCTCTCTCTCTAAAGTCAAAAAAAGATATTCTTGTTAGGATTTTTTAAAATGGTTAGGATGCTAAATTTTATGTGTATTTTACTACAGTAAAAAAGTTGGAAAATAACATTGGAAAAATCTTGTAAACTTGACACGAATATTGAGCACCATGCTAGAATAGAAAGTTTGTTTGTAGGTGGCAGGGTTGTAACTAAAACCAGCACCTCCCGGATTCTCTGCACCTCACTTGTCACCTGGACTGAATTTGTCACAATGTTCAGTGGGTGCCCCCTCTGTTACTTTATGCTGTCAAATGTCTTTGACAGTGACCCACTTAGACCTCACTTGGTGGAGGAGCTTGCCAAGTTCAGTGGGCAGGGCCCTTAGGGTGTTGCCGTCATTCTTGCATGTGACAGCCAGACTCCCTGGCAACACTTTTGTTCTTGGCTGTCAGTTGCTCTTTTCTGTGGTGTAAACTAGTAAAATACTGTAACTTAACCGATGGTAACTTACAGCCAAATTTCTCCGAGAGAATGCATAAGGATACAGAAACCTTCTAGAATGGACAGACCACAGCTTCACTGATGAGCTGCTGAGTAGTGGGCTCGGTGCATCCTGTGCTCAAGCCTGTAAGTCACATCGCTGGGGCACGCTTTCAGCTTCCAGAGATAGGACCAAGCCTGGCTCTGGCCCATGGAGAAATCGAACTGGTCTATGTCATCAAAGAAGCTAGCTCTTGTCTGAGGCACCGATGCCAGCAGCTGTGGGAGGGTGAAGGCAGTGATCCTGCTGAGGGTGCCGGGGATACAGGTTCTCTGCATGGCCTAGCACTTACACATCCCAGCCCTTTCCCCTCAGACCCTCCCTGTTGAGACTCAATATGAAACATGCCCTTTCATGGGAAGACAGGGCACAGGAAGAGGAGAGAGTTGAAGTGTTGTTTGCTGTACCCATTCATATCAAGAATTAATATTTGCTGTTTGCTTCTTGTCTTATAAAGGTCTCTTTGGTTTCCTCGTCCCGGCCGCCCTCTCCAGAGCAGCTCTCCTCCAGGCATACGAGTGATGCCCCTGTCTTTCCCCGGACCTTGAACAGCAGTGTGGCTCCTGTGGCTGATTTCAGTCACCCCCCAGAATTCTCCTCCTGCCTGGACAATTCTGCAGCTAAGCACAAGCTCCTGGTTAAGCCCCGCAACCAGAGGTCAAGCAAAATGAGGCGCCTGTCTTCGGTAATTGTGCTTCTCCCCCATCCCCTCCCACCCCCTCTCTCCTCTCAGGGTTAAGTGCCCCCTCTGAGTGACATTCTTGGCCCCATATACCTGCTGCATAAGGTGGAGTTGCTTGTCTTTTCAACATAAATTAGATATGTCTCTCCTCTGCATAAACCCTTCCTTCCTTCCTTCTTTCCTTCTTTCCTCCCTCCCTCCCTCCCTCCCTCCCTCCAGCAACACTTATCAGGAACCTGCTATGTGCTGTGGGTCCATTGCCTCCCCACTGCATTCATTGTGGAGTCCAGTCTAGGCCTGGCATGCCCAGGCCCTCCCTGCCTCTCAGACTTCCTCTTACCCTCTCCCACTCAACATGTTTTGCCTCCTCCCTGCTTCTTGAGCTCTCTAAGCTCTCTGGGACCTTAAGCCTGATACCTGCTGACTTCCTGTTCAAGATGCTGTTCTCCTGGTGACTCCTTTTCAGCCTTGGGATCTCAGCTGGAAGTCCTCTCCCCACTGAGGCTCCCCTGACCATCCTGTGGAAAGCAGCTCCAGCTTCCCACCATCATATTCACTTCCTGTATAGCACTTGCCACACACAGA
Source organism: Tonatia bakeri (assembly GCA_004024845.1). Taxonomy (NCBI): domain Eukaryota; kingdom Metazoa; phylum Chordata; class Mammalia; order Chiroptera; family Phyllostomidae; genus Tonatia; species Tonatia bakeri. Next base: position 200,668 of record PVIA01001779.1, read on the forward strand.
TGTGACCTTTGGAAATATGTGTGCTCACTTGTTTACTGCCAGTCTTCTCTGAGACCTTGTCCCAGCTCTACTTCCAGCCCCTGGAGCCCGGCTAGTCACAGAGCTGACATCCAGTAAATATTTGTTGAATGAACAAACAAATGGGTGAGTGAATGACAGAAGAAGCTGAACCACTGGAAGGGACAGCTGCTGAGTAGCAGAGGAATGTGCACCTGTAAGGACAGAGCCGTTTTGGGGCATGCTGCCTGGGGCAGTTGTCCACTTACAGTTGTGGGAGCCAAGGACTCACTCGTGGAGTACTTTGGCCTCATGGTACCAGGGAATTCCTGGTCAGCATAGGGTTGGTGCCTTCTTCCCTGCCTAGTGGTGCCTACACTGCCTCACTCCTGGAGGAGCTGAGAAGCAGGATGTGGGCCAGCCTGGCCACAGAGCGTACAGTGCTGAGAAAGAGATACTCACAGACCAACGTTCTCTCCCATCAGTCCTTGAGACAGGACTGTGGGGTGTTGATAACATACTCAGGACAAGCCAGGTGCTTCACTGGAAACAGTGGCGTGGTGTTGCTCAGGATGTCAGGGACTCCCTGAGAGAGCAGGTTTTTCTTTGGACATGGGGAATGTACTAGAAGGCTTGGCATGAATTTTAAAAGGTTGACTTTCAAGGAGACTAAAGCTAGAGGAAGAGGCAGGCTATGGTTATCTCCAGGACATTGTGCTCTCATGCAAGCTGGGGCCTAGGGGATGTGTACAAACGCTTACATATCTAGGACATTTACAGTTAAAGGTTCTGAGTCCTGGGGACTTGGCAAGGCCTAGTAGCTCTGACCTGCCTATCCTTGTGCTGAGTGCAGCCAGGGCAGGGACAAAGCCAGCTCCCTCTGACCCTCAAGTGTGGGTTTTATTCTCACAAAATGTCTATTACCTGACCGATATTACCTCCCCCAGCCACAGCCAGGCCAGGACGTAGTGACAGGGAGACCCAGCTCCTACTTCAGGGGGAAGTGTGGCATCTTTTCTTTCTGCCCTTTAGGGAAGAAGAGCTGTATTTCTTTTTCTTTGCTTTTGAACTTGACTTAGCTCTTGAACCACATTTTTTAGAATAACAAAATGTCTGATTTTCTCAGTCTGGGTAAACACAGTCATTCCTACATTTAAACTGCCATTTCCATATCTTCCCCTCCTCTTTCCCTCCCCACCTTGGTAGGAAGCAGCACTGATAAGTATTTGGAGGCATTCATATTTTTCTGACTGGGTAGAGGTATCTGGCCAGTGGTCACCAGTGTCATTGTTTGGTCCTCAGGTGGAGGCTTCTGTTCCTCAGTGTCTTCAGTTTTGATCATGAGGACCTTCCTGGTAACCTGGCCCCTCTTGGGGGCCAAAGTGCTCTCTGATGCTCCCATCCTGCTCTGCCAGTAGAGACAAGCCACCACACTGCCCCCTCTGCTGCCCTCCTGACCCCGGAACGTCTGTGGAGGTTCACAGCCCTTTTGGGCTTCACTAGACAGTAAGGTCCAAGTTTCCTCTGCCTTTATGATCCCCCACAATAGCTGGGATTTCTTTTTCTATCACCCACCCACACCCTCCCCAGACTTAGTCACCTGCAGAGTCCTCTACTTTATTCTCTTCCTCCTGCTGCTCAAGGTCCTTCCTCCATGCGGGCAGAGCAGCCGTCCATGCCCAGCCAGGCATTTCCAGCTCCATTACCAGTGGGCAAACGGTCCTCCACATCACCTAGGCTTTGACTCTTTCGGAGCTCGAGAAGAGAGCAGATGGGCTTTCCTCACCTTAAAAACCCAGTCTTGCATAGTTGAAAGAATAATCCTTGGCTATCAAGACTGTAATATTTATTTCAAGTTTTAAAGACACATTCAAGTGTGCATTTGGTTGAATCTGTCTGCCCCGTGCAGAGCAGAGGTCAGGAAAGACAAGCGTAGGCTCTTATCTCGGCATTTTACCATGTTGCACGGAACCGGCCCTGTGTGCAGCTCCAGCTCAGAGGTGGAAAACCCATACGTATTTTTCTAACATCACCACACCATTCAGCCCTCATCCCAACCCAGGCAGTTCCAGGAAGAGGAACTATCAGGAATTCTACCAGAAGCAGCATGGTCACACGACTAGATTAAGGTTGCATTGCTGGCAGAGCTGCCAGCCTTAAGTCTCAGGTCTCAGACAGAGACTGACGCCTTCCCTCACCCCAGCACTGCTCATCAGCAGTGTATCTTGCTTGGAGATTATGTGGATGCTGCTCCCAAGGCTCTTTTTGGTGAGAGGAGGTTGATGACTAGAATAGGCAGCCAGGATAGACCCCAACCGGGTGCAGGCTGAGCAATGGGTCCTCCACTTCCACTTTCTCAGGAGGGCCCTGAGGAGAAGGAGGCGACAGGGAGGTGGTGGAGGCGGGGTGGGTGTACCCATCCTTGCTGCAGTACCTAGCCAGAGAGTCCAGCTGATTTGAGGCTTCTTTCTTCCCTGCAAAGCCTCTGTGCAGCATCCAAGTCCATCCTCTGGAGCCCATATTCCATGCCAGCCTTTTCCCTGCCTGCCCCTCCACTGGAGCCTCCCCTGAGCTGCCAGTGGCTCAGGTTGGGGTGGGCCCACGTGGGGCCTGCTCCTCTGTTCTGTACTGATTTAGTGTGGGTTCTGAGCATTTTAAAAAATGTGACCCACATCCTAAAAAGGGTTTCAACATCAATGATTTCCAGTGACAGCAAAAGGCCAGTAATGCCATTGTAGCTGAAGCTTTTGAACCTTCTCCTGTAGATTTCCTTACACAACTTCTTTTTAGACCCAGAAATACAGGATTGTGCATCTTGGCGAGAGTAGCTTAGGTATTGTTCAAACATTCCAGTTGTCCCGTGTTCTTCTAGCGAGGAGATGCTGGCTGGAAAATGTTAAAATTAACGTCAACAAACCACAAAACCCTGTTGCAAACATACTTGGAGTGTTTCCTAAAAGGGCAAGGAGAGAGCTGTGTTTGTGCATCAGCCTGGGTAACTTTCCAGCCCAATGTCATGAACTTTTTACAAAGATGAGTCTCAACACCCTCTACCTTTGGGTCATTTTCATGTATGACTTGAATGCTTCATGATTCCCTTGATCTCCTCTGCTTCCTAAGAGAGCAGGAACTGACTCCGTGCATGGTAAGGAGGAAGTTGATTAAATCTAAGAAAAATGCCACAAGACAGTTTTAGGATTTCACGAGAGAAGGGAGATTCATAAGCCTCAAGGAAGAAGCAATGAAGGCTTTTTGTCAAGTGGCATTTTAGACAGTCTTTGGGGTTACTGTAGAGCAGGGGTCCCCAACCCCTGGAACACGGACCAGTACTGCTCCATGGCCTGCTAGGAATCAGGCCACACAGCAGGAGGTAAGCTTGAATGCAATGTGTTTGAATCATCCCCAAACCATCCCCCACCCCTGGGTCTGTGGAAAAATTGTCTTCCACAAAACCGATCCCTGGTGCCAAAAAGGTTGGGGACCACTGATGTAGAGTACTCTGGAGGTGTGGGCAAGTTACTCAGACACCACAGCGGGAGCTTGGCTGGACCTGAGTAGGGAGCTGGTGAAACAAGTTAAGAGTGGAGACTATAGGACTAAATTTAGCTGAAAAGAAAAGTGTGCACTTTATTCTATAAACTTTGATTTACTGTTGGTCCTGTTTGACATGATAGGAATCACGTTTTAGGCAAACCGTCTGCCCTCGCTGTGAGGGTGCTGGCCTATGGAGAGAGCACTGAGGTGGAGGCCGTCTCTGAGGATGCCCAGGGCTGCAGAGCGCCAGCGTTCCACTGGGGTCAGCAGCTGGTCCTTGACCAAGGTGTGGACCCATCTGAGCCCTCCTGGGAGTAATAATCCTTTTCTCCTTGGGATGAATTGAGGACTAAATGAAGTAATGAGTATAGAGCACAAAACACAGCAGACCTCCACTTGGTTGTGGTCCCCTTTCCTTTGCTTTGCTCTATAGAGCACTGTCCACTAGTTTTGGGGCTTGGCCATGGGAGCCTTAGGACACACTGATTTTGAGGGCATAGCAAAGGGCATAGCATGGCATTTGCCACTGTCCTGCTGAAAGTCGAGCTTGTGAGCCAACAGTCTAAAATAGACCAGTAAGGGAGGGATTAGGAACAGACAACTGGATATGAGTGTCCACTCAGGTGCCAGCTTCTGAGACAACTGCTGCCTTTAAACCATATGATGCCTTGAACAAAGTGGGACAGTTGCAGGTTTCCTAATCAGTGTGTGGTGCTGTCTGTGTCGTCTCATCTCTCCTAGCGGGCACAGTCCGAATCCCTGAGCGACCTGACCTGCACCCCCGAGGAGGAAGAATCAGATGAGAAGCCATTACTCATGCTCAGCTCAGAGGAGAAACCCAGTGCTGGACAGCAAGATGTGGTCCTGGATAGAGGCCCTGAGCCCAGGGCACCCACCACCATGCTGCCACCTGGGGGGGCCCGTGCCAGACGGGCACGCCTGCAGCACTGCCAGGCACTCAGTGCCAGTGCTGAGGAGGAGAGCTCCCCCGGGGACAATGCCTCCAGCCGCCCAGCTACCCCAGAGGTCACGGAGCCTATGTCAGGCCCAGCTCCCTACTTGGAGTTCCCACTTCTGCCAGAAGGCTCCTCGTACTCTGGTCCCAACAGCAGAAATCAGAGGGAGGAGCTGTCCCTTGAAAGCACATGTCCAGTATCCGAGGACATATCTGATGAGGTGGTCTGTGCTTCTGGAGATGCTGAGAGTCTATTATCAGCCCACATCCCTGAAGAAGACACACCTCCTGGGACCAACCCCATTATCATCTTGGAGACCCCCTCTGGTCTAGACGAGCCAGACCACAACGCACAGGAGGAGGTGGAGCTGACACTGGCAGCTCCCAGTCCTGAGGGAGCAGAGACAGGACGTTCTGAGGGCCACACCCCAAGCCCCCCAGCCCCCAAGAGCTGCTTAAAGCACAAGGCCCTGGTGGCAAGCAGGAGCCTCAGCGTGTCTCCAACCCCACCCACCTCAGAGTCCTCTCTAGAGGAGCCCACCCCCTGTGCCCTGGACAAAGAAGCCACTCCCCGAGAGCCCCCTAGGGCTGAACAAACTGAATCCCCACAGGGAGGGCCTGAAAGGGAGGCACCAGAGCATAAAGTGGGGAGGGGAGGCAGCGAGCCAGAGGGCATGAAGAAGTTCTCTGTGTCCTCTGGCCGGGTATGGCCACGCACAGACCACAGAGGACAGCTGGGGCACCCTGGCCCTGTGGGCCCCACTGCTGTCCCTTCCACTATCCGGCTACCCCTACTGAGGAGCAGCCTGGCCTGGAGGAGCGAGGCCGCCCTTGATGACCTCCAGGTGCCTCTGGAGTGCCAGAACCAAAAACTGGACCCTCAGGAGCTGCCTTCACCAGCTGAGTGTGGCTCTCAGGACTCAGGGGACAGGGTGGCCAGCCAGGCTGGGCCAGGGTGGAAGCCCCAAGATGTGATAACCACACCGGTCACAAGAGACCCCTGCCCTGCTGCCCAGAAGCCGCTCACTCGTAGGGACAGAAGCCCCTTCCCCATCAAGCTCCGGTCCACGTCTCTCTCTTTCAAACACAAAGATGTGTCCTTGCCGGAAGTGAAAGGAATCAAGAGGTATAGTGCTGAGGTCAGGCTAGAAAAAGGAGGACCGACTCTGCTCTCAAAAGATGACAAGTGTCATGTGGGGATGGCCCCCAGTATTCAGGGGGTCAAGTCCCCCAACAACCAGGGGAAGGGGAAGGCCCGGTCATCCGAGCAGCTGGGCTCTAAGCCACCCCTGCCCAGGAAGCCACTTCTGCAGACCCTTACCCTCCCCTACCTGCCTGCGTCCCCTGATGTCAGCCCCGGAGAGCTGGAGAAGGCCATGCCACCCCCGGGCCCCAGGAAGGAGAGTCGGACAGTGGAGAAAAGGTTGCCCCACAGGGAAGCTGGTAAGAGCTCCAGCCCTATGGTGGGCTGGCCTGAGCATGTTTGGAAAGGGTGGGACAGTGGGAAATCACGTTAGTGGGAATAGCTTGCTGGACATCCACCAAGGATGTAAACACTTGGGTGAAAACCTTATTATAGGAGAATTGGGAGAAAGAGTCAAAATTTCTCATGGTACCACTCATATTTGATTAAGACTTAGGAGTGGAGATTAGAGAAGGGAAACAAATGCCAGGATTTTGTGTAAGTTCAGAGAAGTCAAGAAATTGCCCACACTCATTTTGCAGGGCGTTTTTTTCCTAAGAGGAGGTGGGCCCCTCCTTAGAGCACTCACGTGCTGCTTCCACTGTTTGTCTCGGGAGCTCGGTGAGACCCAGAATCCGGGAACAGGGGCTCTGGTTGGTGGAGGCTCTGCCAGGGCCTGTGCTCTTCTTGGTTGTAAAGGGAGCAAACCTTTGGCTCCTCTTACCACTTAGTGTACTGACCTTTACCTCCAAGGAAGTGTTTCCCCAGTTTAGTAATTAGGTTCCGGGACCTAGTGTCATACAGGAAGCACCCTGTCTATTGGAGCCACAGCCTTTTGTCAAGTGTGAGCCCTCGGAGGGTGGGCATTAGTTAGCTTCCTGTCCCAAAAGGGAGATGGTGTTAGGGTGGGGGCAGAATGATAGAATCTTCTAAAGCAACTATCTTCTAAAACAAGACTGACAAAATCAACGACTTTTCTAAATCTTTGACATTTGTCACTTTTTATTTATAGTGTTTCAGATGAATGAACAGTGTGTTGGAAATGGGTGTTTGCAGTGGAGCTGGAGAGTCTTTGGTTGGTTGTTTCTCTCCTCAGTGGGAATTAGCGTTCCAGAGAACGGAGCTCCACAAAGCAGTCATGTGCATTTTGATGAGGACCTGGGGTGGTGGGCGGGGGGCGGGGGGGTGGCAATTTTTCATGGTAAATTTTATTTTAAAAAAAACAAACAAAACTTTCAGGATATTCTAAGTCCAGGACTCCACTTAAGCACTGCATTGTAAGAAAATAGAACCCAAGTTATTCTCCTAAGGACCCCGCACCCTGAAAGCAGGATGAGAACACACACAGGAAGAAGAAAATAGCTCACACAAAGCAAGCCAAAGACAGGTTCGAAACTGTTCTAACCTTTTGTGTCTCCCTCTTTGGAAGTTAGTAAGGGTGCAGTGTACAAAGTGCTTCGAGGTCCAAAGGTGACACCCAAGGAGCAGGCAGTTCCAGGGAGAAGGGCCAGGAAAACGAAAACGCCCCCAAAGAGCGCGTGTGGCCTTCCTCTCCTGCCCCCTGGCTCCACCAGGATGTTTTGATGTTGCTGCCGCCACTACATTAGGACAATCAAGTGAGGGATCTGGGGGAGGTCCAACTCATAGCTGAGTATCCACTCTGCCAGTTTGCAGCGAGGTTATTGAGGCTGTTGTGCAGTGATTCAAAAGCCTCTGATTGAAACAGGTAGGAAGGAGCGGACTTGCTCTGTGCAGATAAAACCCAGACATCAGCACCATCCACCTTCATGACCCGAGACTGAAAATGGCCCTCAGACGATTGCTGCATGAGTAGAATGTAAAAGCAACACGCTCGTGTTCATGGTAGGAGCTGGGGAGGAAGTTTCAGAGAGCTGTGCTTGGCACATTAAACACTCATAACTTCCTGTGTCATCGGAGTTGGGCTCTGTTCACTGTCAAATGCCTGGGTGGGTCAGCAGTTAGAGGCCCTGGGCTTTTTATAAAATACAATGTGATATTTATTTATTAACAGCCTTGCTTAAATAGAGAATTGTCTTTTCCATCTATGTGTATTAACATTCTCTGAGCCACAGAAATAACCAATTCAGATGAATTCCAGAGTGAAAGAATCTAGGTTACGAGCACCACTGGTGATTTTCATTTCAGTGCAAAGAGGAGGGAAAGAATTACCCACGATCTTTTGGGAACTGACCCTCCCAAGGAGGGTGGCATTTAAGGGACAAGTGCTAGGACAGGCTGTGGCTACTGCCTGGTCCCCCAGAACCTTGGATTGCAGAGCTGCCTCAGGCAGACCAGAGCAGGGTCCCAGGATCTGTGCTGCTGGCCCCCACCAGCAAAGCTGCCTCAATGCCGTTCCCAGACGTTGGATCCGCTTGAGGTTAGTTCGTTATTATTACTGCTACTGTCATCTTCATCCCTCACAAGTTAGCTGAAGGCAATTTAGCTTATATAAAACATATAAAACAGGAAAGTTTAATAACAGTATTGCTCAGTTTTCCAGAAAGTTCTAATTATTGCTGTTTATTATCCTGTAGGGGCAGGCACTTTGCCCAGAGCTCCCAGTGAGCTGCCACATCCCCCATCCCTTTTCCAGGGGTACAGATCATCAAGCCAGGTACTGAGGTGTCCCAGACAGGCACACAGTTCTGCCTCAGAGACTAAAGCTGCTTTGTGCCCCCAGGACTCCTGCTTACTCTTTCTCCTCCCCTCCACACTGCGTCTCCCTTCTTTGAAGGCCTGCGAAACTGCTCAGCAAAGGCAGCCGGGAGAACTCAACTGCAGTTGCAATAAACAGAGGAGCCCAGCTTGCCAGGGGCCTGGGCCTCACAGGGCCATCCCGAGGTGGCGGCTGCAAGCCCAGTGCCGTGTTTGTGCTCGTGTACCACGGGACACCTGTCTGCGCCTGGCAGGCAGGTGGCCCAGGGTTGTCAGACTTGTTCACATGTGCAGGACCTTGCTCGTCCTCCTGTTGGGCTAGCTCAGCCCAGAGTCTAAATTACAGCTTCCTGTGCACAGGATTAAAATTAGAACAAGACAGCCAGAGATTCTCTTATAGAAAAATGGCAAAATACAGAAAGTATGCAGAAAAAATAACCACTCACGAGTCCACTCTAGGCATTGTCCCTGTTGGGCTTCCTTCTAGTCTTTCCTTTGTGTGTGAGCGAGTGTGTAACTCATTTTCTTCGTGGTTGTGCTCACATGGTAAATACTCTGGACAGTAGCTGGACAATTGCCACCCCCACCCGGGGCCTCACTTGATGACCAGCCTCAGCCTCCGGTCCATCCCATTCCATCCAGCCCGGACAGGTGACACAGGGACACAGTCAGGCTTCTGACCCTCTTTTTCTAGATTCTCAGGCTCACTCTTTCATGCATTTGTTCTTTCAACAGGAATTTCACATACCCCTGCCACGTGCACAGCACAGTGCTGCCCCAGGGGAAAGCACAAGGGACCTGCCCTCATGGAGGCAGGTGGCAGCTGGATGTCACAGGGGAGTATTAGATGCCCATCTTGTCTTTGGATGTCAGGGATGTTTTCTGGAGGAAATGAACTCAAAGAGATTGTCACTTAATGACAGTTATTTCAATGTATTGAGGTTCATTTGAGTGGAGTACAAGGGGGATGGATATTTTTGGTATCATGCTAAAAATATATTCACATGTCTTGAATTCTTAAAGAAACCCAACGTTGTTCACACCTACCTTTCTTTTTACCTTATCCTTCCCTTCACGGTCCCTTCCTGAGCAAGTGTGGTCAACCCTCCGGCCTCCATTCCCCATCTTTGCTGTACTTCTCAAACCACAGATGTCTCCTTGCCCCCCCTCACAGGACATGACACATCACGGATTCCCATCTGTTTCCTGACATCCACTCTCCCCTTGACTCTCGCAGCCACAGCAGCCAGCCCCTAACCATCTGTGGACGACCCCGACTTGACATCTCAACATTCATAATTCAGTGTATCAACCTCTCAGCCACCCCAGACCATCTTCTCGGTACCCCCATCTATCCAGGTGCACAATCCAGAGACCTCAGAGTCATTACAAATATTTTAACATGGGATATACTAAAAGTCAAAAAAATTACAGGAAAACTTGCCTTGTAATTCTGCTTAAACAGTGACATAAAAAGGGACTTGCACTTCTGCCCAAGGTGGAGTGAACACACTCCACCCTGGCTCTCCCATGGGTACAGTTAAAACTGGGACCAAGTGCAGAGAGCGAGTGCCCGCGGATAAAGGGCTGGTGGAGGTGGCAGGGAGATCAGGGCACTAGAGATGACCATACCTGTCCATTTCATCTCTGTATTCACCTGATTGTTTCTCTAGGATTGATGCTTAACATTGGGTTTTCTGGTTCACAGAGCATGCGCAGTTTTAAATTAACAGAAAACTAACTTCAGATGACCCTCCACGGGGTTGGGCCTGGATCACACTTCTCTGAGCGGGACAAAGACTCTTTCTCTGCCCTCTCATCTCAAGTCATCATTCACATTTAAATAGATGGATAGCACCAAATGTTGTCTGCCTCTTAAATTGTTTTTCAGCCTGATGGATGCAGATGGTTAGCTGTGCTTTCCACCTTGGTCAGAAAGTCCTGGTCACCCTAATACTAAATGTCTTTGTCCCCCCAGCGCTGTCCCCACATCAGCCTTCACCACCTTCAGTCTGACTTCGCGGCACCCCCTCCCCCACTCTCTCATCCCAGCCTCTGTTCCCAAGTCATGGGTCTAACGTGGAGCTTCGTCTTTTAAAAAACTCTCAGTGCTATTTTGTGATGTACGTAGGATAAAATTTAAACTCTGAGGTAAGGTATCTAAGGCATTTGGGCCAGAATCAACAGTTCTGCCTTCCTGAGTTTGGGTGCCACGACTTCATTCCCTCTGATATCTCCAGCCCCACCCCTGCCTCCAGCTCCCCTCTGCAGGCTGCACACACCCTTGCTATCTCTGAGCACACTTTACCTTGCTCCTGAATTTTAGTTCCCTGAAAATAGCAGGGTTTGTTTTCTCTGCCAAGGACCTGTGCCTGGGATGCCTGTCCTTTGGTGGGTGGCCCTTGGCTGTGCTCTTACGACCAGGTGCAGTGACAGGGAGGGAAGCTAGCAGGTAGGAGCCTGGGTAGTGAGATGGTAGAGCCTGAGTTTAGAGATTTTACTCCCAGATCCACTTCCAGGTGCTGTGAGATTCTGATGTATTTTTTAACCTCTGAATCTTAACTTCCTCCTTTGTCAAACGAGGTTAGTAATAGGGCAGCAAAAGCATTTTGATGTGATGCAGTTTCATACAGTCCAGTCTCATTTTCCTAAGATGTACCAAGATATCGTCTTCCAGACCGCATGGAACAGTATATAGTAGTGGAATTCTCCTGGTACTGGTTCTGATGAAGGCCCCAGTGTGTAGAGAGTGTGTGTGCAGACTCTTGTGGGGAGTCATGAACCACCACCCACCACCGTGAGAACACACATGGGTCCTGAGAGGGGAGAGGAAGAAAGTGGATTTGCAAAACAGTCTGAGAGCACAGCTGCAGTCCTGTGAGGCCCCAGCTCAGTGGGGCAACACCGGGGAACCTCCCTCATGCTGTCTGCAAGGGAAGGAGGGGAGGCTTCCCTGGTACTTCTTGGAGAGCTGGACTCTACCACCAGAGGCCACACAACCAGCCTGTGCTCTCAGAGCCCTGCCCCATGGAGAGGGCAAAGGCCATCAGGGCACAGGAGCTGGGGGAACACTGAGTCACAGCTGCAGAAGCACAGTGGTGGAGGGGAATCTTGCAGTTTCAGACTCTGCTTGGCCCAGGCAGGACAAAGTCCACTGAGAGCCCTGCCAATCCTCTGCCACCTCCCCTCCTGCCAAGACCCACAGCCCTAGGGAAAGGAGTCCCCACCCCAGCTTAGGCACCTGCATGTGGGGGACAGGAGATTTAATGCTGACTTGGCCCAGAGGATACATGCTGTTCTGCAGTGATCACAGTGACTACTAGGACCTGCGGGTGACCAGCAAGCTGCTGCAAATCTTCCAGTTCCTATCTTGGGCAGGGGGCTGTCAGAGACCAGGGTTGAGCTATGTTGTGTTCTTTCTGGAAGCTGTGGGCCCGCAGTCAGTTCCTGCAGGGTGCAGCCCACTTCCTATGGCGTAGATCAACAATGCCCCCCTCCGTCCATCAGCTGCATTGGTGCCCCTTCAGAGGCATTCAGCCTTTTGTCTAGGGCAGCCATGAACCTCGTGTGGAGGCTGAAGCCCTTTGTAGTTATCCTAGGGCTCAGCGCAGTGGGAGGAAAGTGGGTTTGAAGAGGGCAGCCAGCATCTTCATGATAGAAGTGGGTGAGCACCCCTGACAGGTGCCCCTCTGAGGAGGGCTGAGGGCAAAGGGTACCAAAAGCCTGAGAGCAGAGGCCAGAGATGAGGACTGTGTGGGCACCAGCATGGCAGCCCTGGGAGTGGATGTCCAGATGCAAGGCAGGGGGCCCAGCTGGTTTCCAGGAGAGTTGATCAGCCTGGTTCTCAGGCATTTTGTGTTGGTCAGAAAGGGGACACCGTGGGTTCTCCCTCAAGGCTCCCTCGGGCTGGAAACTTGAAAGGCTCCGCAGGTGAGTCTAACATGTGTCTAGTGCTGAGAAACCTGTTCTAGGGCAGCACTTATTAAACTTACAGAGCTTGTTAACATGAAGATTCTGATGCAGTAGGTTTGGGATGAGGACATATTTACAGTTTAAATGTAAACAGGAATGAATTTAAATTAAATTTAAAAATCCATTTCCTCTCTCACACTGGCTGCGTGTCCAGAGCTCGAAGCGGCACGTGACTAGCCAACAGCACAGACAGCTGCCCACCACTGTGGGAAGGTCTGCTGAACAGCGCTGGTTAGATCATCCTCTGCTTCAGGGCTGTCATTAGCAAATACTATTTTTCTGAGACTCTGTCAGGCTTGTGGTGTTCCTAAAAATGTCCCTGGTGTCAGAGTACCATAATATTTTCACCTGTTTGTCCGTGTGTCCATCTCCAACATCAGCTTTCCCCGGTTAAGGTCTGCAGTGGATTTACCTATGACTCACACACATAGGTAGTAAGTGGGTAGCTAATGACAGCAATAGCTAAAGTATATTCAGCACTTACTGAGTGCCAAGTGTCATGTCAAATGCTTTACACTTTAATGTCCAGCAACAGTCCTGTTCATAAATGGGAGAGCAGAAGAACTTGCCCAAAGGCATACAGTGAGTAAACTGTGGGAGGAGCCAGGGAGACCCCTGCAGGCAGGCCCTTCCGGTGTAGCAGTCACACACACCACAGTGCACAGGGCAGCCCCTCAACTGAGAGTCACCCAGCCCAAAATCTCAACAGTGCCAAGGTTGACTGACTGCTGTTCACCACTCAGCGATGGGTGATATGCAGAGGGAATGGTGTGTAGGAAAGTTGCGATGTAGTAGGTGAAGACTGGAAATCAAAAAGCCTGTGTTCCAATGCCCCTTTGTTACATGTTGGCTGTGTAGCCCTGAATAGGTCCTGTACTTCACAAGACACTGTGTTCCTGTCTCTGAACTGGGGCTTGAATATGTCTTTACATTGCAAAGAGAGTTGTGTGGGTCATTGTGAACATGGTACTGCTCCAAAAATCAAGACCAAATAAACCTTATCTGTTGGCATTTCTTTGGTCAGGAGAACTTCCCCCATTCATGTAGCAGTAGGGGAGGGGCTCAGGTGTACTAAAGAAAGGGAAATCCAAGTCTGTGGATGAGAACCATCCCTCGAACTCATGACATTCTCCAGTGGCCACTTGAGACAGCTTTTTTAGGACTCCAGCTATCCCTGGAGCTGGCATATCCATCAGGAATCCAAGACAGGGAGTTTGTGTACATTTTGAATTATAAGAGGGGGCCATCTAATATAATAGTTTCACTACTTTTTCTCCTTTGCCTGCTATAGCTCAAAATTATTTTCAAATAACAGTTCCTTTCCATCCCTATATACTTAAAAGTTCCCACTATATCACCTGACAGGTAATGAAGACCAGTGAACTTTGTACTCAAGTGGACTTTGGTCATTGTCTTCTGCTCAGAGGCTGTACTGATTGTACAGACCGTAGTGGCTAAGCAAATGAACTATCAGTCCAGCTCCTCAGTGACAACTTTGGGCCCCTGAGCCTGTCACTGGCTCCTGGGTCTCCACTGCAAGATGTGGGGGCTGGGCTGGAGAACTCTGGGATATCTGCCAGCCTTGACATTCTGAGGGCTGGCCACAGCACCTGAGGTCAAGCTATGGTCAAGGCAGCTGACCCTTGGGGCACCCCAGTAAACATGTCTGCATGTGACCAGCCCCACACATCCAAATATAGGTGTGATTCATGCATTGATTTTTCATGTTTATGATTCACACACTGAACACACCAACCAAAAAAACAATGAGACCAGTACCCAGAGGCCCCTCCCATGCCCCCTTCCGGTGGGTTCTGAAACTCATCATGGATCATGGACCATGGATCCCACTATTCGTAATTGCTCTTGCAGGAAAGCATGTGTGTGGTGCACTAGAGAGATGTGTTCGATTAGCATCCTTCTTCTATGTGTCCTTCTCTGTGGTCTCAGCGTCTGCCACAGGGCCTGGTGCCTGGTGGGCTCTTATCAAGTACAGTCAGTTCCTTGATTTGCAGTAGCTATGCTCTATAATGTCATTGCAAATGCTGATTTAGCAGATATTGAACCATTGCTCCTGGGGAGATACAGGGTGAGGTTCCTGCAAGCTTCCGATCACAGCATTTTTACCAGCTGCTCAGTACATAACCTTACTGTTCTGCACATGTCTGCAAATGACCATGAAGGATCACAAGGACCAATTTAGGGGTTTCAAATACATTTTAGCAAATAGGAAAACCCCCAAATGTGGAGTTTTCAAACACTGAGGACCAACTATATTTGTTGAATTGGTAAAGACAGAAATAGTGCTACGTTTAATCTGGAGATGGAACCAGAGCCCCATTGTGTATCATTACAAATGAGAGCATGCTCTCTGAGAAGCCCTGGCTCAGCCTCAAAACGCTCAGCATGGCTTTGAGATAAATGCTCTCACAAGCACTAAAGCTGCCAGGTTCTGTGGTGAGATCATACACCCTGGCCCTGGGCAGCACCCTTGAAGGGCTGCAGCAGACTGCCAGCGTATATTGATCAGGAGCTGTCTCTGTAAGGCAAAACTGACAATAGATCAGTAATTGCTTAAAAAAAAAACACAACCTCAACTTTTATACAGGAAGTCAGATGTAAATGCTCTGTGTGGGTGAGGCCCTCCACACCCCAGCGATCGCCTAGTGCCTGGTACACACCTTGTCAGCTCCGTGTAAACCAGGGCCTGGTAGAGGACCTGGGAGCGGGACAGAAACAGGCAGATGCCCTCTCATCAAAGCACCGAGGCACTGCTCTGGCTTCAGCTAGCGTGGACGATGCACCCATGTCAGGTCAGAAATCGTAGAGAGCATAGTCGGGTCTGTCCTCCCATGAAGAATGCTTTGAAGGGCTGGGAATGAGCTGTTGCAATGTGTTTTTAAGATAACAGCATAACAGAAATAGATTGGAAGGAGTGTGCCAAGGTATTAACACAGTGCTGCTGGTCGTTGACTTAACACAAAACTTTTTCTCCTTCTTTACACATTTATCTGCTCCCTGAGTTTGTACAATGTGCATGGTACTTTTATAAACAAGGAAGACATTTCATGATGAGAAAAAGGTTCTTAAAAATTGCTGCTTCAAAACTGGCAGCATGTGCCAAATTTTTAAGAGGCGCAAGTCCTGCTGCCCTGCTGTGTTAGCTTAGGGCAGAGCATCTACTTTACTTTCTTAGCCAAAGGGCAAGAAATCCCAGCAGTTTATACAGAACAGCTCATGCCCCTTACTCAGGAGACAGAGCTCTGGACGACTCCCAGCCTGCAGACTCACCGTTGTACCCTGCCTGCCGTGCACATTATAGACCACCGTCAGAGTCCCACCATCTCTTCCTCCACTGGACATTATGGGACTTTTTGTGAATGACAGAAACACTACCTAAGGCTGAATTTTAATAGGTACCAAAAGAGGAAAAAAAGAACCATTGCCAGTCAGTAAGTGAAAATTAAGCAATAAGAGGCATCTCTCACAGAGGGGTAGTTCAGTATCTAGAAATGGCTTGACATAAGGGTTTCTGAATGGCTAATTTTAACTCTTCCTGAATACAAATGATTTGGTTAAAATTGCGTATTGAGGCAGAAAGAGGTAAACAAAATGTTTTCAACTCATTTTATTTAATTAGGTGCCACACCTGTGTTATCCGAAATTAATGACATTTTGGATATGCTTGATCTCAGAAGCTATTTCATGGTATAACCTTGATCCTGGATGTTTCTGCTGTAGAACTGACACAGTGAAAGGTTTTTGGCCCCTGAAATTTGCCGTATCTTTCTCTTCACCTGCACACACCACGTAACCCTTGCCCCTGCCTGCTGTGGGGGCCAGGTGCAGGGTGTGGGGGTGCAGACCAGAGTGGCCACTAAGGCCTTCTGCCACACTGCAGGATGGCTCGTCACCCAGCTGCTCTGCCTTTGCCCACCCAGACAGGGACGTACTTGTAGGTTACCTGAGGCTCCAGGTGGAATCTCAGGCCTTTCTGAATCATGGTTGGGAGCTGTGGTGGTTTTTCTCCCTTTCCCCTGGTGTGTGGACCCTGTCTACCACCTGTGCCATGTCCCCATGGGGCTGTGAAAGGGTCCGGAGGCTGTCAGGGTCACTCTGCCTACTTGCACTCCTGATGAGAGAAAGTGGGAACAGAGAGTACAGAAAACAAGGGAAGACAATTACTTGGAGTAGAGAGTGGTGGAATCAAAAAAGGGAGAAATGGTTGGGGAAAGATCCTGGCCGTGTGCCCAGCCCAGCACTGGCAGACGCTTCCATCGCAGGTAGCTGGTCCTGGGCTGACACAGCGTGGCCCAGCTGTGGCCCATGCTCCCTTCATGGGTCTGCCCGTGACGCAGACACATGGGCACACACTCCCCCCACAGACAGGCAATGCGGCAGCGAACCTTCTCTGCTCACAGTGGAATCTGCCAGCACACTCTTGGGGAAAGGAAAGAAAACCACGGGCTCTTGCCACACTGAACCTAGTTGCCTGGTTGATGAGGCTGCCATTCCCATGAGCAAACCGGAAGGGAGAAGGATTCGATTTGCCTCAGGTGTGAGATGTGAGCCTTGAGCACAGTCCCTGGCCTTGGTGCACCCTTGGGGTCCCCAGCCTCATTCTGGGGCCTCCTCTCACCACAGTCCCCAGGAGCACTGCAGTCCTCTGTTCCACAGAACTTTTTCCAGTCAGTTTTAAATACTTGTTTTTGGCTCTAAAAAAGTAATCCAATTGCATGGCATAGGAAATCATCAAAGCTATGTCTTGTGCCCTCATGATAAGAGTGACACGAGTGTCTGGCACCCCATGCTGAGCTACAGGAGGGCGGAGAGGCAGCCAGAGCCTCCCCTGCAACAACACCAGAGATGCTGGGGCTGCCTTGGTGTTGCATAGCTACTGTTCTGCCTGTAGATTAAAAGCCAGGATAGAAGTTTTCTCTCTATGTGCACTTTGTTTTGACCAAATTACTCAGAATATTTTGTTGACTGAGGTAATGAGCTTCAGCCTGTAGTCAAATCCTTCTGTCCAGTCTGCCTGTGGTGAGACGAAGGTGCCTGAGCAGCACATGCCGGGTGCCACTGAGAGGACAGAATGGCCCCACATCTTGGGCCGAGGGACAGCAGAGCGCACGACTGGCAACTTCGCCGAAGAAGAGATCAGAGAAGTGAATTAAGCCTTTTAAGAAAAATCCAGGAACTAAGAAAAGAGTATGAGAACTCTGTGAATGAGGGATTGATAACAAGGAGTGAGAAATGCAGACTTTCTGTAAAATGTGCAACCACCCAGCTTACCTTTGTGTGCCAGGGTCTCTGGAAAAGCAATAAAATGTAAAATTATGTCATAAATGTGCTGCTATTAGAACAGGACCTGGTACGTAGTGTGTTCCATTTGTTAAATAAATAAGACGTTCTAATGACCAAAACATGTATCAGTGGGTAGACAGTCAGCTAGCAGACACGTGTAGCACTGACCACGAGGGAAGATGTCAGAGAGTTACAGAGGAAATGGGAGAGGGGGAGATGGTCAACCTGGGGAACCAGAGCAGGCTGCATGGAGGAGCTGGCATCTGGGCAGGGCCCTGGTGTACAGGAAGGGGTGATTCAGGAACAGGGCATCCAATCCCATGCCAGCTCTCTGGGCTGTGACCACAGCCTCCCTCCTCAGCTCCCCGCTGAGATGTGCCCCTGGAGAAGCCCCTCAAAGCTCTCTGTGTGGACAGGATGAAGGCCAGAAGGACCTTTCTCTGTCACTCCACCTGCCTGGCAGCCTTTTTGTCAGGCCTGCAGTTCACCCTGCCTCTGCCCCCTCCACCTGGGAGGCCTCTGTTGCCCCTCTGCTCAGCTCAGGCGTGCCGTCCTCCAGGCACCGGCCCCAGGCAGCACCCTCAAAGCCTTCCACTGGTGTTAGGCCCTGTGTCTACATGGAACTTCACAAACTGTAGCATTTGCAAATTTCCACCGTGGTTACTTGTTGGTACTTAGTCTCTCCCACTAGACTTTGAGTTTTGTGAAGAAATAATATGTCGTTTCTTTCTTCCACCTTCGCATTTAACACAGTCCTTGCCCATAGCAAACAGTGGGTTGGTAGTTAGGTGGATAGAATAGATGGATGGAAGGGAGGAAAGAAGGGGAGTAGAAATGTTGGGCTGTGTCTAAGAATAAAAAATAGGGCTGGATTATACATTTGAAAGTAATCCGAGCAAATCTGAGTATTGAAATCAGGAGTGGAACAGAGAGACATTTTTGGAAGCAGAGATGCAGGCTGGGGGTCAGGAATAAGGAAGAATTTCCGGGTTTAGGAGTAAGAGTCTGGCAAGGACCTAGACAGGGAACACCTAAGGAGGACAAGCTTCCCAAGAGATTGTGTGGTCACATCAGGGCTGCAGGGGATAAAGCAGGTTGAGAATGGGGAAAGACATCAGTATTTGTGGTTCAGTGGCTGGGCAGATAGCATAGTGTTTATGGTGTTGCTGGGTTAGGAATTAGCTGGAGAGACACAGGCAGAGGCCATATGAGTTGAGGGTAAAGGGGAATGAAGAACTGGGGCTTCACGTGAACGGTGAACAGTGGAGACGTTTTTTCTTCGAGCTGTAGGAAACCCAAGCATCACACAAAGCAACAGGGAAGAAGTCAGTGGCCAGGAAGAGCCTGAAGAGGCAGGAAGAGACAAGGGATGAGTCAAAGAGACAGAGCAAGGTTCTCAGGCAGCAGCCAGGAGAAGGGTGGGAGCCATTCCCAGCTGCCCAGGCCAAGGAGAGGTCAGTGTGTGAAGCCCTAGGATGTTCTCCGCTCTGGCACGAGACAGAGGTTCTCAGAGCAGTGGCAGCCATCCCTTGTCCCTCCTTGGTGACCAAGGAACTGAGAGAAAAGTACTCTGGGTTGAACTGAAGGCAGAAGCATAAACAGGTAGAGTGATACCCCATACACACCCGAACAAGGGCTGGCATATGTCTGAACACAAAGAATGGTGATGCTAACTCCTCGTCTGCTGTGAGGTAGACACTGCCTTCGCCTGGCAGACCAGGGCACCCAGTGCAGGAGGCAAATGAGAGGGCAGGAGCCGGGTGCATGGAGATGATGCCAGTCTTTGTTCTGTGTGGTGGAGGCAGCTATTCAGATGGGCAGGCTGGGGGGAGCATTTGAGTTTAGTGTACTTTGGAGAAAATGTACTTTTGAACCTGCGAGAGGCCATTTATTTCATCTGTAGTTTTTCTTGAAAAATATAAAATAAAATTGCTTTTTTCTGTTGATGTAAGTAATAACTTCTCATTGTAGAAAATATGAAAATACAGAAGAGTTAAAAAGGGGGTCCTACTACCCCCTACTACCACCTCAGTCCTACTACCCAAGATCAGCATCTGAATGCGGGAGAGAATTCAGCAAAACGTTATGGTTTTAAAGGCACCATTTCTATTTTCTCTAGAGCCTTAAGGGAGACAGCTGTGGCCATTTTTGGTGTCATTCTTTACAAATGAAGGACACACTTACAATTTTTTAAAAGAAAAGAGGATAATAATATACCTACAACTTCCAAGTATATCAGGAAATATGTACTAGTCCAAGATGAGAGGCTGGTATTAAAGAAATCTTATCTATTTGTACACTTAGTTTTATGTCTTTCCAGAAAATGTCCCATAGGAGGAAGCTGGCTCTGAGATGTGTATGTAGGAGCACTTGTGGCACAGACTAGAGGAGCATAATTTCCTTGGTGAATCTTTAAATGGGAAAACAAAGCCCCCTAAGGAAAAGTATCTTTGCCTCTCCCACTGCCCCCTGTTCCCCTTGCCCCCACACAGTGTTCTCTGTGTGGAAGCAGCAAAAGTGAGACTGAAGAGGGACTAGGACTGTTTTGACAATGTTTTGTCTCTACCCACAGAGAAGGGTCTGCCTCCCACAGCAATGGGGCCTGGAGCGGAGGGCCAGCCTGGGCCGCCCTGGATCACCATCACTCCACAGAAGTGGCGAGGGGCCCCGGAGCAGCCACCCCACCAGGAGGACAAGCATGGGACCCAGACCCTGAAGTCTGAAATAGGAAAGCCAGCCAAGGCACCCGAAAGAACCCAGGTGCTTAGAGCCAGCCCTTTCTGTCTCTGGAGATGCAGGACAGAGCAGCCAGCTGGGGTTGGGGGCTGAGATGGCGTGAGACCACACGCCCTGCATGGTCTCTACAGAGCTCAGGGCCTGTGATGATAGTCTGTCTGCAGTGTGTACTGAGCTTTTAGGGAGGCAGACAAGCAGGTGGAGATAGCTCTCTGCTCTCTGCTTCCTAGGCGGTGGAGATAGCTCTCTGCTCTCTGCTTCCTAGGCAACACAGCATCTGGAGAAATGGAACAGGGTTAAAATAACTTCTCAGTTAGATGCAGCGACTGTATCAAAAGCTCTGTCTCAATTCCTTATGTGGTGATGAACCAGCCCCGCTTTTGCTGTTGCACTGGTTGCCTGCCAGGGCTCCTTACTTCCCACCCAGGGCTGCAGGGCTGGAACCTCGAGTTCCATTTTGCAGTCTGGGCTGTAAACCACTTTTTCAAACCCAGATGGCTGTGCTTCAAAGCAAGCTGAGAATCATGGCGTTTGTGTTCTCCCTGCCGGCCACCACGGTGCATCCACAGGGTGTTTCCTCCATCCGGGGAGGTGAGCCAGAGCAGTAGGACCTGCTTCCCTTCAATTTAATCCGAGGCCCAACTAGCCCCTTGCCTGAAAACCTACAGACTTAGAGAGTTTATAAAACTAATACTAACCACTGATCAGGTTTGGGGCCTCTGTGAGTATACCAAGTATCATAAAAACTTTGAAGAAATACTTTTGAAAGTATTTCCAAACACAATTCATTTTGACTTTCAAATGGGATGCCCTCTGGCCAACATCTAAGGCTGAGCCCAGGGGCCAGGGGACAGGGCAGAAACCAGGATGCCTGTGTGTGCCCAGGAGAAGCCCACGCTAGTCTGAGCACCTGCCTGTGCTCTGAAGACCGGACATCAGCAAGGGCATGGTGCAGAGCTCCCCAAGGAAAGCACCAGTCTCATGATTCCTGCTGACAGAGAGACCTTGGGTGGCTTCTTGCCCTGGGTTCTGCTTGTACCCATCTGAACTTCAGGTGACTGGGCAGCATGTGTCTTTCCTCTCTCCTAATAGGAGCCCATGAAGCAGGCCGAGTTCGTCCGCAGCAAGTCTTTCCTGATGGCCCCAGCTAAGCCCACTGTGGACAGAAGGCAGGGGACCAAGCTCCATCTCCAGGAGGGGCTGCAAAGAGGGATCTCTTTGTCCCATCAGAACTTGGGTATGAAACCTGCGAATAGTCCCAAACACTCTGGAATATGTTTCTGGGGTGGGTCTTGCAGGTTTGGTTGGGTGTGTTGTTTTTTTTTTTCTAAATTACTTGACACATTGATTTGTTAAAACAGCTTCTAGTTACCATTTCCATGCTGTGAAACTCACCTGATTTAGGTGTACAATTCAGTGGGTATTGATGGGCAATGCGTACATACTTACTGAGTTGTACAACTGTCATAATCCAGTTTTAGAGCCTAAAAAGCAACCGCGTGTGCCTTTTAAAGTCATTCACCATTCCCCACCCCAGCTCTAGACAGCCACGAATCTACTTTCTGTCTCTCTGTAGTTGCCTTTCTTAGACGTTTCTTATAAATGGAATCATAAAATATGTGTTCTTTTGTATCTGGCTTCTTTGAGCATAATGTTTCTAGATTCATCTCTGTCATTGCATTTATCAGTGATTTTTACATTTCTTTTTAGTTGTGGCAAGATGCACATAACAAAACTTACCATCCTAACCATTTTTAAGGGTGCAGCTCAGCAGTGTTAAGAATATTCACACTCATACAGCCAGTCCCCAGAGTTCTGCAGTTTTATTCTGGAACTTTCTCTTTACTGTACTTCAGTCTGCCTGTCAGTTTTCTTAGGCACATAAGTTATGTGCCTAAATCTTCGTTAAATTTTTTGCACATTAAGGATTTTATATTTGAGACTGCAGTTAAGACCTTGATGCGTATTTTAAAGAAATTCAAGAAGCTTAAGTGAAAATTTAAACTTGTTGCTATGTTTCTGTTTGTTTTGTCACCGTACCAGCAGCTCAGTCTGCAGTAATGACGGAGAAGGAATTACACCAGCTGAAGAGAGCAAGTTATGCCAGTGCAGATCAGCCCTCCTGGATGGAACTTGCCAGAAAGAAATCTCAAGCTTGGAGCGACATGCCCCAAATTATAAAATAGGTTGACAATGTGCTGGTAAAAAATGTCCACCACCTTGACGGGTCACTTAGTGGAAAAGTGCCACTAAAGGCAAACAAACTGAAACTTAAGAGTGATTTTTATCATCAGGTTATGGGAGGGCAAGGCTCTGGAAGAACGAACCGAGCAAACAAGGAAGACAGACACACGGCCACAGTCTGGGCCAGCGGTGCCCAAAAACAAGAACACCATTGAGAAGGGCCAGGAACAAGGCCCTGTGCCCAAAGGTATGAATGCGAGTCTTTCAGAACCCCTTGATCAAAGGGGCCCCAACTAGGAAGAAAAGGGAAACGAAACATGGATGCATAACTGGGACAGGGGAGCGTGTGTCTGCACCTCCACCTGAGATCGGGCGTGTCTCTGGTCTCATCCTGCTTGTGGATCCCGTCTCCTCCGCTCGTGTTCTCCCCTGGGCATGATGTTTGTGGTCAGCGGGGATGTGTTTCCAAGGGCAGCTGTAAAAGTCAGTTTTTCTGAAGAGAGTCACTCTACGAAGCAACAGAAAGGACACAGCAGGGCACATCAATTCATAGACTGTTTCCAAAAATAATTTTTAAGCATTTCCACTAGGCATCTGTGTCCTAGACCATTGCACAATACATTGCCTGTTCAATAAAAGGTTTCAAACATGCTTCTGTCGTATGTGTGAGTTATTTCTACTCACATTTAGAGAATGTCCTCCAGCATTGAGTTAATGAAAAGTGGAGTTTTGCTTAATATGTATCTCATCTAAAGTCTTGACTGGGTTGATTTTGGAGTTTGTGTTTTTCTTAGAGTTTCCCCCATCAATAAAATTGTGGTGTTTATCTTGTAGAAGTCAGAAACTAATACAGGTTTTTTTCTCTTCTCATCTATTTGGTATAACATGAAAAATATGAGTTTCCCCAGATGTTACAGTTCTTTAACATCTAATTGATCTAACCTGCATATTTCTATTAAAAACTAGGTTTTCAATGCATTAGCCAATATGACCATTGAATGCAGAATGTGGGCAAGCCAGCAGAGAAACAGCATATATTTTGGGATCTCAGAATCATGTCTCTGTTATATAATACCTCTATTTTAAAAAACATTTCCAATTTGCTTCTTTTAACAAGCTAATCACCATGGGAATATGTATGCAGCCACGGACATTTAGCTGTCAGTGTCAGTAAGACCTCACATATGATTTTACATATGCTAAGTTCTGGTACTTTTACTGTGTTTTTTATCTTTATGACTAATTATTTTTCTAGCTGTTTGAACTACACAATTTAGCCAGGTCTACCTTTATTGAAAATGTCTTGGGATAGATTTTTCCCAACCAAATTGATTTATTAATTGCACTGTCTTAGAGGGCATCAGTACTGAATGCCATGGTGAAAGTACTCTGAACAAGTACCCCATCCATCTAGTCTTGCTCCAAAAGCTTAGACATGAAAAGACTTAACTTGAAAAACAATTCATGCTTGCCACTATTATCCCAAACCATTTCTCCCTAAAACTACAGGGACTGTCTCCAGCTCAAGCGAGGCTGCCAATTTGAGGATAATAAGGCTTCCTATCCACACTGAGGAGACAACACTCGTCTCCTTCACAGGAGGGAAATCATCAAGAAGGAGAAAAACACTGAGTTAATACAGGTGCCCCTGCAATGCACTCAGTGAGATGGGTCCTAGATTTGCATCAACTTTGAGTGGAAGACTGAGGAAGAAAAAAATTGAAAGGCAGCAATCTCTGTATTGGATCCTAAGAGAAATAATAGGGAAATGTTTCTGTGGCAGCTGCAGTGGTTTTAAAATATGCCACAATTTTTGGACAGTCTTCCCTTCAGAAAGTGGAGCCTAAATTGCCTCTCGTGAGTGTGGGACGGACTTAATGCCCACTTCTAATTCCAGAATGTAGCAGAGGTGACTTGTGCGACTTCTGGAGTGAGGTGATGAAAGAGGTTGCTGCCTTACCCTGCACTCTTTGGGACTGTCCTCTGAGAGAAGTCAGTCACCATGTCTTGAGGATGTTATAGTGGTGTATGGAGATGCCCAGGTGGAAAGAACTGAGACCTCCAGTTATGAGTTAAGTCATGCCTCCACCACCACCACCACACACAAATTGTATGTTGAAGTCCTACCCCCAGGATTTGGAGACAGGACCTTTAAAGAGGTAATTAAGTTAAGCAAGATCCTGAGGGTAGACCTTAATCCAGTATGACTGATGTTCTTATGAGAAGAAATTTGACACAGATACACACAAAGGGAAGACCATGTGACAACAGGAGCGGAAGACAGCCATATACAAGCCAAGGAGAGAGGCCTCAGAAGAAATCAACCCTGCCAACACCTTGATCTGAGACTTCCAGCCTTCAGAACTGTGAGACAATACATTTCTCTTGTGTAAGTCCCCAGTCTGGTGGTACTTGGTTATGGCAGCAGGAGCAGACTAATAGGTACCTCCTGTCAATCACCAGCACCAATTTACCAGCCATGTGGATGAGCTGCTTAGAATTGTCTGACTCCAGCCGCAGTCAAGCCTTGGGTGAATGTAGCCCAGCTGACATACTGACTGTGACCTCATGAGAGATCGCAGGCCAGACTGCCCAGCTAGGCTAGGCTGCTCCTAAATCCTGACCCACTGAATTTATTAGGTAACAAATGTGTGTTAGCATTTAAGCCACTAAATTTTGTAGTAATTTGTTACTTAGCTACAGGTACCTAATATGGCAGTTTCTTTTTTTTTCTGGGTCCTAAAGTAAAAAGTCCTTATTTGTTTTTACATTAATATTTTACCATGTGCACAGTATATCTGACACTTCCCAAGCTGCTGTCTGCCCAAGGCTGTATGGCAGAGATAGCTAGGGATGTAATACGCCAAAGACCTGTAATCACCTCATGTAGTGTGGAATTGTTTCTGGAAGCAGATGTCCAGCAGTGATCCCATCTCCAGCTGCACTCCTCCCACACTTGCGTACCTGCCTACACATGAGACCCTGTCACTGAGTTCTGGCCAATGGACTGAGAGCACAAGTGATGGACATCTCACACACAAAGTTCTAACTTTCTAGAGAGGGTCCAGGGAGGCAGCCAAATTAATAAGGCAGTGTCCTGTAGAGGAGATTTCAGAGAAAGGAGATATTCAGGTCAGAAAGGCCAAGGGGAGGCAGCAGAGATTCCTTCAGGTGTTTAAAGAAAGAAAATTGACTTATTCTATAAAACTCCACAGGGAATAAACCAGGACCAGAAATGAAACTTCCAGAGAAGGACTGAAACGTGTTTTACCTGTTGAAGTTATGCAGTATAACTCCTGAAGGTAGGGTAAGGAGCATGGGACAGGACGCTGGTTAGGTGAGCTCCCTGACATTCACAGTGAGCCAGCTGTGGAGCAAGCCTGTGGGGTGCAGGACAGACCTTGGCCCTGGAAAGGAGTTCGGGCTGGGTGGCCGGTCCCAGAACCACTCTAGATATACAAAGCAGTGCCTTTTACATCCATTTTGTAGTGTAGTTACATTATATTGTTCTTAATTCTAATTATAACCAAGAAGTAACCATCCAGAAAATTATCCAAATGGGCTTTTATGCAGAATGTGGTTGTTCAGAGTGCTTTGAAAGCTTTTTATTACCAGGAGAAGGAAGCCAGGCAGAAGCAGCCAGTCAGCAGATGGGCCTTCCCAACCCCACTCTGTAGTTATTTGTGATGGGGGAGGGATACGGATCTGCTTCCCTAGTCCCACCCCTGAATTTTCCGGTCAGCTCTACTGAACTCCCTCATAGAGGGAAATATTTATTTATTCCCTGATAGATGAAAATAATCTCTAGCAAATAGGCCCCTTAGGACCAAATAGCAGAAGTAGTGCAGGCTGAACACATGCGTTCTGGGTAATAGCCCAGGTGCTCAGGCAACGGCTGACATTTGCTTTCTGTGCGTTGTTTAGCTTCCTCCCTGCCTTCACCGTAGGGAAATCATTATTACCATGGGAGTAGAGAAGAGCTGTGCTTGTGATGCCCAGATTATTAACAGCAACAACAACAGTCAGGCTGGGCGTTGGGGCGTGCTCTGGTTTGCTTATTTGCCTCTCCTAAGAGCACCAGAAGTGCTCACAGAGAGGCCAGAGCCTCCAGACTTGCACACCGCTACTATGGCATTTGCAGAAAAACAGAGATTCAACATTTATCCCACTACCCAGTAAAGAACAAGTTGCCCCTGAAATATTTCCCCACAGGAATAAGAATTTTGGTATTAAATTTAGTAAAATGAAAAATCGCTACTGAGACAGAGAAAATGAGGGGTGAATCACTAGGGAGTCCTTTAGACAAAATGAAGCCAATCTTTCAGAAGCTGAAGCCTTTAAATTCAGGTGCCCCTTCTTTCTTCTCAAGGGATGGTGAAGAGGGAAGTGATCAGATTTGTTTTCACTGTTGCCTACTTCTGCCACCTCATCTATCACGTCCCCTGGGCACGGGTGCTGCCAAGGCTCCATGAGGCCAGAGCAGGAGGCAGAGTGTGGTTGCCCACTATCTCGCTGTGTGTAGGGCAGCCCTGCAGAGCCCCAGTCTCAAATGGCCATATCCTCGGTGCACTGGTGGTGCTGAAATGCTGCAAGCACCAGAAACGTTTGTAACGGATGTGGGGCTGGGCACTGAATTAATTATGGACAAGTTGGGAGCTGGCTTCCCTGGCAGTGGCTGGAGCCAGACATATCCCGGGTTGCCTGGGAACCTTGACGTTCCAGAAGCTCCTGCCCTTACAGACTGCGGTTCTCTGCACCCACTGGTCGCCTCTGCACTGGCTGTAGCAGGTTTCCAGAGCTCTCTTCTATTTAGGATCTCGTCCCACTGGGTGCTGGGCTTCCAAGCTGTTACAGGTCTGTGTCGCCCCACATTCATATGTAGAAGTCCTAATCCCCAGGACCTCAGAGTGTGACTCTATTTGGAGAGAGGGCCTTTAAAGAGGTGATTAAGTTAAATGAAGTCATTTGGGTGGGCCCTAATCTTATGGCTGTATTGGCTATGTCTTAATAGGAGATTGGGGCACAGATACACACAAAGAAAGACCATATGGTAACAAAAGGGGATGATGACCATCTATAAGCCAAGGAGAGAGGCATGAGAAGAAACCAACTGTGTTGATACCTTGATCTTTAACTTCTATTCTCCAGAGTATTGAGAAAGTGGATTTCTGTTGTTTAAGCCATCTAGTCTGTGGTGCTTTGTTACGACAGCCTGAGCAAACTAATACATAGGTCTAGGTGGTCTATATTTTGGATTGAGGCTGCCTTTCTATTCTGGCCTGGGAGAGGTGGCCTCTTGGGCCTTTGTGATGAGCCACAAAGAAGATAAGCTTACTGTCTTGAGCAAAAGCCTTGATACTTCCGGTAGGTTATTATTTACCAAGGAAAAGAGAACAATCCCCTGTTTTTCTTTTCTTTTTTTAAGATTTTTTTTTGAGGGAGGAAGAGAGATATCAATGTGTGGTTGCCTCTCATGTGGCCCCCACTGGGGACCTGGCCAGCAACCCAAGCATGTGCCCTGACTGGGAATCAAACCAACAACCCTTTGGTTTGCACCCCATGCTCAATTCACTGAACTATGCCAGCCAGGACAATCCCCAGTTTTTCATCCTCTCCCCACTTCCTGATAACTTCATCTCTGTACCTCTCATGAGTCATCAGTACAATCCAGTCTATAAGAAAACATCAGGGGTTCCAGCCAAGATGGCGGTGTGGGTAGAAACCCTTCGCTTCCTTGCACAACTAAAGGAGGATGACAACCAATCTAAAATCAATAAATAGCCAAAACTGTCAGAAAATCAAACTGCATGGAACTCTGACAACCAAGGAATTAAAGAAAAAATCAACCAGAACAACCAGACCAGTAAGGGATGTCCTGCAGGCCAACTCAGGAAAACCACAGCAAGGTGGCTGAGGGGCGGGGCTGACTGCTGAGCTTGGCAGTGAGAGACTGACTTAAGTAGCAAACTGAGACTCAGAGCTGACTGTGGGCTAAGGCTGGGGTTGCTGCGATGGGAGATACTTCTAGTCTGACAGGAGAGTCTGTTGGAAAGTGCACTAGAGACCAGCAGGCAAACTGCATTGTTCCCTCTCTGACCCTTCCTGGGTAAATACCTAAGGCCCCACCCCCTTACAACCTATCAGCTGTGCAAAGACAAAGAAATATGGCCCAAATGAAAGAACACAGCAAAACCTCAGAAAGAGAACTAAGTGATGAGGAGATCGCCAACCTATCTGATGGAGAATTTAAAGCCCTGATAATCAAAATGCTCACAGAAGTGATTGAGCTTGGTCAAAAAATGAAAGAACAAATGAAAGATACCCAAAATGAAATAAAGCAAAATATTCAGGGAACCAAGAGTGACAAGAAGGAAACCAGGATTCAAAGCAATGTTTTGGAACAAAAGGAAGAAATAAACATCCAACTGGATCAGAGTGAAGAAACAAGAATCCAAAAAAATTAAGAAAGGGTGAGGATTCTCTGGGACAACCAGAAATGTTCCAATATCTGAATTATAGGGGTGCCAGAAGGAGAAGAACAACAGCAAGAAATTGGAAACTTATTTGAACAAATAATGAAGGAAAACTTCCCCAATCTGGTGAAGGAAATAGACTTCCAGGAAGTCCAGGAAGCCCAGAGAGTCCCAAAGAAGTTGGACCCAAAGAGGAACACACCAAGACACATCATGATTAAGTTACCCAAAATTAAAGACAAAGAGAAAATCCTAAAAACAGCAAGAGACAAGGAGACACTTACCTACAAAGGAGTTCCCATAAGGCTATCAGCTGATTTCTCAAAAGAAATCTTGCAGGCAAGAAGGGACTAAAAGAAGTATTTGAAGTCATGAAAGGCAAGGACCTACATCCAAGATTGCTCTTTCCAGCAAAGCTATCATTTAGAATGGAGGGGCAGATAAAGTGCTTCTCAGGTAAGATCAAGTTAAAGGAGTTCATCATCATCAAGCCCTTATTATATGAAATGTTAAAGGAACTAATCTAAGAAAAAGAAGATAAAAAATATGAACAATAAAATGACAACAAACTCATAACTATCAACAAATGAACCTAAAAGAAAAGAAAAACAATGAAAACAAAAACTAAGCAAACAGCTAGAACAGGAACAGAATCAGAGAAATGGAGATCACACTGAGGGAGTTCAGTAGGGAGGAGGAAGGAAGGAATGGGGGGAAAAGGTACAGGAAATAAGAAATATAATTGGTAGGCATAAAAGAGACAGGGAGAGGTAAAAAATGGTACAGGAAACAGAGAACTCAAAGAACTTTTATGTACAACCCATGGACATGAACTAAGGTGGGGGGAATGCTGGAGGGTTGGAGGGGCAGGGCGGAGGGGGGATAAAGAGGAGAAAATTGGGAAACCTGTAATAGCATAATCAATAAAAATACTTAAAAAAGAAAAACATCATTCCAGTCATATACACCTCACCTCCTTCATTTCCTGCTTGCCAAAGCCCAGCCCAGAGGTTCTAAGTGGGAGTGGAAGGGCAGGTAGAGATGGAAGGGAGGAAGCAGGAAAAAGAATCAATTAGATAATACCTTTTTCAAATTACCCAAGCCTGCTCTTCTCTGGCGTATCTCAGACCAAAACTACCTGATATGTGGAACACAGCCTTTGCATTGGCATGTAGTGGCCTGGATCACAGTGGCTGTTCTTGGTCAGTGTTACCTGTGCACTCAGGAAGTGCTGGGTGGGATGTTTTATAAGTATCACCTAAATGAAGTTGGTTGATAGTGTTGGTTGAGTCATTTATAGCCCTAAAATTTTGTGCCTACTCGTTCTGTCATTTACTGAAAGAGGATATTGAACTCTTCACCTCTAATTGTGGATTGTCTATGTCTCCTTTCAGATCTATTTGCTTTTGCCTTGTATATTTTGAAGCTGTTGTTAGGATTAGCATGTAGAATTATGTCTCCTTGGGGATTTGACCCCTTTTACCACTATGGACTGTCTCTCTTCATCCCTAATAATCTTCCTTGTTCTGGAGTTTACTTTAAAATTAATATAGCTACTCCACCTTTCTTTCACTTAATGATTGAATGTTATATATTTTTCCATCCTTTCACTCGTAACCCATGTACGTCTTTATATTTGAAGTGGATTTAGTGTAGATAGCATACAGTTGAGGAGTGTATTTTGTTTAAATGAGTGTGAATGTGTTCCAATAAAACTTTATTTACAGAAACAAGCAGCCAGCCTGTGGGCCATAACTTGCTGACTTCTGAGCTATAGAATAATATGAAATGAAAAATCAAAGCCTTGCCCTCCCAGAAGCAGTCCCATTCTCTAGAGTAACCACATTTAACAGCTTTTTGTATTTCGTGGTACTTACAAATTCTAGATAATATGCTTGTTTGATATATTAATTTTACATGGCATCTACTGAGTCCCCCTATGAAACAGGAAAAGATTAGTTGACTCACATTACCTGTTTTCTCCACTACTCCCCAAGACTTGTCTTTTATAACATTATATTTATAGTTTTTCTTTTGTTTACCTTTTCCTTTATAATTTTGCTGTTTCCTTTTCCAATTAACAGGACACCATTCTTCTTGATCCTCCCCACCATGATATGGGGATCCTATTTTTCCTCATCACCCTATACTTCTCCCCATCCTTACCCAGGAACCAGGACAAAGACCAAATACATATTTCTTATATCAGTAGCACAGGGACTATGACAGGCAGGACAGATTTGTATGTGAAGAAGGTACCTAATGGACTTCTGAAGGTGCTGAGCAGGCATACAGAGTTCAGAACTGAGGTCTGGAATGGAGACATAAAGCTGGAAATTGTTAGCATATGGACGAGAGTAATGTCACAGAAATTCAAACAAAAACTGTTCAATGATTTTTCATGGATTTTAGAATAAACTCAACTCCTGCATATTCTCTGATGCAGTGTCCCCCCACCCCAGCTCACTCCTCCACAGGGTTGGGTCTCTGTGCAGGCATCCCAGGGTCAGGATGGATGGTCAGTAAATATTTGTCAAAAGAAGATGGTGTGGAATTGTTACAGCAGAAAATGATAATGGTGGCAAATTATAACCCACCTCACCATTCTTTTGACATTGTTTCTGTGACTGCTGACTCTGACTAATATGTAGCTTATAGGTAAACAGCATGTCAGTATAGGAATCCTAGGAACTAGTTTCAAAAGGTACAAACCCCAACATTCAAGCATCCCAGCTCTGGGAAATTTGCTGACATTCAACTGTTGAACCAGGATGATGTGAAGTCAGGAGTACTAACCAGGATGATGTACCCCGGACCATTATTCACCTTATTGGAATGGACTGTGCTCGTCTGCACGCAAAGAACTTTGCAGCCCCTTCCCTTGATGTTTTTGTTCTCTCCCCCTCTCCTTCCTTATAAAAACCTCTGCCTTCACTGAGAGGTGGAGATGGGCTTTGTGACATCAGTCCCTCATCTTCCAGGTGACTGGCATCTGCAAATAAACCACTTACCTTTACTTCAGCACCCGCTTCTCAGGTATTGGCTTTCATAGGGGCAGGCAGCTGGACCTGCATTCAGTTACAGAGTGACCTTTCTGAGGCTTGTAAGCCAGCTCCAGAGAATACAGATCCCAGTGCTACTGGTGTTGGAGGTATCTGGTCACTGGAGTCTGGGCAGTCCCTCCTGCATGCAGTGAAACATGGGCCCAGGGCAGCATCAACAATGCCAGGATCACATGCCTATTTGCTCCTTCA
The DNA here is from genome assembly GCA_004024845.1 of Tonatia bakeri. Classification (NCBI taxonomy): domain Eukaryota; kingdom Metazoa; phylum Chordata; class Mammalia; order Chiroptera; family Phyllostomidae; genus Tonatia; species Tonatia bakeri. The sequence continues at coordinate 232,936 of PVIA01001779.1, forward strand.
GTGTCAGCCTCCCCTTTTCTGGCCACATTTCAATCAAGTCTCAAAAGCTTGATCACTCCAGGAAACTTTCCCTAGACCCACTTTAGGTAAGTATACAGCCGCCACCATCCACCTTCCACTTGCTGCTCTCAAATGCATTTTTTTTCCTGGAGTGTAAGCTCTAATTTATTGTTATTTTTACATGTACCTCCATTTATAGCTCAGTTTATGTACAACAAAGTGCTGATCTGCCTCTTTATGCCTGTGTTACAGCTTTTGGATTGGCACTTGGCAAGAAGCCAAGACTACCAGTTGGACTCACAGTAGGCATGAGGCTTCCTGGGATAATGCAAGGATCCCTCAGGGGTCCTTGAGGACCCCCTGTACTAGGCGGCCAACAGAATAGAACTTCTTCAGTTCCAGGAACCAGGTATCAGCTATTCAAATCAAATAGAAAATATCTGTACCTGTTCTTCATTAAAGTGGCTCTTTATTAAATTGACTCACTCAACGTCAAGGTGTCTGCATAGTACCCTGGTATGAACATGGCCTTGGGCAGCAGGAGAGGTCCAGGAACGCTGCCTGCCCTCAGGCCCACCTGGGGCAGTCACCTGGAAGTGGCTGGAGGAAGCTATTAGGAAGTCTGCGTTATCATGAGGCTGGCTCTGGGAGCAGCCATACAGGGCTGTGGTTTCACTATAATGAAGGCAGAAGACTCCTACAGTGTGTCATGAGAAGGCTTTTGGTCACTTGTGTTTTACAGATTAGGGTCTCTTCAGAGGCCTTGAAGCACAATCTCAGAGAACAACAGTTAGCTGTGTGCATGTGTGTGGTGATGGGGGGCACAGTCTTGATCTCCCCTTCCTTCAGAGCCTGCCTTCTGAACTAGAGGCAGACCTTGCACAGGTATAGGTGAGTACTCACCTTTTTCAGAGTTGGCTGAGAACCAGAGGAAATTCCAAGGTACACAGCCTTCCTTGTTCTTGCCTGTGGTTTAAAGTGGAAGTCACAGTAACATGCCCCGAAGATTCCCCCTATTCTCACAGTCCTGCCCCCACATTTTACCTATGGATGTCTTTACCCCTCAGTGGGTAACTTTCCTATCTACTGTATCTCACTAAGTGTTCTGAAGTGGGGGAGTGATAGCTGGTGAATTATCACTCTGGACAACCATTTCCCAGTGCCATTCCAGAATAAAATGTGTGAGGACAGCCGAGACAGTTACTGTCCTTGAAGTACAAATTAGAAATCATTGTTAGATGGTATATTAGTCAGGATCCCCTAGAAAAACATAACCAATAGGACACACATACAGAGATTTATTCCAAGGTATTGACTCATGGGATAATGGAGGCGGAAAGTCCAATTACCTGCTGTGTACAAGCTGGAAATCCCAGGGATGCCGGTGAAGTTCGAAGGCTTGAGAGCTGAAGGGTAATGGTGTAGATTCCAGTCTGAGGCCTGAGCCAGGGGCAGGAGAAAACTGGTGTTCCAGATGGGCCGTTAGGCAGAGGGAGCAAATCTAGCACTTTTTATTCTACTTGGACCTTAAATGGATTACCTGATGCTCACACTGGGGGGGACCATCTGCTTCACTTAGCCTATGGATTTAAATGCTAGTCTCTCCTCAAAACACCCATAGAGACATACCCAGAGATAATGTTTAACCAGCTATCATCAGGTGGTCTAATCAAGTTGACACAGAAAATTAATTATCATGGTCATGGTGGTTTTTCCCTCAAAATGTCTGAAATTAAGGTTAGACGGTGTTCATTTTACACTATTACAAAATGCCAATGAAGGAACATGTACTTGCTTTGGTATTTTCAAAACAAAGTCTAGCCTGGCACATCCCTGTTCAACCCCATGAACTGCTTTTCAGCCCGAGATCCAACACTGTTATAAAAGTGCAAGCTGAGCACTGGCTGGGTGGCTCAGTTGGTTGGAGCATTGTCCTGTGCATACACCAAAATGTTGTGGGTTTGATCCCCACTTAGGGCATATACCTAGGTTGTGGGTTCAGTCCCTCATTGGGGTGAGCACAGGAGGCAACTGATCACTGTTTCTCTCACATTGATGTTTCCTTTCTTTTTAAGATTTTATTTATTAATTTTTAGAGAGAGGGGAAGGCAGGGAGAAAGAGAGGGAGAGATACATCAGTGTGTGGTCACCTCTCGTGCACCCCCAACTGCAGACTTGGCCCACAACCCAGGCACGTGCTGTGACTGGCAATCCTACCGGTGACCCTTTGGTTCTCAGGCCAGCACTCAGACCACTGAGCTACACCAGCCAGAGCTCACTCACTCTCTCTCAAATCAATAAACAACATGTCCTTGGGTCAGGATTAAAACAATTAATGTAATTAATTTTTTTAAATTGCAAACTAAGTGGTTACAATTTGCAGATGATATTTACGTGGTACATTATAGAAAAAAGAAAAAAGAATAAAATGCCTTTTGTCTCTTTTCAATTTTCAGTAACATTCTGAGCAACATGCTTACATTTTTTTTCGTACAGAGAGCATAAGTAAATATTGTAGAAAACATATTTGTGTACCTTCCAAGGCCTCGGTCATCATGGCAGTTATCAAAGGCCCAAAAAAGACAGCACTAAATCAAGTGGCTCAGAAATGCAGTAATAAATCTGTAGTTGAGTCCTTCCAGAAGAAATGTGAACTACAAATCAACTAGCTTCAGACAATTCATTTATTTAATTTATCTTTTGGATTTAGAAAAGAGCCAATTAATTTAAAGATGCTTTTATAGGTGCTGGCTGCTCTGGACAGTTCTTCGTTGAGAACGTTAAGTTCCTGGAAGCAATGACTCACATCTTATATTTCTGTGCATCCTGTTCAATCCCTAGCACCAGCTCTCTCTCTCTCAGAAGCTCAAGGGATTAACCCCTTCAGAACCTTCAAGGGAACTCTTTACCAGGATTGAGGTGCTAAAAGGACCTGTCTTCCAAGGGAGAATCCTTCAAGTTGACAGAACTGGCTCAGAAAATACTCACCCAATCACCAAGCGCTACCTAAGGCTTAAAGCGCATTTCTAGAATCTTTGCTGAGAACAAGCCCGGCCTCATATGAGCTGGTATGTGAGCTTAAACTCCCGCTGGGTGATGCAGGTCATTCCTTACGTGGTGCAGCTTCAGCTGTTGACCTCCCCCACTTTTAACTCTCCAAGCTCCATAAAATGATGCATAATATCAGGATACAGGGAAGGAGAAAAGAGTTCTGCTTAATGGATTAATAATATTCTTCCAAATACCCGAGAATATGAAGAACTGGGGCCAATAACCTTCTCTTTGGAGACGAGTAAATTTAGGTTAAAATTCTGTTTTGGAGCATTTTACAAACTAGCAAATCAAATCTCTTTTTTAGAATTACTGTTCATTATATTCAAACAATGGAAAAATATAAGCAATTGTTGATATGAGACTAAGATTTTTTCATACTGTATGAATTATTTGGTTAAGGTTTTTTACAAAGGTAAATAAATCTACCTTGTGTATTTCAACTCGTGGGCAAATGTACCCAAAGCTTCCTGTTTTCTAGGTTGCCAGCTGATGGTTTATAAATAAAAGGAGTATAAGAGGAAAGACTGACATTCACGTTCACCTTGCCTCCTGCCCATAGTTACTCCATTTGTATTATACTCCTGAGAACAGAGTGGGGTGTAAGCAGCAGATCAGATAGTGACATAATTCTGGAAGCCAGAAAATAGACTTGATGACACTGCTGAGTTTCTATAGCAGAGTAAGCCACAGCTCAGAAGATGCAAAAGAGAAAATAGCCTGGAAACAGAGCCCTTGTCTTGGCTCCCCAAAAGCTCTAAGCTCAGCATTTACAGGTACAAAACATACCAGTGGAAAGAGAGGCTGAAATTAAGCTGGTTCAACAAAGGTATCTGAAAAACTGTGCCCCATTAGGCAGTTATCTCACAGTGCCAACTCTGAATATTATCCTAAACCACAACAGCTGCCCTCTAATGAAATGGCAAGGTGGGGCTTTGGGGGAGTTAGGTTAGGTCCTAGTGTGGATGTTTGTGCCCCATCCCAGAGGAAAGTTCTCCTTATTTGGAGGATGGGAGGTAGTAGCTACCTGTCTCCTGCTATGCACTCTAAAATTGAGCCTATCAGATGATCTTCCCATCCATGGACTTGGTCTTCCTATTTTTGAATGGGATTTTGAGGAGAAAAGGGCTACACAAATGCAGAGGAACCCACAACCACTCCCCCAAATCAGTCTGGTTTTCATCCATAAAAACAAATGGACGACAAAATAGCCTTGAAAACCAACAGCATCAAAGAGAAGAACTCAAGAATACGTAACTCAAGGATAGTTCCCAGGAGGAGGAGAGAGAATTCAAGAAAGGGATATCTCAGAGCTCTGAATGAGGGTTCACTTCCATGAAACAAGAACAGGTTAACTTGAAAGAGGAACTGAGAACAAGTATTCTTGAAGTTTAATTAGAGGATTTCCAGGATAAGCCTGCAAATTAAAATGCGATATGATTTTGAGTATTTGCTGGAGTATAAGAAAAAAAATCCACATGGCTTTGATGCTTAAGACATTCTCTGTGGAGAGACACATTTAGTGTCAGAGGATGGTACTTATTTTTCTAATCACATGACTTGGTTCTGTAGTGATTAATATTTATATAATTAAAACATTATAAATACAGTGTTCTAGTTTGTAATTTTTAGGATCAACTCCTGACAGAGTGCCAAAGACCTAGTTCATTTACAAAATGAAATGTAAACACTATAACATGGGTCTTGGAAAAGTAAAAATGTAACTGACAGTAGTGGTCTTTGTCCTGGTTCCTGGCACAAGAGCTCCTACAACCCTGGTGATTTCTTGTTTAAGGGGAGAGGAGCATTTTTTCTTATTCACAATCAGCCTCTTTCCACTACACCTGAGTTTATTCTCCAGGTAATTTCTGGAGGATGGGGACTAGCTGCCAGAGAAATGAACCTTCAATTAGGAATTGGAACCTCCAGACATCCAGGAGACACTTCATTCTGGGGATCTTGTAGAAATCCTGATTCTGTTTCAGTAGGTCTGGGGTGGATCTCAAGATTTTTAACAGCCTCTAGGCAATGGTGAGGTCACTGATCCTGAAATATCACTGACAGTAGTAAAGTTCTAGGGGACAGAACATTAGAGGCCATGCTAGGAAGAATGTCTTGAGAGAGGGGAAATAGTTCAAAATGGGGCTGGAGATGTGGGTGGTGCATGCTTCGTCAGAGCATTGGGGTACAGTAAGAAGCTTGGATATTATTCTAAGTGTGAGAGAAACCCACTGAAGGGTTTTTATGCAGACTAGGGGTGGAAGTGGCATGCATGATCTAATTTTTGCTTCTAAATCACTCTACCTGCTGGTTGGGTGGGCATAGTGACGGTGGGGAGACGACCCATGGGGAAGCTGTTGTACAAATGTCATTCAGAGATGATGGTGGCTGGACCAGTGTGGTGGGGAGAAGATGGGTGGAAGTAGGCAGACTCTAGATGCATTTTGAAGGTAGAACTAAAAGAACTCTCTGATGAATTGGATATGGAGAGTAAGGGAAAGGGAGAAATCAAGGACTTCTCTCGCGGTTTTTTTCTTGAGCAAGTGAGTGCCTGTATTGCCATTGACTGAGATAGAAGGAGAAGCAGTGAAAGGAGGGGATGAACTTCTCAAAGTGGAGATGTTAATGAGATAGATAGTTCTGTGAGTCGAGCTCTGAGAAGGATCCTGGCTTAAGATATAAATTGGGAGTTGTCAGCACTGACATTTTTTAAGGCTATGACAGTGGTAAAACCATCTAGGAAAGGGGTGTAGACAGAGTAGGGTAGAAGGTCTAGGACAAACCCTGAAGGACACCAATATTAAGAGATGGAGTAGATAGAAGGAGCAACCAGACTGGAGAGCAGGGAGACAACAGCATCCACTATCGTCAGAGGTTTGAAGTGGGAAAGGCTGGATAGTCCTAAGAACTAAGGCATTTTACCTTTTTAAATTCTGGCATTCATGGAATCATTTTCAAAGAGAAAAGAAGGGTAGGAGGGTGAGTGAGGACCACATGTGGAACACATCTCCCTGGTTGTGATCAGACTAACCTAGCATTTGTCAAATCATAGCTGCCCAATGAACGGATAAAGGCTAAACCTGCAAGTCATAACAGATTTAGCCCCTTAGCCTTCCTGCCCTGTTCATATTCTTCATGTTGACCTGTTATTCTAATAATTTAGTCATTGTGTACCCAATGATCATTTTATTATCATTTTTATCACTATTTCTTGATTTACATGATCACATTAGATTTTGTACACATGGGAGCCTATAGGGAATATCTTTGTTTATTAGTTTATAACTTAAAAAGTGAATGTTTTACATATAGAAACATTTAAAACAGAGGCAAAGAAAACTCTTAACCCAGTTTTATCATAATGCTAAAATTTTATTATCATTAATTCTCAAGTCTCCAAGCACTGTGCAAATAATCCTTGAAGAATGGCTTTTTCAATTATTAATAACTATTAAATTAGCATGGAGTTTGATTCTCCCCTAAGTATGTTTCATAATTGCGAGGCAGGAAAGGGCCCCTGTTCCCTCGTGGGTCTCTTGTTTAGGCAAAGCTGAAGCTGTCCAGGCACCTGGGCTCATGGGGTAAGCCAGTCACTGAGCCCATGGCAATTACCCCTGCTCTGCTGGGCACCCTAGAAGGGGACACTCCAGGCCTAGGACATCCCCAGACCTAAGACATCCTCTTGGAAGGAAGGATGAGCCCATATTCCAGGGAATTCCTGGCAGGGACATGTGACCCTGAGGTTCTGCACAAGCCGTAGAAGGAGGCTCTATTTGGACTTTGTCCCCCTCGTCATCTGTTATGTGCTGAATTATGTACCTCCCCACCAAATTCATATGTTGAAGTCCTAAACTTCCATAACCCAGAATATCATCATATTTGGAGACAGAGCCTTTAGAGTGGGCCCTAATCCAACATGACTTATATCTTTATAAGAGGTTAGGAAACAGACATCACACACAGAAGGATGACCATCTGTAAGTCAAGGAGAGAGGCCAAAAAAGCAAACTTGCTAACACCTTGATCTTGGACTTCTGGTCTCCAGTACTGTGAGAAAATGAATTTCTATTGTTTAAGTCTCCCAGTTTATGGTATCTGTATGGCAACTCAAGCAAATGAATACACCATCTGTGTCCCATCCTTCTGTTATGTTTGGTGTCCTCATAAGTGTCCCTCTATTCAACTCTGCTCCCAAGGGGGTCCCACCCAGCCTTGCCCTGAAGATCATATATCTCTTCTTTCTCCCTTTTAAAACATGATCTGGGAAGCTGTGCTTTGGTGATTCTTAAAGTGTAAGAAATTGTGAATAGCTTTATATATTACCCTGGCCATCACAGTGACCCAGCCCAGGAAATGAGAAACGAAGTCAAGAGGTACTTTGGACCTCATCAGCCATCTTTAAACAGAGAGTAGAGTGGGGAGAACCAAGGAGCCCTTCCTCCTGTCCTGTCCCCACCCTCCCACCCAAGGCCATGCCTTGTACCCAGGGAGTTTTTGCAGCAGCCATTCCCAACCCCAGGTGGACGATGGTCCTCTCTGGGAGTTCTTGGAATTTTGGCCCTGCAGTTAAGGAGGCAAACATGAGCTGCTGCCAGGCAGCCCCTCACACCACCTCCAGCTGTTTCCCAAACCTGGACTGCCCCATCCTAATTAAAGAAATTGGGGTTTCCTCTTGCAGCAGAGATTCCTTTGTTGGAAGGTGGGAGAGAGGCTTAGAAGAACCACTCTCCCTGCCTGGGCTGGGATTGGCTGGGATACTCTCTTCACCTTAATAAGTATCTTGATTTTTTAAAATAAAATATTACACATCTGTGGTTAGGGGGAAAAACACAAGAAATGAAGCTCTAACAGTTAGTTGCCTTGTGGGAATTTCTTCCTCTCACTAGGGACACTGAACCCCAACAAAATAATACCCAGTGGAGAAAACACATTTCATGAAAACTACCCCGACACCCCAAAGTGAAATGAATTCAATACAATTGCCATTAGACTATGGGCAGCCTTGTCAAAGGGGCCTGTTATGAAAGCTGGGAGGAGTCCAGATGGGTGAAGGAGCAAGAAGAAAGTACCAACCCTTTGCCCAGATTATTGGCTCTGCAGAAAGTGGGAACAGCTGGCTATTATCCTTCTTAACGCAGGATGTCTATGGGTAAGTTACTTCCCTGATCCAGGTGCGAAGTTCCCAGCATGGAATCAGCCAAGTAGAGTACAGGCAGCAGATGAAGGACAGCTGCTTTCCCCAGTCAGATCGGCCTTGGAGAGAAGGAGATGAATGGATCTAACGGAAGAGTCCTGTTCTCCTTCCATGTACTCTACACACAAACTTTTAAAACCAACCCTGGCAGAATGAAAAGATAGGTGAGGTCCATGATTCTCAGAGTTCACCAGAATTCTCTCAAAACCCCAGAGCCATTGAGATTTCCCTTCTCTGCTATCAAAGCTAGTGAGAAAAAATTCTATGTATATATAAATATATAGGTATGTGTATATATATCTATAGATATGTATATGTATATATAGATATGTATATATAAATGTGTAAATATATATACATATGCATACACACACTCACACACACACACACACAGCTGTTAAGAGCTGTTTTGACAAACTCCAAACCACAAATCACCTTCAGTGACAAAATGGTACTCTAAGTGTGTATCCTCAGGTAGGAAGCTTCAGAAGAGCCTGATGAAGGTGCCTTAGTGTCCTTCAAATCACACCAGAAGAGCCTACTCCCTATTTCAAGCTAGGAACTGCCCTTCTTTTAATTTGTCCAGTATCCCATACATTGCATCTTTTGCAGCTAGTCATTCTGTTAGCTATGGGGACTACTAGGGTCTTCTTCTTTGTTCTTAGTGGACAGCATAGGCATGGAAGAGATACGGGCTTTGGAATCAGATTTATTTGAGTTTGTATCCCAGATGTAATATAGGTGACCCTGGGCAAGTTAATTATTAATGTGCCTCAGCTTCCTTGTCTGTAAAATGGGATTATAATGGTAACACCCCCTTTGGTAGTCTGAGACCATTTTCAATGTGTGTGGGGGTGTGTGGAGCGTTCCTCCTTACCAATAAGCAATGCTTCAACACCAGCTGGGTGTCCTACAATTCAACATAATTCTGTCACTATCTCCCCAGATACAGCATCAGATCCTAGGTTAAAGGCTCAGTTCTACAAAACTGCCCCCTACCACAACCTTAAATGCCAGTCACAAGTCCAGGTTGTTACTTGTGCTTATGACTGACTGGCTACAGATTGGGGATTCCTGTGACCCTCTCCCTGGGTTAAATTTGCTAGAGAGGCTCACAGAACTCAGAGAAACATCTTACTTACTAGATCACTTGTTTGTTGTAAAGGATATAACTCAGAAACAGCCAGAGGGAAGAAATGAATAGGACAAGGTATGAGGAAAAGGTCAGGAGCTTTCATGCCCATTCCAGACATGCCTCTCTCCCTGTGCCTCCAACATGTTCACCAACCCAGAAGCTGTTGAAACCTATTTAAGTTTTTAAGGAGGTTTCATCACATTACATAAGCATGATTGATTAAGTCAAAGTGTCAACTCTTTGAATAATAATAATTTAAAATATATTTTATTGATTATGCTATTACAGTTGTCCCATTTTTTCCTCCCCTTTATTTCTCTCTGCCCTGCACCCCCTTCCCATCAGCATTCACCCCCTTAGTTCATGTCCGTGGGTTGTACATGTAAGTTCTTTGGCTTCTCCATTTCCTGTATTATTCTTAACATCCACCTATCTATTTTGTACCTACCATTTATGCTTCTTATTCCCTGTACCTTTCCCCCATTCTCCCTGCTTTCCCTCCCCTCCCCACTATTAACCCTCCTTGTAATCTCCATTTCTGTGATTCTGTTCTTCTAGTTGTTTGTTTGTTTTTGTTTTTGGTTTTGGTTTTTTAGGTTCAGTTGTTGATAGTTGTGAGTTTGTTGTCATTTTACAATTCAAATTGTTGATCATCTTTTTATTAGATAAGTCCCTTTAACATTTCAAAAAATAAGGGCTTGGTGATGATGAACTCCTTTAACTTGACCTTCTCTAGGAAACACTTTATCTGCCCTTCCATTCTAAATGACAGCTTTGCTGGCTAGAGTAATTGTGGATATAGGTCCTTGTCTTTCATGACTTGGAATACTTCTTTCCAGCCCCTTCTTGCCTGCAAGGTTTCTTTTGAGAAATCAGCTGCTAGTCTTATGGGAACTCCTTTGTAGGTAAGTGTCTCCTTTTCCCTTGCTGTTTTTGAGATTCTCTCCAGATCTTTAATTTTGAGTAATGTAATGATGATGTGCTTTGGTGTGTTTCTCCTTGGGGCCAATTTCTTTGGGACTCTCTGGGTTTCCTGGACTTCCTGGAAGTCTATTTCCTTCTCCAGATTGGGGAAGTATTTCTTCATTATTTGTTCAAATAAGTTTCCAATTTCTTGCTCTTCCTCTTCTCCTTCTGGCATCCCTATGATTCAGATGTTAGAACATTTAAAGTTGTCCCAGAGGTTCCTAAGCCTCTCCTCATTTTTTGAATTCTTGTTTCTTCATTTTGTTCTGGTTGAATGTTTATTTTTTCCTTCTGCTCTGAATCATTCATTTGAGTCCCAGTTTCTTCCCCTTCGCGGTTGGTTCCCTGTACATTTTCCTTTATTTCACTTTTCATAGCCTTCACCTTTTCCTCTATTTTGGGACCATATCCAACCATTTCTGTGAGCATCTTGATTCCCAGTGTTTTGAACTGTGCATCTGATAGGTTGGCTGTCTCTTCATTACTTAATTGTATTTCTTCTGGAGCTTTGATTTGTTCTTTCATTTAAGCCATATTTCTTTATCTCAGCACATCTGTTACATTATAAGGGGTGGAGCCTTAGGTATTCACCAGGATGGGCAACTGCTGTTGCTGGATTGTGGTTTTGTATGTGAGGGAGTGGTCCAAGAGGGAACAATGCCACTTGCTCAGCTCTCAGTCAGCTTTCAGTCACTTTCCCCACTACTCAGAAGCAAATTGGGTCCTTCTGGTGCTGATTCATGGGTAAATGGGCTTGTGTACATTCTAGGACCCTGTGGGTCTCTCCAATGAACTCTCCTGTGAGGCTGGGAGTTTCTCCCACAGATGCAACCCCCACAGGTGTTTATAGTCAAACATTGTGAGGCTTTATTTCCCCATGCTAGAACCCTGGGTTGCATGGTCTGTCTCGCTCCCCAGTTGTTCCTTCTGGTTTATCCACATGCAAATGTGGGACTGCCTGGTCCATCAGCCACCACCTTGCTATGCATCCTCTCCATCCCAAGTGCTGGTCTCTACCGCCCTATCATTCTGAATGAATGTATCTTCTTTAACTCCTTGGTTGTCAGACTTTCATACAGTTCACTTTTCTGGCAGTTCTGGTTATTTTTTGTTTTTAAATTTGTTGCTGTCTTTGTTTGGTTGTGTGAGGGCACAGTGTATCTACTACCTATGTCTCCATCTTGGCTGGAAGTCACTTGAATGATATTATTAAAAAGACAGTGTAATTGGTTTGAATAAAATTGAATAACTGAATGATCAAACAAGATAGATACAACATTTTTGCATGTGTCTCACTTTGGTACAGCAATAATTATAAACAAATGTTCAACACATAAGTCTTAAAGAAGTGATAGTTTTTTGTGATAAGACTGAAGAAGTTGTCATCTCCCCGGTTCCTCATAAAATATGCTTCTGACTGGTGGCATTAGAATTCTGCCCATCCAGGTGAAGGACTGACAAGTTATAGGAAGCCCTAGGAGGGAGCTTTCCAAGCCTCAAATATTCTTACATGTCACCTCAAAGTTCACGTGGTTGTAAAAATTGCCATTAATTACCCATGTTCCCTGGATTTGAGATACAACTTGTAATTATGTCGGTTGTATCATTTTGCCATTTGTCTGCCTCTGTTGTTACCCTGCCATCATATACAATCATCACCATATTCTATTAACCTGTTATAAGACCTAGGAGAGTGAGCAGATATGCCTGACTTGGGCAAAATCCAACTGGTTTTCTCACATTTTATAAAAAGGATATGGGGGACCAGAAAAGTTAAGCAATTTACCCAATGTCATGCACCTTTGAGTGCTTCTGTCTCTCAGAGCTGTGCTGTTGATAGATACACTGCTGCCATGTGTGACTACTGAGCACTTGAAATGTGGCTAGTCCACACTGTGACATGTTATATGCGTAAACTCAACCTTGAACTTCAAACACAGTTTGAAGAAAGGAATGTAAAATATCCAATTTGTAATATTTTATATAATTGCACACCTAAATGATTATTTTGAATATATTGAGTTAAGCAAAAATATTAAAACTCATGTCACCCTATTCTTTTTATCTTTTAAAAATGTAGTTACTAGCCTTGGCTGGTGTGACTCAGTGGCTGGAGCATCATCCCATAACCAAAGGGTTATAGGTTTGATTTGATTCCCAGTCAGGGCACATACCTAGGTTGCAGGTTTGATCCCCCAGTCTGAGAGCTTTTGATCCCTGGTCTGGGCAGATATAGGAAGCAACCAATTGGTGCTTCTCTCTTACATCAATGTTTCTCTCTCTCTAAAAGCAATGAAAAAAAAATGTCCTCCAGTAAAGATTAAAAAAATGTACTTACTAGTAAATCTTAAATTACAAATGTGGTTCATGGTACATTTTTATTAAACAGTGTTGTCACAGAACCTTTTTCTTTATCTGCAAAATGAAGTTAACAGTGAGAACACATATAAAGTGCCCAAGTCAGTAAGTGTTCAATAAATGTTTGTGTTCTTCCCCTCACCACTTTTTATCACCAGAACACCCAAGTCTTCTGACTTTCATGTGCATGAATTTCCAGAGACTTTAAAAGAACTATTGTTCCTTTACTTCCATCCAAACTCCTACTTAGTAAGGGCATTTTTTTTTTAGTCATGTGTTATTTGAAATCTTATGATATACAGTTTGTAAATAGCAAGTCAGAAATTGGAAATTCAAGCCAGCAGAGGCATTAGAGAATGCACCCATTCATAAACTTGTCACAGGCACCAGTGAAAAGATAGACTGATGTGTAGGCAGGAAATGCATACAAGGTAATTCATTGCTGTTGAAATTCGCTGAGCATCAGTCTGGTTGTGATATGAATTATTCATGCATCCTCCTCATGGCACCCTCATCTTGAAAGTTGATATCAGACAGGATCTGTACTCCCCTCTCTAACTCCATGCCAAGCAGCTGTGTATAGGGGCAATACCCCAGCTCTCCTCCAGTGGGTCCAGAGACTAAGAGGTCTGGCACCAGAATTAGGTCTCATTGTCCAGCTGCCAGAAGGTAGATGAATTCACCCAGCAACCAGCCCAGAACTCCTGAGTGAGGACCTGGAGATAATTTATAGAATTGATGTATGCTGTTCTTCTTTTCATAAGAATTCATGGTGGCTGTGTAACATAAATGGCCTTTTGTTGAATTTACAAAATTGTCTTCTAATTTCATGTTTCAGATGTCCCAGTTGAGGTAACAAATTCATATGCTCTAGGGCCATGCAGTTATAGTGATGAAGGGTAAGGCACCAGGGAGTGATGGGGCTGTTCTGAAGAGAAGGATGCCTGCCCCAGAGGTGGCACTGGCAGGCCCAAGCAGGTTATTGCCTTGTGAGAATACACATTTGGGTTTGTTCCATCCTCTGATTTTTCACAAGAAGCCAGAATCCCAGATTTTAATGCGGAAATCTCTTGATTTTTAAATTTTGGAGGTGAATGAAGCCTTCTATTATTCTACTTCAACCATCATGCTTATACTATCTGACCTTGTGTGTTTATCCGCAGAAATTGTAGGCTTTTGTGGGAAGGGACTCTGACTTCTCTGTTCTCTCTACTCCTTGCATAGTGCCTAACATTTATATCAGTTATGATTTTCGAAGTTAGACACCAATTTACCACCTTAATAGTCTTTTTTCCTACTTAGTTATTCCTTTTTGTGTACTTCTTCTTGCTTCTCAAAGTTTTCCAGACAGCAAGAGAGAAGAGGAAGCATGAACAGGAGGAGTCAGTAATGACTCTTTTCTGACCATACTCCCCTCTCATCTGTAAGAAACTGTGGATAAAACTCAATTTCCATGTTTTATCTTTTGTATTGCCAGGGTGTAGCCAAGGGAGCAAGGGCTCAGGAGTGAAGAAATTCCAAGTTAGGGTCCAGAAGGGCTCTCGTTTGATTTAAGGCAGTGTTAGAGCAGTTAAAGTCATGCCCAGCCCATTTTCATACATCCATCCTTCACCTTGCTCTGCATGTACCCACTGCCTTTGGAAACAGTCTCCTTTTTCTGGGACCTGTTCTGGGATGAGGGCCCACTGCATCCTAATGCTCTCCCCCATTCAACCATATATTTTGTCTTTGATGACATGCCCTGAGGTCCTGAAGAAACCTAGGCTGTTTCTGCACAAGTAATCAAAACCTTTAAGTAGAATTCAGTTAGATAACTGGCTATTTAATGTCTAGCAGGCAGCTTGTTTGGTTTTGGTGTTTGTGTTTCTGTAGCATTTATTTCTGAGAAAGACACACATTAACTTCTGTCTGTAGGAAGCAGGTCCAGGCCACTTCTTTAACTGATGCTCTGAAGCCAAAGTTTTGAGAAATGCAATGTAGCTATAAAAGATGTTAAGGTACTTTTTAAGGAATTGAAAGAAGACAGCTATATGCTCAGGAAATAGATTGAGAAACAGTGATGAAAAATTTGCTTCCACTAGGGCAAAAACCCAGACATGCAACAGGAAGTCCACCCCTTTGTGCACTGACGGGACACACCATGAGTAGATGTAACAGATGGTGGCATGTTCTGCCACGGTGCAGCTACTGTACTGGTAAAGTACAGGAAGAGCAACTTCCTGTAAAAATACTCTAACTTGGTAGATTAAACATTTGATAAAAGCGCCAAGTTTTACTGCTGCTCAGAGAGATCCAGCACACACACAAAATTTGTTCTTTAAAGGTTTTGTTCACCCAGTCTTGGAGCCTGTGGGTCTTTTTAGATTTCTGCAGCCAAGGATGCCAACACAGATGTTTCAAAGTTCTCTGTGAGAACAGCCTGATCCCCGCTTTGGGGATTTGGGATATTCAGAGACTGTGTTTTATATTTAAGGGCACACATTTTGCCTCTATATTTTGTTTTGGGCAATATACACTGACCTACATATATCTGCAAATATACCTACATATACCGCTACACATCAGTCTATCTATCTATTGTTTGATCTGTCAATCTATCTCAGTATATCTGTACACATTTACATGAGATCATGAAGTGCACACTACTTGATAACTTTTTTCAACTGAACATATCATGAGCATTTTCCCATGTCATTTTCTTCTACTATTGTATAGTCTACCAAATTACTTTTAATAATTTAATGTACAATATTCCATATAGCCTACTTTTACCAATCCTCTGTTGTTTATTAAGATAAACTCATAGAGGTGAAATTATGAGTCAAAAGTGTAAGGCTTCTGCTGTTCAATGACACTGTCTTCCAGATGGTCTATTTCTGTTTCTTCTCCACCGGCAGGGTTTGAGGAGGCCTGCTTTCCTGCCTCACAACCAAATATTAGTTTAAAATTTTATGTTTAGTTTTGCGCTTTTTATGTTTTGTTTAAGAAATATTTTTCCTGAAGTCATGAAGTTATTCTTCTGTGTTTTCTTCTAAAGTGTTATTGTTTTAATGGCCCTGGCTAGGTCAGGCATCTACCAATTCTGTGTAGCGTCCATGTGCCCCAGCTCTACAGCTCTCAGTTACCATTCTAACTGGAAACACACTAGGTGGCTGAGAGTAGGTGATTCCCCAATGAGAGAAGGTGTATCTGTGAGCTATTGCATTTAGCTACAAGTGAAAAAACTGGAAAAGCAGTGGCTCAAACAAAGTAGGGCAGTGATTCTCAACTTTAGCTGCATCGTAGGATCATCTGGAGATTTTTAAAAAAACAACATGCCCTGCTGGCCTCTTATCAATTACTTCATAATCTTGTAAAGTGAGATATAGGCAGTAATCATTTTTAAACCTCCTCTGGTGAGTACAATGGGCAGCCCATGCAGGGAACCACTGATAATGGGTCTTATTGTTCTCTTACATGGCAAGAAATCTTAAGGTAGAGAGTTCCAGACTAGTGTGGCAGCTTCACAAAGTGGTAGGGACCCAGGCTGCTCCTAGACTTTTGGTTAACTATTCCTGGGGGTGAGGCCTTTGTCCTTATAGTCACAAAATTACTGCGAAAGCCCCAGCCATCAGGTCCACTTTTCACACAACATGAAAGAGGAAGAGCCAAGGGTAGAAGTTCACTTCATAATTTCTACTCAACTCTCAATGGCAGGAACAAATATTGTCATCCATATTTGTAAGGGGGACTGGGAAATGTGTGCATTTGGTCAGGCACTTGACATTTCCAGAAGAATGGAAGATTGAAACAGAATAGACAATTTTCTGTTTCTGCCACAAGGGTGCTTGTTAAACAAAAAACAATAGTTGCCCATTAGACTTCCCTTTACATCCCTAAAAGCCTTCAGTATATAGAAGAAGAAATGTCTATGCCATACAATCTAAGGATAAATAAAAATAAAAGCATGTTTTCCAAAAAGATCAAGACATATAGTAAGTCTCATTTTTGCATATGCCTGTGAAAAAAGTCTTTAGCTTAAAGAGACATATTTCTGTTCTCAGATATTTTTATTACATAGGCCCTTTGAAATTTAAAATTGTATTTTTCTCTCTCAGTAGTATGAAGAAAGAGAATCAGGTGTTTTTGAGGGGAAATTGTAGCGATTTTCAAACCTCGCTTAAACTCCCAGCTGTCTGACTGAAGCATGCAGAACCCACGCCCCCCCCCCCCCGGCCGGCTATGGGCATACATAACTACCTCCTTGCTGTAGCATGCAGAACCCGGCTCTCCTGGCTATGGACACGCTTAAACATACTATAGAAAAATCATGCACAGAAACAGTTTTCTGAATGGAAGTCAAAGACGGAGCGCTCACTCTCCAATTCTTTGAGCCGCTCCGGGCTAAACCCTCCTAGGGGGAAGAGCCCCTTCCTTTGTCCCAGTGGGTTTTTATTGAGAAAGTAGACACAGTTTGTGGATTCACAGTCTGGCAGAAGGGATCAAAGGGAACACGTATCTTACAAGGATACTAACAGAGTTTCTGTTGTGATTCCGGGCAGAGACTGGAGTTTTATCATATGAAAGGACTACAGGTTTCAAAGGTTTCCTGTCTGTGCCTTCAAATTCC
>PVIA01001780.1:0-250009 GCA_004024845.1 Tonatia bakeri
TCCCTGATTTTAAGACTTATTATACAGCTACCGTAATGGAGATGGTTGGTACTGGTGAGACACACTGATCAGTGAAACGGAAGAGAACCCAGAAACAATCTCGAGTATTTCCAACTGATTTTTGACGAAGGTACAAAAGCAACTCAAGAGAGGAAAGATGGTCTTTTAAGCAAATAGTACTGGAGCAAGAAGTCAGCCAAAGGAACAAAAAATAACCTCAATTTAAGTGTCTTGCCTATATAAAAATTAATTCTAATTGCTTCTTGGCCTTTTATCTAAGATCAAAGTTAAAATTAATTCTAAAAAATAATTTAAAGTAGATTATGGAATAAAACATACAAAATGTTAAGGAAAATAATATAGGAGGAAATCTTTGCCATCTATCTAGGGCTAGGCAGAGCTCTCAGGTTCAACACCAAAATCATGATCTGTAAGACCTGTATGAGAAATCAGACTTCATCAAAATGTAAAACTTTTTCTCTGTGAAATACTGTTAAGAAAATGAATAGACAAGCTACAAACTGGGGAAAATATTTGCAAAACACAAATCCCACAAAGGACTAGGATCCAGAATATATATAAAGAATTCTTAAAACTTAGCACTAAAAAAAGAAAACCCAATTAGGAAAAAAAAAAAGGAAAAAGACATAGATGTATCAGAGAATATACAAATGGCAAATAAGCACATGTAAAGATATTCAACATCATAAAAAGTAAAATCACGGGATATTTCCCTATAGCTATCAGAATATTTAAAATAAAAAGTCGTTATAGCGAAAATGTAGGCAGGGATGCAGAGGAGGTGGGTCACTTACAGATGTCAGAAGAATATAAAATGTGACAGCCACTGTGAGGAACAGTTTGGGAGTTTCTTAACAATTAAACATAAAACTTGCATATGACTGAGCAATTACAGTTCTGAACATTTATCCCATAGAAATTAAGATTTATTTCCACACAAAAACTTGTACGTAGCAAGTTTTATAGCAGCTTTATTCCTAACAGCCAAAAAGTGGAAACAATCCACATGTCCTTTACTGAATAAACAAACAAAATGTGACATATCTATACTAGGACTTATTTCTCAAAAATGTTTAATATTTTAAAGAATTATTGATACATAGAACTACTTGAATGGATCACCAGAGAATTTTGATAAGTGAAAACAAATAAAACCCAAAAGATTGCATATTGTATGATTCCATTTATATTAGCTCTTGAAATGACAAAGTTACAGAAAAGGAGAACAGTTCGGTGGTTTCAGGGGTTAAGGAGGGAAAGGGGGCAGGAGCCAAACAGGTATGGTTATACAAAGGCACCACGAGGGACCCTTGTGGTGATGGGAATGTTAAGTATCTTGACTGTGTCAATGTAAATATCCTGATTGTGATATTGTACTATTATTTTACAAGTTGTCA
Organism: Tonatia bakeri; assembly: GCA_004024845.1. Classification (NCBI taxonomy): domain Eukaryota; kingdom Metazoa; phylum Chordata; class Mammalia; order Chiroptera; family Phyllostomidae; genus Tonatia; species Tonatia bakeri. The sequence continues at coordinate 1,419 of PVIA01001780.1, forward strand.
CCATTGGGGGAGACTGGGTAGAGTGTTCAAGGGATTTCTCTAGATATTATTTCATACACTGCATGTGAGTTAAAATCACAAAATGAAACATTTAATTAAAGTGTTTTGAAAAAAAATAAACAAAGGTCTTCTGTTAGGTAGAACATTCCATAAAACAACTAATCCAGTATCTTCAAGTCAGTGTCATGAAAAATACAAAAGGAAAGTGAACATAAAAGCCGCTCTAGATTAACAGAGATATAAGAAATATAATAACCTAGTGTAATGGGGAGATTTTGATTTAATTTTTGTTCAACAATAAAAAATTGTAAAAGACATTTTAAAGATAAGTAGAAATACTGAATATGAACTTGGTATTAGAAGATATTAAGGAATTATTATTCATTTCATTAGGTATGACAATGGTCATATTTTTTAAATGGCCTTACTTTTTAAAGGGAAAATATTTAGGGGTGAATGTCATGATGTAATATTTTTCTGTAACTACTCTATAATAGAAAAATACATGAAATGTTGCAAAATGTTCATAGCTCTTAAATCTATGTGATAGTCATATGGAGGTTCATTAAACTATTTTCTCTACTTTCAAGTATACTTTAAATTTTTCCATGGTAAAATAAGCCTTCTCTTTAGTCTTATTTCTTCACTTCCCATTTCAGCACTCTTCGAAAGAGGGGTCAGTGGTCACTGTCTCTAGGTCCTTAATACTCTCTTTCATATCAACTCTAACAAGTCTCCACTCCTAAAATGTCTTTCATCAAGGTCAGCAACTAACTCTATAATGCTAATGCAATAGTCCATTTTCTGTGTGCATTTGCTCATCTTATTTGACCCATTTGCAACATCTGACACAGTTGACTCCCTTCCTCATACTTGAGACACTTCTATTGGCTTCCCGGACACCACTTTCCTGTAGTTTTCTTCCTACTCTCACCAGTTGTTTCCTGTCTCCTTGGCTGGGTCTTCCTCTTCTCTGTAATCTCTTCATATGGGAGTGCCCCACTGACCACATCTCGGTCTTCTTCCTTATCTGCATTTATTCCCTTGGCAATTTCATCTAGATCTTCTTTACATAGCTCTATTTTTTCCTGCAGAACTTCATATTGTTTTGAAAATTATGAATTTTATTAACTACACTCTTTGTTTGTTGTCTATCTTCCCTCAGTAAAATGTAAGCTCCACAAGGAAAGAGGTCTTTTTTCTAAAACTGTGCTTAATGAATAATAGGCCATCTAAAATATTTGCTGAATAAATGAATTTTGATTTTAGTATTACCATCATTATTCATATGTGCTAAAAAAATAAGCAGGCCAATTATTATATTCACTAATTCTGCATGTTGTCTTCCAAGTTCAGCAGTCTACTGAATCCATAATTAGTGAAAAATAATATACTTTTATGCTTAACATCAAATTTATGTTTATTGCTAAGAGAATTCTATATCTTACTCCTGTTAACACTTGCTTCCTTGTTCTTTCCACTCAGAAGAACAGAGTCAAACACAAAAATTAAACTCACAAGGTGCGGAAAGATTACCCTGGCTGTCATAATACTGGTGATCGCTGCAGTAATCATCGGACTCATTGTTCATTTCATCACTAATAGTAAGTACTCATGACAACTGGCTTTCCAAGTGTCATGGATTTATAAGTTCCCATTGTTGGAAAGTTAGGAACTTTGAGAGTGGGGCAAGGAAAGGAATCAGATAACATTATTTGGCAGAAAGTCTATGGCTAATAACATTTACTACAGTCTTTGTTCTTTAGTGACCTTTGGCTAGGGCATTCTGAACCAGAAGATTTTGTATGCTCTTTTTAAAAATTCCTGGCAAAGATTCAGGTGTGGGAAATACATTAATAAATACAATAGTCATAGTCTTTATTGTTGAACTTATAACTTTCTAAAGAGATAATGAGTTAATAAACAAATCTAAAAGCCTGCAATCTACAATTCCAAACTAAGATTTCTTATTCCAAAACCTACAATTATTCTCTATACATTTTTTTCTCATAAAATTCTCTTGAAAAGGTAGAGTATTTTTCATTAATGGAAATAAAAAGCACAATTTTTTCTATATATTTTTCATAAATTGAAAAATGTATGGGATCCTTAAGTTTGGTTTTTCATAAAAATAGTTCTTTGTGCCAAGTTATCAGTGTCCTGTGCTCATTATTTTATTTCACCAACACTTTCCTAACTTTTTCAAGGATGGGGCCTCTTTATTGTAAAAAATCTATATTTCCACAGGAAAATTACTTTGTTGAATAAAATAATAAAAATAAACAGGTACTGTAAACTTAGTAATGCTTTCTTTTTTTACCTTTATTTTTTAATTATATTTTATTGATTATGCCATTATGGTCTTCCCAGTTTTTCCCCCTTTATCCTCCCTCTAAGTCTCCAAATCTCCAACCCTCCAACCCTCCAACTCTCCATCATTCCCCCTTGGTTCATATGCATGGATTGTACATTTAAGTTCTTTGAGTTTTCTGTTTCCTATACCATTTTTGACCTCTCTCCATCTATTTAATGCCTGCTAATTATGCTGTTTCTTCCCTGTACCTTTTCCCCCATTCCTTCCCTCCCCATCCCCACTGAAAACCCCCTATGTGATGTTCCTGTTCTAGTTATTTGCTAGTTTTTGTTTTCCTTTCTTTTTTTTTTAGGTTCATTTGTTGATAGTTGTGAGTTTGTTGTCATTTTACTGTCCACACTTTTGACTTTCCTTTTCTTAGATAAGTCCCTTTAAAATTTCATATAGTAAGGGCTTGATGAGAATAAACTCCTTTAACTTGACCTTCTCTGGGATGCGCTTTATCTGCCCTTCCATTCTAAATGAAAGCTTTGCTGGATAGAGTAATCTTGGTTGTAGGTCCTTGCCTTTCATGACTTCAAATACTTCTTTGCAGCTCCTTCTTGCCTGCAAGGTTTCTTTTGAGAAATCAGCTGATAGCCTATGGGCACTCCTTTGTACGTAACTCTTTCCTTTCCTCTTGCTGCTTTTAAGATTCTCTCTTTGTCTTTAATCTTGGGTAACTTAATGATGGTGTGCCTTAGTGTGTTCCTCTTTGGGTCCAACTTCTTTGGGATTCTCTGGGCTTCCTGGACTTCCTGGAAGTCTATTTCCTTTGCCAGATTGGGGAAGTTTTCATTCATTATTTGTTGAAATAAGTTTTCAATTTCTTGCTGTTGTTCTTCTCCATCTGCCACCCCTATAATTCAGATATTGGAACATTTCAGGTTGCCCCAGAAATTCCTCAGCCTATCTTCACTTCTTTGGATTCTTATTTCTTCATTCTGTTCCAGTTGGATGTTTATTGCTTCCTTTTGTTCCAAATCATTGCTTTGAGTCCTGGTTTCTTTCCTGTCACTGTTGGTTTCCTGAATATTTTGCTTTATTTCATTTTGGGTATCTTTCATTTGTTCTTTCATTTTTTGACCAAGCTCAATTAGTTCTGTGAGCATTTTGATTACCAAGACTTTAAATTCTCCATCAAATAGGTTAGCTATATCCTCCTCACTTAGCTCTCTTTCTGAAGCTTTTCTCTGTTCTTTCATTTGGGCCCTATTTCTTTGTCTTGGTGCACCTGTTAAGTTTAAGGGGGCAGGGCCTTTGGCATTCACCAGGGCGGGGCAATCCTCCTTGCTGTGCTGCAGTGCTGTCTGTGGGGGAGGGGCCAGAGAGGGAACAATGCAGCTCCCCTGCTCATCTCTAGCCCACTTTCCAATGAACTCATGTGAGACTGGGAGTTTCTCCACCACGGCAACCCCAGTCTTAGCCCACAGCCACCTCTGAGTCTGTTTCCCCTTAAGTCAGTCCCTCCTACACAGCCTGCCACCTCCCCACAGCCAGACCCATCCACATAATCTGCAGCCTCACCACAGTTTCTTTATATCTGCCACCTTACCTGTCTGGTTGTTCTGGTTGGTTTTTTCTTTAATTCCGTGGTTGACGGAGTTCCACGCAGTTTGATTTTCTGGCACTTCTGGTTGTTTATTGATTTTAGGTCGGTTGTTTTTCTCCTTTTGGTTGTGTGAGGAAGCGAAGGGTTTCTACCTACGCCTCCATCTTGGCTGGAACTCCCTTAGATTATCTGTAATGCTTTTAAACTAACTTGTATATAGTTAATTACATCTACCTATATTTGAAAATCAGTAATACATGTATGTATAAGAATCAGTTTATTAAGTATAGAAGAACAATGCCTGGTATGGATATAAATATTTTCCCCTAGAATCATCCCTGCTCCACCATGCCCCTATCCTATATAATTTAGAGTCCACAGGTTGGGAACTACTACTTTAAAACATAGTATTTTCTAAATAAAATACATTTAGAAAAGAGGCTGTCTGGATAAATAAACATCTGTTTCAGTTTATAAGGGCAAAGACTAACAATGAGAGAAAGAGTAGCACACCGTGGAGTTGAGGCCATCTCCTCAAGCTCCAGGCATTTACTACTGTCTCAGCCTCATCTTCCATGCACACACTCCCAGACACAGAACGATGACTTGTGCAAACACTGTCATTAGGTAGGTTGTCATGCCAGCTGCTACCCTGACAGATCAAGAATCTTAGTCATAGCATGTGCCCATAAAACTTTGAATAAAAGATGCTCACTCAAAATGTAGACCCAGAACCTGCTGCCTTTCATCAAGTGTACAAAAGTGCCAGGAATTGGAGATAAGAAAAAGATATTTGAAGAGGTTATCATTAGAAATGGATGAGCTATAATTTCTCATACTGCTACAACCACCATGATAGGTGAAGAGGGATTTCTCCATCATATGAAGCTGAGAGATGGCTTTGAGTGAGAGATGAACTGATCTAAGAATCTTACAGATTCAGGAACATCATAGACTGAAGTCTGACTCACACCCAGAATATGTAAAGGGCAAGAGAGTTGGAGCTCATTTAGCAGAGTGAAGGGGAAGAGGTGCCTGTGGACAGTTTGAACAGTCACAGTCTTCAAGAGAAACAATACCTAAATGTTTCCTATGAAATGGACATAGGTCACCCAGAAAAAAAAGTCCCATCATTTTAGGCCCTGTCCAAGAGGCCACCTGGATTGGTAATCAGATTTCAGGTTTAAAAAATGGGAAATATCTTCAGCTGTCTAAATGCTGAAGAAAAGGTAAACTCAAAGTGGAATAGTTACATTTGTCCATGTAAGGGAACTCTCGCTGACACACCTCCAGCAAGGAGGGGGAAGGGAATTTCAAAGTTCAGTAAAACCTAGAGGAACCTTATTTTTAGACATGTACTAAGTTTCTAGAACACCAAAGCTAGCTGTCAAATTCTCAGCTCTTCAGGTAAGGACCTAGAGGGGTCCCAACCCAGCTAATGAAATCAAAAACGTAGGAGAACAGGGCTAGTATGAAAAAGCTTGGGGAGGGAGAACTCTCAACTTTATATCAAATTCAAATACTGATTATTATGCAAACCTGGGTATTTTAACTTCTAAATTGAGACAATATTTTATAATTAATATTGCCATATAACTTTTTATTACTAACAAACTTAAAACTTGGTTTATGGTTATACCTTATAAAATATACTTGTTTGAAATACCAGTTTATATGTATCTGTGCATATGTGTACAGTTACCACTTTTGTTTTATTCTGTAGATAGTTTTGGTGGGCCTAGAAGAAACTACTTATGTGAGAATTATTATGGGCTCCAACATATTTAATACCTTCCTCTTGGATTTAGTCATATTATTACCTCTTTCCCAGACATTATAAACACCAGTGAGTTATAAACACTTCTGAAAAGGAGAACAATCCAAAATTAAATACTTCTTCATCAGAACAATGAGTAAGTTTTAATAATAATTTTTCTCAATTCATAGTAAATCTGTAGAAGCAATAATGGAATCATTTAAGATGGTGTAAAATACTTTGATAGGGCTTCTTAAATCCTAGATTTTCTTTTTTTTTAAATCATTAAATGGTTTTTCAGCTTAAGGATACAGTATCTTGTCTAAACTAAAAAATTAAACCAGAAAGATTTTTAAATAACCTATATAAAATAACCTATATATTTGTCATTAAATGAACTAAATCTCAGTCTGACTAATTGTATACTTTTTATCCAGATGCTTTGGCATCATACATAGGCAACCTTATAATGCTCCTCATTTAAATGAAATTTTCAGTATCATTTCAGATTTTCTCACTCACTATTCCAGATTCCAAAGCTGGGAGCAACCAGCCATCTCCTCCCTATAACTAATGTTTACCTTGGGACAGTAATTACTTAAACAAGAGAGCTGACCAAACCAAAGCACAGAGCAAATGTTCCAGAATACCTACCTTTCTCTGCTTCACATGACTTTATATAATGGCAATGTCATATTTTCTATTTAGTTAACATTTTAAGAGATACATAGATGATAGATGGATAGATAGATAGATAGATAATAGATAAAATGAGAAAAAGAATAAGAGTATCTGAAACTATATACAGATTCAACTCAACAAACATTCACAGGTGACTACTATGTACTTAATGACAGGTACTGGGCGTGGCACTCTAATGGGGGATAACAGTAATGGAGGAAAGCTTCTAGTGCATCACATTAGTCCTTGCACTAAAATTGCTCTGAATCTAAAGCAGAGCCAGCGTACTTTCTCTATAAAAGACCAGATACTGTGTATTTTCCACCTGAGGAGCCATTGTAGTCTTTACTACAACTACTTGAGTCTACTGTCATTGTGTTAAAGTAGCCAATATGTAAATAGATGAATGTAGCTGTTTTCCAATAATACTTTATTCATGGACACTGAAATTTTTATTTTGTATAATGTTTACATGTCACAAAATATTCTTTTGACTTTTTTTCAACTTTTAAAAAATAGAAAAACCATTCTTAGATCACAGGCCACCTAAAACCAGGCTGTAGGCTTGATTTCATAGTTTACTGACCCCTGATCTAGAGCAGTGAATCTTAACCCTGGCTGCACTGTATAATCAATCACCTGGGAAGCTTTTTAAAAAAGTATGTGTACACAAGTCCACTCTCAAAGATGCTGTCTAGAATAGAAATTGGCATTTTAAAAGCCCCAGGTAGTTCTAATGTGCAGCCAAGGTAAAGAACCACTGATCTAGAGAGAAACAGGTACATGTAAGATTCAGAGACAAATAAGTTCAGAGGTCAGTGACCCAAATTCAGTATGTTGCTTCAGGATGAGAGACCTGGGCTAACTCATATAACTTATCCTGGCAAAATGTGCGCTTTGTTAATCCTGGTCCATGAAGAGCTGATGGGACATTTAGAGGGGACCTGACACTGTATTCTCCTTCTTCACTGATACTCTAGGGCTCTACCTGATCCCAAATAGAAATCTTGGAGGTGAATACTTTTTTCTAAGTTGATCTGTCACAAAGGAAATACTTTCAGTAGTTGTAGAGCAGGGGTGTCAAACTCATTTTCACCGGGGAGCACATCAACCTTGCAGTTGCCTTCAAAGGGCCGAATTAATTTTAGTACTATATAAATGTAACTACACCTTAACTGTTAAAGAGTTGAAATTACATTCCACCCTTCGAAAGCAACTGCAAGGCTGATATGGCCCCTGGGGAAGATGAGTTTGACACCCCTGCTGTAGAGACTTGCTCATGGTGGGAATTGCTCAAGGCGTGTCTAAAGTATGAATGGAGAGAAGGCCTAGGATTTGGGGATAAGTGTGCTCAAAAGCTAATCTTGACTGTTATAATTAGAGAATTTTTAAAGTAGTTAAAAACACACTTGTTAAGCAGAAGTACCAGAGGTACAGATGTAAAGTTTGCTTATTCTAAAACCATGGCACATTAGAACAAAAAGAAAGCACAACCCCTAGCCCAAGACATGACATGTACCTGAGAACCTTACGCTTCGTCCTCTTCTCTCTTTTCTCTGGGTTTTTTCCTAAGGTAAGGTTATATGGAGAAATTACATATACATCTTGAGAATATGCCTTTAACGGCTTTGGCACAGACCCTCCACCTGCTACCTCAACAGCCATAGGCAGAAGGGCCTTGAAATGCAGGAAAGTTCACCCTTCCCTGCCCTTTGTTACAAGAGATTCAAGAAAAATAAGCTCCTACATGGAGACCAAACTTGTGAGTTTCTCTATACCTGTCTCCTCACAGATCCAAAAAAATTCTGCTGCAGCATGGATAATGTGGCTGCACTGACTTGCCCCTAGCAAACCCACACAGAGTAGATCCTGTTACATCCCTCTGGACCAAAGTCTGAACTCAGTTCTCATAAATTTACTCAGGAGTCATCACACTGAACCCTGGCCTCACCTTAGAATCACCTGGAGCATTTGATTAAAATAACATTGTTGTTCTGACCCAGACCAATAGACAGACTCTGTGGGAGAGGGCACAGGTGATGAAAGCTCTTAAAACTCCACATGTGATCCTAATCTGGAAGCCCGGGCTGAGAGCCACTTATCAAAATAAGTCTTGCTTCTTATACTGTAATATGCATAAATATCACTTTGATGGATGTTAACTAGATTTACTGTGGTGATCGCTTTATAATATATACATATATCAAACTATTATGTTGTATACCTGAAATTAATATAATGTTGTATGTCAATTATATTCAATATTTAAAAATCACCTGGAAATAAAAAATATTGAAATACAAAGAGGAAAATTAGTCAGGATCTAGTCCTCCCTGGAGCTCATAACCCTAGCCCAGAATGTGATCTGGATTTGAAAATATGACTTTTCCAGAAAGAAAATTTAAAAACAAACAAACAATGAAAATAACACTTAAAAGAGATCCTAGGTCATAAGTATTTTTCTCTGCTCAAAATCTAAGTTACATTTGAAGAAGAGGAGTGTGTTGTAGCCTTGCAAGGCCAGGAAGGTTCACTCTGGATTCCAGCAGACAGAAGAAAATGCATGGAGCCCTGGAAATGGGTCCACACTGCCACAAGCCCTGTATTGAGCCAGTCAGAAGTCCCAGCTCCCTCATGTACTAAGTGCACACCAAGCTGGCCGGGTGCCAAGACATTATATAACAAAGTGTGATGCTGTATACTTGGGCCCACTCAAGGTTATAGGAATACTGCTTATCAGGCCCAGTGAGGGGGCCTGACTGACTCCATCTCCCCTACAAAGAGCTTATCGTTTATTATGATACTCTTTTAGTTCCTCTAAAAGCAGCAGTACCTTTCACTCCATTTACCACTATACCTGCTAATTAATGGCTCAGTGCTCTAAGGATAACAGCTAGAAATTGGCTTTCCTCTTCAGTGTTTAAAATTTATTTAGTAGTCCAACAAGTTACTATAACCTAATACTGCTTCAGTGCTCTAGATTCTCAAGCTTGATATTCTAATAGAAATATAAGATAGCATATAATACATACATAAAAATATGCAACAAGAAAATGTTCCTTGGAAATTTTCTTTTTCCAGCTTCACTGAGATATCATTGACATACAACATTATGTAAGTTGAATGCATATGAGTCCATTTGATACCTTTATATATTACAAAATGATTACCACCATACAATTCTATATTATTTCAGATGTTTCCTTGTTAATGTATAAAAACACAACTGCTTTCTGTCTGTTGATTTTCTATCCTGCAATTTTAGTGAACTCAATTAGTCCTAAGGTTTTTGTGGAGTCCACAGGATTTTCTGTACATAAGATTATATAATCCATTTTATTTCTTCTTTCCAATTTGGATGCCTTTTATTTCTTTCTCTTGCCTGATTATTCAGGCTAGGTACCATGTCAAATACAAGTGGTGAGAATGGGCATTCATGTCTGAATCCTGACCTTAGAGAAAAAGCTCCCAACCTTTCACCACTGAGTATGATGTTAGCTATGGGTTGGTTATACATGGCCTTTGCTATGTTGAAGTGTGTTCTTTCCAGACCCAATGGATTTAGCATTTTTACAATGTGAAAGAATGTATTTTGTCAAATGTTTTTTCTGTATCTATTGAGATGATCATATGATTTTTTTATTTTTTATTCTATTAATTTGGTGTATTACATTTACTGATTGATATATCACATTTATTGATTGGTATGTATTGAACCAACATTACATCCCAGGAATAAATTCAACTTGATCAATGTGTGTAATCCTTTTACTGTATTGTTAAATTCAGTTTGCTAGTATTTTGTGGTGGATTTTTGTACCCATATTCAAAAGGAATATTTATAGTTTTCTTGTAGTGTCTTTATCTGGCTTTAGTATTAGGATAATGTTGGCCTTATAAAATGAGTTTGGAAGTAATCCCTCCTCTTCTGTTTTTAGACAGTTTTGAGAAGAATTGACATTAAATCTTCTTTAAACACTTTGTAGAATTCACCAGTGAACCCATGTGGCCCTTGGCTTTTCTGTGTTGAGAGGTTTTTGATTACTAATTCAATCTTCTTATGCATCATTGGTCTGTTCAGATTTTCTATTTATTCATGATTAAGTCTTTGAAAGTTGTATGTTTCTCAGAATTTATCCACTTTTTCTTTGTTACTGTTTTTTAGCTTAAAGTCTATTTTGTCTAAGAATAGCTAACCCAGCCCAGGGTAATACCCAGGGCATTATTGTTTTTGTCACCTTTGACAATTTAATACAAAAAAAAATTCTGTCTTATTTTACTTTTTAGTTTTTTTATTATTTGTAAGTGTGCGGGAGAGAATTTCTTCAAATAATTTTCTCAGACATGAAGAATTTTCTCAAAATATTACAAAATGCTTTTACTCTTCCATCTTTTTATATCTTCTGTCCCTTTTCTTTCTTTCTTTCTTTCTTTCTTTCTTTCTTTCTTTCTCTTCCTTACCCTCTCCTTACTCCTCTCCCCCTCTCCCCTCCCCTTCCTTCCCCTCCTTCTCTCCTCTCTCTCTCCCTCTCACTTCTCCCGCACCCAGTCTATGAAGTAGAGGGGTACAATGGGACCTGAGAAAAGTTACCAAAAAATTTAATTTCTACCATATTTGATGTATTAAAATAGTACAGTCCAAATAGCCAAAGCAATCTGGAAAAACAAAGAACAAAGCCAGAGTTTTCACACTCCCTGACTTCAAATTATACTACAAATTGATGATAATCCAGACAGTGTGGTTTGGCAGAAAAACAGACACATGGACCAATGGAACAGAAATGAGAACTAAGAAGTAAACCCACATATATATGGGCAAACAATTTTTGACAGAGGAGCCAAGAAAATACAATGGAGAAAAGAAAGCCTCTTCAATATGGTGCTGGGAAAACCAGAAAGCCATGTGAAGAAGAATGAAACTAGACTGCTGTTTGTCCCCATATACAAAAATTAATTCAAAATGGATCAGAGACCTGAAACAATAAACCACATACAAGAAAACATAGGTACTAAACTTATGGACCTTGGTTGTAGGAAACATTTTATGAATGTGACCCCAAAGGCAAGAGAAGTAAAGGCAAAAATAAGTGAATGGGACTATATCAAGCTAAAAAGCTTGTGCACAGCAAAAGGAACCATCAACAAAACAAAAAGGCAACCAACCAAATGGGAGAATATATTAGCAAACAACAGCTCCAACAAGGGTTTAATATCCAAAGTATATAAAGAACTCATACAACTCAACACCAAACAAAAAAATGCTACAATTAAAAAATGGAGAGAGAACCTGAACAGACATCTCTCCCAAAAAGACATACAAATGGCCAACAGATATATGAAAAGATGCTCAACTTCATTAGCTATTAGGAAAGTGCAAATCAAAACTACAGTGAGATACCACCTCAGACTTGTTAGAAAGGCTATCATCAACAAGACAAGTAATAACAAGTGTTGGAGAGGTTGTAGAGAAAAGGCAACCTTTGTTCACTGCTGGTGGGAATGCAAACTGGTATAGCCACTATGAAAAACAGTATGGAGGTTTCTCAAAAAATTAGGAATAGAGTTACCATTTGACCCAGCAACCCCTCTTCTGGGCATCTACCTGAAAAATTTGAAAACATTTATTCTCAAAGAATATGCACTCCTATGTTCATTGCAGTGATGTTCATGGTGGCCAAGACTTGGAAACAACTTAAGTATCCTTTGATAGATGAATTGAATAAAGAAGATGTGTTACATATATACAATAGAATACTACTCAGACATAAGAAAAGATGAAATACTATTATTTACAATAGCATAAAGGGACCTTGAAAATATCATGCTAAGTGAAATAAATCAGCCAGAAAAAGTTAAGAACCATATGTGATTTCACTCATATGTGGGATATAAAACTGAAAGCAACCAATGAACAAGCAAGAAAAACAAACAAAAACTCATGGACACAGACAACAGTATGGCAGCTGCCAGAGGGAGGGGGATGGGGGTAATTAAGAGTAAAGGGGATCAAATATACGGTACTGGAAGATGATTTGACTCTGGATGGTGAGCACACAATGAATTATGACTATGCATCAGAGAAATATACACTTGAAACCTATATAGTCTTATTAACCAATTTTGCCTTAATAAATTTAGTAAAAAGAAAAAAATTCCTCTATCATTTTGCAGGAAATTTTTTAAAACAAACTTTTTAAAAAATATAAGTTAAATAAAATAGTACAGTCCAGGCTACCTTCAACTTTACCCTTTGCTTTACCTTCTAAATGTTGTAGATTTGATTTCTTTGTTCTATTTACTTAATTTGCAGTACTTACAAATCATACCTTATTTTACTTTTTTCTGTATACATTTTCATTTCCTACATACTTCACAAATAATTAAATTTGTGACTCCACTGGTTTTCCTAAATGTTATCTCTGATGATCACAAAAATTAAGATAATAATTTATATTTTAATATAATCTCATCTATAAAAACTAATCTGTCTCCAGATTTCCCAAACTTGAAAGCTAGCACATTGAAATATTACATTAAAAATTCTGATGACATTCTTGGGTGAAGTTATAATTTAATAAACATTCCTCTGTCAAAGTTATTTAAACAGAGACTAGAAGTCAAGTTTTGCTTAAATGCCAAAAACCTGAAATTTTATCAGGGTATTGTATTTCACATGATTTTCTTAAAAATAAGCAGTGAAAGACAAATACCATATAATCTCACCTTTAACAGGAACCTAAACAACAAAACAAAGAAACAAGCAAAATATAGTCAAAGACACTGAAATAGAGGACTAGCTGACAGTGACTAGAGGGGAGAGAAGAGGGAGTTTCTTAAAAATAAGCAGTGAAAAACAAATACCATATAATCTCACCTTTAACAGGAACCTAAACAACAAAACAAAGAAACAAGCAAAATATAGTCAAAGACACTGAAATAGAGGACTGGCTGACAGTGACTAGAGAGGAGAGAAGAGGGAGTTTCGGGGGGAAATGGGAAGGGTTTACAGGGACAAATTTAAAGGACACATAGAGGAAAACTAGGGGGAAGGTTGGTAATGGGAGGGCAGTGGGGAGGGATGGGTGGGTGGGCTGGAATGGGAGTAAAAGGAAGAAAACTGTACTTAAACAATGATTAAAATAAAATTAAAAAAAATAAAAGTAGTTACACAATGACCAAAGTAAGAACTATTTTTTTTTTCTTTTCTCCCCTCAGGGAAGACGTATTTCTATTGTCACATCAGCTTTAAAGTCAATAACATTGACTATGACAACAAGTTTGAAAAACCATACTCAAAAGAATATATGGACCTAAATGAAAAGACAGTGTCTTTGGTAAGTTAAAATGTTTTCCTATGAATTGTCTTTTTAAACACTATTCTCCTTAGAAGTGCCAGAATCCTAGCAACCACTGTCCAAGTTAGAATTTAATAATTTGTAAATTCACACTATTTCTAAATTAGGATACTAACCCTTTCAGAAAGTCAGTTTCTGTCTTGATTTAAATGTTTTCCACACCCATAAAAAGTATTCAGTTTCCTGGAGAGTTACTTTTCCCCTACTTTTAAGTTGTAATATACATGGAAATAGTTTTAGTAAAAGGTAGGGCCCCAAATTTATTTTATTTTAGGTATAGATAGCCAGTTGAGGTGGCACTACTTATTAAACAATCTGGCCTATCTCAATGATTTAAAATGCTATCCTTGTTACATACTAAATCCTCATATATTCTAGGATCTATTTTTTTTTCTATTGTATATTGGGTTCCACGTTAATTGTATAGTATTTCTTTCCCATACCTTCATTTTGAAGTCTTTCATCCCTTTATTTACAAGTATGATACTTTTAAATAATAGATAAGTTTTGTTTGTTTAATGCAACTTGATAGAGTCTTTCATGAAAACAAATTAGTATATTTGCTTTAATTGTAACATGTATTAACTTGATTTTCTTTCTCTAGTTTGCTTTAAGTAAATTTTTTTTGCTCTCTTTTTCTTATTATTGCTGATTTAAATTCTTTTCCTTTCTATTTTTTTCCTCTTGAAAATTTCAATACACTTCATTAATAGTTAACTCACCTTTCCTGGAACTCAAAATTACATAAATATTTCCCCACTATTATTTAAAAAGCTCTTAGTCCCAACGAAATGGTATTTTTTTTACCTAAGCCTCAATTCAAAAAAAGGGGACCTTTAACATACTTTCTGTCTTCTCCTCCCTTTTGCACTCTCCACTCCTCATAAGACTTTTTAACACTTTTATTTTCCCCTCCGTTCTCTACCCTCCTTTCTTCTTCCTAATAACTATGTTTTGCTGAGATAGTACTTCAAGTTATAAACTATTATTAGGATATTTATTAAAGCATGTTGCTTCCACTTTAAGCATTGAAATTGTACATTCATTGCATTAAACACATACACACACATCCCAAGTTTTACTGCTCTCCATATGCTCCCGCTCTCTTTAATATTCTCCTCTACTGCGATCTCAATTCAGATTTGTGAGGCCTGTCCAGGAAGTATCCAACCATGTAATATGAAAAGTAGAGACACTTATTGAAGAAGATGCAAGAAACATTGTACATAGGACAATGGCACCTTAGTCCTTTTCAAAGGAGGCACCTTGGTACCTCACACCATTCTCCCGACCACAGCACAATGTTTGTTCTGCTCTGGTAGAGAAGCTGTGGAACAAATTTTACCGTGACAGGTTTTATGCCAAGATCCTGCATAAAAATCTTGGGCACAGTAGATTTTGGAATCCCCATATCAGCTTCTAGTTCTTGCACTGTCAGTCCCGGATCTTGGTTGATTGCAGCCCAGACACGTTAAACATTCTGTAGTGTTCTAGTTGTGACAGGCCTTCCAGAACGTAGATCACTTTTAATAGATTCTTGACTATCTTTGAAGCATTTGTGCCACATTTTTATTTGTACTGCATTCATTATATCATCCCCAAAAGCCTTCTGAATCATCCAAATAGTTTCCATGGAGGAATCTTCAAGCTTAGTGCCAAATGTGATGCACATTTGTTGCTGTAGTCACTCAGTCATTTTGAATGTGACAGTCACACAGTACGCATGCTCACTCAACAGCATCTACAGCCCACACTGACTAGTACAGTGAAGTTGTCATTGTTCACATATGTGCATTTGAGTCCACTCTCCTTGGCTGTCAGGTTACATTGATGTCACACAAACTGTTATATTAACAGTAGCTGGACTTTCTCTGGACAGACCTCATATATCTTACTTGACTAGTGTCTGTAGTCGTTTGTTTTTCTCAGTTGTGATATGTGAATGATGTATTACTAAATCCCTGCATATTCACAAAATATCTCTTTTCCTCTGACTTATAATTAAATCTTGACTGGGAATAGGATGGCTGAATTGTAAATTTCTTATCTCAGAGTATGAGGATATCATTTCACCAGTTTCCAACTTCAAATGTTACAAATGAAATTTCTTATTTTTTCTATATAGAATTTTGTAGAAATTTTTCTTTGTATCTGAAGTTCAAGAATATTACCCAGATGCATCAGACATGTCTGAAAGTCAGTATAACCCTTTGCCTCTACAGGTTTTCATCTTTATTTAGGTCAGAACTCTATTTGTTATTATTATATGTCATCCATCTCTTTTTTACATTCCTATTATTGATAGCCACTTCAGAAATCATGCTCTACATGTTTCGTTTTTCATTCATTATTTTCTTTTTGAAATTTTACTAATTTGAGGTTATTTAATTGGCCTTTTAGACCACAAAGTTGGATCTTAAGAATAATAATCTTTTTAAACTAATAAATTTTTAACTTGAAAATTGTATTTACTTAATACCACGTAGTCTTCTTTTTTTTCACCTGAGTGCTCTTATGTGTGCTTTTTTCCATTGTTGTTTAGGTTGCTATGTGTTCCCTCCTGTTCTGTTTTGTTAAGCACCTAATCTGTTGTATTACTTTCTCTGGCTGCTGGTCTCCTTTGCTGTAATTTTTCCCTGGTGGCATATTGGGGCCACTGTTTTGTTGGCTACAAGTTGGGAGGTAAGATGTTCTTAAATCCTATAGGCTGAAGGTTGGGCAGCAGTCATTCTCCATACCAAGCTTCCAAGGTGGAAGTCTTCCAGCTCCCCATTTTCTGCCCATGATACTAGCTTAGCCCCAGGAACGAGGAGTCTTTGACCCCCTTTGCAGTTCCTTCTTGGCCATATTGGGGCTGAGAAACCCTCTCACATGGTCCAGTGTCAACTTGATCCCTGGGCATCCACAAACCTCTGCTGGCCAAGCTCTCCCGAGGGCCTGTTATGATTCCATCTTTGTACAGGGCTCTCAGGCCGTTCTCTAGGTTCTTCCCTGACCCATGGAAGAGAAAGTTCCTCATCATTTCCCTGCTTCCAAGACTTCCATTAAATCCAAACCCTCTCAACTCCAGGAGAGGCAGATATATTGGAACCGGGAATGAAAGAGAAATGTGGCACATTTTAGCTATTATCTAGTTAGAATTCTTCCATTCACTGTATTTAAGAATAACATCCAGACCCTTACCATGGCCAACAAAGTTCTTTTTGTTCTCAAAGTTCTCAACAAAGTACCTACACAGACAACCTGAACTTATACACTCTCCCTTGCTCACTTTATTTGAGTTACAACACTTTGTTTCTATCCCTAAGTTATAGCAGTTTCATTCTTACCTGGGGCCTGCTGTTCCTTCCATCTAGAATACTCCTCTACTATTTTCCTCGCTCAGGTCTCACTCAGATAGATGTCACTTTTCAGAGGCCTGATTTGATCATTCAAATTCTGTCCCCTGAATGACTATATCACTTTATCTCACATTTTATATCACCTAACACTATC
This sequence comes from Tonatia bakeri, assembly GCA_004024845.1. Classification (NCBI taxonomy): domain Eukaryota; kingdom Metazoa; phylum Chordata; class Mammalia; order Chiroptera; family Phyllostomidae; genus Tonatia; species Tonatia bakeri. The sequence goes on from PVIA01001780.1 coordinate 18,611, forward strand.
TCAGATTATCATATTTACATATTTATTCTTTGATCTGCTTATCATCTGTTTCCTGTTTGAATCTCTAAGAAAGAAAGGATCTATTTAATTAGTTCATAGTTTCATGTCAATAAACATTTATTAAATCAATGAATAAATTGCAATTGCTTTGGAGCAGGAAGAAAAATAAAAATTAAATTTTTGCAATTCCAATAATGAGTCAGTTTTTGAAGGTCCGTGTTTGCTGAAGTAAAAGTCACGGTCATTGCAATTTGATGTCTGGTGCTCTGCGAAGGTCCCACAGCGGGAACTCACCCATTAGGCTGAGACCAGGAGCAGTTGAGAAAATGATTCTTTTATAAAATTTCCCTGAGAGACACCTACATATCCCACCTTGAACCTGTCAGCCGCATATAATAACGATAGAAGTCAAAATAGTTTGCAGTCCAGACATGAAAGGAGGCTGCTACAGTAAAGAAAAAATAAAATCCCTTTGGGGACATTTCTGTCAAGTTTTATGCCACCAATGCTCAATAAAAGGCTGAACATGGAAGAGAAAATCTATTAGGTGGTCTTTTGAATCCACTTCTTCAAAATGAATATTCTGATATATATGCTGCTTTTAGAAACAAATATTTTTGTCTCACTGTGCCACATAATTTTTTGATTTCAAAATGCTTGTGAATGAACTGAGTCAGTATAAAGGTAATTTTCAAAAAGGCACATATTTAACACATCACATCTTTTTCCTAAAGGAGTCATGATCTGGGGAAATTTTAATACTATGTATTTGATGGTATTAAGGAATTAGTTAATTCCTAGGATGTAAGTAGTAGTAAAATGAAACCAGGTTGACCGTTTCATACCTGGTAAGCTGAATAATGAGTACAAAGGTTTGTTACACTATTCTTTCTGCTTTCATGTATGTTTAAAGTTCTCCACAATGAAAACTTAAAATAAAAAAAAATGTAATCCTCATGCATTTTACTTTTTAACAGATAAATGAAACATTTCATGGATCCAAACTGAGAAGACAGTATGTCAAATCTCATATTGTCCAAGTAAGGTATATAACATATCCTGAGAGGCACAGAGAAGAAACTTCTGTCCTTCGCTTTCATATATCACACTCAACATAATATCTTTGCTTGGTATACAATTGAAAGGTTGAAAGAAGTTTCAATTTGGGGCTTCAAAACCACTAGCATTAAATGTGGAAAAATAAAAGATGTTCAAGGTGTATTGAGAAATTATTAAACCAGAATCAAGAAATTCAGTTGATTGTGAGTTTCACATAGAAGTTAAATGGGTTTATTTTTTATTTTGAAGCACAAAGTAAAGAAAAGCACATCTAAAATCAGGAGATGAGGTAAGAAAGAATCAGGAGATGAATAAAGAAGGAATAGGTAAGGTAAGAGAGTCACATACAGAATGTCTGACTCAAGAGTAGCCAACTGGTAGCTAACAGACCAAATCTAGCTTAGAGCGTGGATTAAATGTAAAAGTTAGGATATTTCATATAAAAAAAAGGACTTTCAGAATGTTGAAAATTCAAAAGATGTGACAACACAGAGCCCCCATTCCCACATGGTACCAATGCACTGAAATTGGGGCTTTGCAGTTTGCAGCAGTCCCAAATACCTCTGCAAGGTGCGCATGTGGCTTTTCCACGACCTTTCTGCCCCTCTGAAACTCCAATTCTCCATCTATTTTATGGCAATGAAGATGTTTATCTAAACACTTAACCTGCAATACATAGGAAAAAATAATAATTATAAGCACAAATAGAAATGTTAATATGCTTTGGAACCTACCTCTCCTTAAAACTAGAACTTGTGCTATTTAACTCTCTAGGTTTATTTTTAAATAATTCATATTCTTAACTTTTTATATATTAATCCATTTGACCTGATGGCAACCCTGTGTGGTTTTATGTATTAGTTTCCCATTCTATAAATGAGGAAACTGAAGCAAAGGTGGGTTAGGTCACTTGCCAAGGTCACACATTTAATAGATAATAAAGTTGTAGTTTAAACCCAAGTAGTCATATCTAGCTTATTTCATCAACTTGTCACTCATGCTCCACTACAATCCATTCCCCACACAACAGTTAAAGTGAAAGAGCAGATAATTTCCCTACCTGATATTATCTGACCATTTCTCACTTGTTCCAAAATCCTTATACAGTCCACGTGGCCCTACCTGACCTGGCTGTCTCCCTCTGACCTCATATCATACCCTTGTTCTCACTCATGACTTTATATCCAGACTCACTCACTATTATTTTTCCAATAAACATGCGAAATTGCATCACTGGCTCTGCCCAAAGGGAACTAAACTCGTGTTTTCATGACAGGAGGTGGTTTTACAACTTGGAGTAAGGTGCCCACCAAGGTTAGCCTTTCACCTTTGCACAGAAACTGAGAGGTAGAGGGGCTATGACCTTTGATGATTTCATGTCAAAGAGATGGCTTTTAGGTCCTTGTGAGAGGCATTGCTGGGGTTAAAATACAAGAACCTTTTAAAAATTTTGCATGTAATTCAAAGGGGGAGAGGAAGAATTTGCAATGGCAAATTTTCTAAAGCAAATGATTTTTAAAAAGGGATTTAGGGGCCTAGAGTTGGGAAGAAGCCTGTCAAACATTTAATAAAGCTGGGGAGAATGTTAAGGCTATCTTGGTCAAGGTTTTTAAACTTGTTGTTCCTTCTTTCTGTAGCATTCCTCCTTCAGATCTTACCATGACACTCCTTGTCATGTGACTCTTACTTCAGAGGGGTTTTCTATAATGTTCTTCCCACTGCCCTTCAAATCATTGCTCTATTTTCTTCATAGAATTTACTGTAAAGATTATTTTACTTCCTGGTTTTCTTGTTTATGTCTCTCCTACTAGCATGATAGCAAGGACTTTGTGGTCTTATATGAGCTGATACAGCTCCAGTACCTAGAACTATGAATTGAAAGTTCAGGAATATAAAGGAAAATGCATTCATCATATGAAACTAAAAAGTATTTTATGAGTCAAGAGAAGATAAAATTAACTTCTAGTTCATGTTTTCAGTAGAAAAGAGGATCATATTATCCTAATAATGCCAAATTAAGAATCCATATGCCAAATAATGCCAAATTAAGAATCCTAAACTATATTTAGTTTAAATTTATGGTGATTTGACATAGGAGAAAAAGTCAAAGTGACATCCCTGGTTTGAAACATTTTTTAAACAAAAGGATATATGTCTTTGTCTGTTGCACAAAAAGTAAAGAGTTTGTCCCTACAGATCAGACAAGAAAAAGTTAGGATTGCACCTTCATAAAAGCATTAGAGGTGAGAATGCTTAATAAATTTGCAGATGAGAACTAAATGTTTAATATTTTATAAAGTAAATAAAAATAATTCACACATAGCACTCAGAAGAAGAACATTTTTACACATATCCTAAGATATAAGTAATAAGGAGTGATATAAAAATTGGCTAATCTTTTGATTAGAATTATCCTGAAAAAATATTAAAATAATAAGGCTTTATAATCATTTATAAACTTGTATCTCGGCCATGGTTTCTGTTTTTGTTTGTGAGTGTTGTGAAGGTTTGCAAGTGTATGTTTTTAGAAGCTTTCTTTAGTCTCATAAAGCTTTGGGTAGTTGTGGGTTTTCAAACACACAGAGGTGAGGAGGCATAGACAGAGAATAGAGCAGAAGAGACATTCCATTGAGTCAATGGCAGTTACTCTTTTGAAAATTTCTGTTTTGTTTATTTATTTTCTCTTTGCTTATTTTACATATTTGTATCTTTAAATCAGAATTACAAATTTAATAAATCTAATCTAATGTTTTTGTTCAGTCATGATTTCAAACAAGTAAAAATGAATTGGCCCACTCTTGAAAATTTTGCCTTCATTAAAAAAAGAAAAAATGATGATAAGTGATTCTTTTATCTTACCTATTATATTTCATTTTGTTATTTACTATTGGCACTTTATACAGAGTTCATACTGAATTTATCATGCATTGATACATTCATATTAATGAATAACTTCTGCACGGTACTCTAAAATTTTCAAAATACCTCCATATACATTATCTTATATGGTGTTTATAATAAACCAGTAAGTAACATTCCCATTCCCATTATAGAGATAAGGAAATTTAAGTACAGAGAATGACAAGTTTGCTGTAGTCAAGGAGGTGGCAAACAGTAAATCTAGAAGACAAACTCATTTCCCCTGATTGTAAATCACAATGTTTTTACCATTGCCATGTCCAGAAAGTGCCATTCTGATGCCCTTGGGAGAAACTGAAATAGCTACTAGGAGCTCTGCTTACTGAAGTATAGAATGACTCTATTAAAAATGATAGAGGCTCAGTAAAAAAAGCCTAATTTATTTGTCTGTTTCTATTCTGCAGCCGAGCCAAAGGGAGAGTGGTAATACATGCTGTGCTGAAGTTTATGTCCTGCTTTAAATATAAAACAGCAAAATGTTTGGATAGGATAGAAACCATTTTACATCAGAAGTTAAATGGTGAAACTGGGTCTTTACATATAGATCCATCTTCATTTAAACTTTCAGGTAAACATTTTTCTGTGTGGTATAGAGTGATTTTCAACTTTTAATTTGAATGTGATATTTTTTATGCAATTGAAAACAGCACCTCTCTTTAAAAATACTTCATATACAATAAGAACACTGTTCAAGTGTCCAGAGTTCATTTTAATCAATTTCATGATATAATATGACCTTTGTATTATTAGAATTAAACCTAACTTGATAATTTTTTAAAAAGTAATCAGGGTCCCAACTAACATTTCTTTGCCATACAAAGGCAGCCTTTAACTCTTAAACTATTATGGCTTGTTCTCTGGGTTATGACTTCTCCCTCTACTCTTTTGGATGTCTCAGGAATCTAGACTCCTGTACTCCACAACTGAGTTTGGATCTCTTTAACATCAAACTTACTTCTTGGTAGGCCTCCAATGGACTTTGTCTCTCTCACTCGTATGTACAATCTAATTCTCATTCTTAGTCACCTAACACTATTGTAAAAACATGATTCCAAAAGGTAGGGAGAAATGTCCCATCATCCATAGGAAATGAATGTCTCTCTAATCTTGATATAAATACAGCCAACATTTGACACAGCTGAGCTAGGTTGTCAGTTCTCTGGTACAATAAATTTGACCAAGGGCAGAAAAGTCTCCTTACCCCTACAGGAAAAGCTAAAAGGACTAAATGTCTGTGGTAGGGGAAAGGGGAACTAATCTAAGCCAAGGATTCATTTGCACAGAACATCAAAAGTCTCAAAAAGCAAAACTTGAGCATGGTTTTTCAGGATAAGAAGCCATCACGTTGCTGAAATATGACTCCACACACATTATCTGATATTTTCTCTGAGAATCTGCCCTCTCATACAGCTTACTCGATGTATCATGGCCTCAAAAGAATATGGAAAAATAAAACAGCTCTCCAATTTATAGAGAAGTTGCCAGAAAAGATATATTTTGGGAAACCCATTTGCTAAAACCATGAACTCACAGTTAAGAAACAGCATTGTATCCCTGGTATTCCTCCAAGCTTTAAAAACATTATGTAGAATGCCAGGAAAACTGACTTTCTGGTGTCTTTTCCAGACTTATGATTTTTCTCAGTATTATCTATTATAATGCCATCCTACAATTTTATGGAGAGCAGTGACTATAAAGTATAATACACTTAAATGTGGTTGGTGCTTTGATATTGTTTTAACCTGGACTCGATGCTTAGAAACTCCCTCTTTCCTTTCTCACATCTCATTAGAAGGTAGGTGTCTCCTGAAACTGACTAGGGGTTCACAGGTGCAGGGTCAAACCCAGCAGCCAAATGGGCCAGTCCTCCAAAATATTATAGTTTTTTCATTGTAGAAAAAAGTTGACACAAAGCTCACATTCTGTACAGCAAGACAGCTCTTACTGAAAGGGAATGTGAATCTTCGTCGGTCACCACATGAATGGGTCTCTGGCTTAGGGATCTATGAAAAGCTTATTTAGGTATTCAAGGTTGCTGTCACAGCATCTTAGCTTGACCTTCTTATGTTGCCTAGTTAGGTCAGTTACTTAGAGCCTGTTTCTGAGGATGTCAAGGTTGTGGGTTTCATTTTCATACAAGCTGCTTAACATAAGGAAAAATCAAAACTTCCTACACTAGCCAGTGATATTAATTACAATGAATGGCCAAATACAGCACCAGTGTTCTTATATCATCGTGCCAAATAGAGGGGATATAGAACAGAGGTTAAGGTCGTGAGTCCTGCTGTGAGAATTAAATCCCAGGTCCTCCACATATTAGCTGTGTGACTTTGGAAAATTTACTTAAACCCTAGCTGGTGTGTCTCAGTTGGTTGGAATGTCATCTCACAGACTGAGGGTCGTGGGTTCGATTCCTGGTCAGGGCACACACGCAGGTTGTCAGTTCCATCTCCAGTTGGGGCACCTACAAGAAGACAACCAATCGATGTCTCTTTCTTGTGTCATTGTTTCTCACTCTCTCTCTCCCTCCCTTCCTCCCTCCCTCTCTCTCTCCCTCTCTCTCTCTCCCCTTCCCTTCCTCTCTCTCTGAAAGGAGTGAAAAACTGTAATTGGATGAGGATTAAAAAAAAGAAAAGTTACTTAACATTTCTGTGCTTCAGTCTAACCATGAGAATGATGATAATAATAAAAATACTTCATAGAGTTGTTGTATTTTAAAGACCTAATGCAATTTAAAAAAAACACAAAACTGATACAGATAATAAGGATTGTTGGTTTTTATCTGGAGAAAAAGACACACTCAAAGTATATGTTGTGTGGATTGAAGATTTGAAAGTCATCTCTCCCTGTAGATAGATGACAGATGATAGACAGATAAATAGATAGATCTGATATTACTTTTATTAATAGCTCTGTCTCTACTGAGGCCATATTATGCATTAAGGGGAAAGAACTGGAGGCATTTCTAAAAAAGAATGTCCTCCCAAAGCTCCAGTACAATAAGAGTAACTCCATGTCCCCACCCTTAAACTTCCAACAAAAACAAATTATTTTATCTCATAAGGCCTAATTTCTTTATCTTTACAAAGGAGATTATGGTTCATATACTTAATTGTATTTATTCTGAAAAAAAAATGAGCACATACATCTAAAACCCTTAGTTTAGGGCCTGCATAGAGTGAGCACTTAGTAAATAGTAACCAATGTAATTTTCTTCTATATACACGCTTTAAAACAGAATATTTTCCCAGCCATCATGGTTATTCTTCTGATAATTATAAATTTAGATATTCACCGCACAGCCAACTAAATCTTAGGGAGTATACCTATATGCTTTTTATGTATGGATTCAAAACAGGACAATAGCCTATTTAAAAAGATTTTACGAGCCTCAGGGGACATAAAAAATCAGTGGCAGTTAAACCAAGGAATAAAAATTAATGTTTTTATAAAATTAAGAAGTTAATCAACTAGTGTCCAATATTAACTTTTTGGTACTTAATAATTATGTCTACCCCTAGGAAAATTGCCTTATGTAATTCTTAGTTATAATAACAAATTATTATCAGGAAAATTTTAGAATGTCTATTATTGTCTTAATTTATTTATTTATTTATTGAAAAAATGTTGACTGATTGGAATATGGTTGAGGAAATGTGGACAAAACATTATCTTATTAGTTATTTTTTATTTATACTGATTTTAAATTCATTTACTTTTTCTATGCACATATCCAATTATACCAGAACAATATCTAAAAGGAGTATTGTTTGATGATTTTTTTAAAATTTGCCATGGATCATCGTGACTAAAAAGCAAAATCTCACAGGATTTTCACTTCAAATTTGTATTCTCTATAAGGACCATGCATGTTAAGTTATTTATTCTAGATGAGTGGCAAAATCAGGAATATTGAAAATAGCTTACTGGTTTTGGTCCACATCAAATCCATAAAAATGCATTATTCATTGCGCTGTGGACATGCGGAAGACTTTACAGTTGGAAAAGACCTTAGAGATCTCTGATCTGGTTGTCTTATTTATAGGTAAACAATGAGCAGCCCCAAGCCTTGAACTCATGTCTTATGATTCTAAGTGCTCTGTGCATTCTCTACACTAATTTATGAATCAGTTTAAAACAGATCTGCACTGAAAATCTAATTAAGCTACAGATTTAAAATTCTAGAGTAAAAATAATCTGCCTTCTTTTTCCAAATATGTAGTCAATCATTCTAACTCCGAATCTTTACACACTGTCTTCAGTTTTAAATCAATGAAGAAACAATATAAATCCATATCTAAGTTAAAGAATTGCTGAGAGTTAAAATTAAATATTATAAAATATTAATTATAATAAACAACTGTGAGGAACTTGTTCAAACACTTTGCTAAGCACTATTGGGAATTCAAAGAGAAAAAGAGTATTTTCCCTTTCAGCAAAAATCCTATATACACTTGAACTGACACTGAGTGAATTAGTGTATATGAGACAAAAGACACAATTAGTATCATTATTTCACAAATACATTTTAAGTTTATCCAGTATAAGCAGTGTGATATGGATTGGACCTAATGCTCTCAACGGTTGGTAAAACTAAACAATGACTGTAAGCCGCTAAAAGGGAATAAATGAAAACTGGCTTTTGTCAACAACATGTCCAAAGGCCTATGGTTTTCAGTCCACTGGCTTCTATGTCCTTGTCACCAGTTTTGGCCAACAATTCCAGTACAGGTTATATTCCTTTGAACAGCTCTCAGGGAAGTCCATTATTTTCCTTCATAGCACTTCCTCAGGTTTTAGTTCTATATTCACTAAGGTAAGGTGATTATTTGATAACTGATTCTCTCTCCCATCAGATCACAATCTCCATGAGAGCAGAGGCCATGTCCATTTTTGCTCAGCATTATATTTTTAGACCTTAGCATAGGTCCTGACATGTAGCAGTTAATAGTTGCTGAGTGAATTGATGAATTCCATAATATCAAAACCAGAAAAGGAGAATATATATATATATATATTATGTATATAAAAATATACATATACATAAATATTTGGTGAGATATCACCTGCATTATTTAACTTTTATACACACACACGTGTGTGTGTGTGTGTGTGTGTGTGTGTATTCTGAAGAGTATGAAGTATATATAATAGCCTTTTTCAACTGAGTTTCCACAAAAGAATTAATCCCTATTTTGGAGAGTATAAAATATGTATGATCACCTTTTCTCAATTGAGGTTCTGCAAAAAAAAATTAATCCATAAAGAAAATGGTATGCATGACTGTGTTCAGTTGTTCCAAGGATGATACCTAGCACTATTCCAAATGCATAAAAGAGAACTTCATTCATTTCATAAAAACTAAATCTATCTTGGGCTTTAGAGTTTAATTCTCCTTCAGAATCCAAACTGAGGAGGGCTGAGGGCAAGTGTGCTACATGTATACTGCTAGTAGACGTTGCTACCCCAGATTTAGGATGTAAAGAGCTTCACCTATGAAGACCCATGAACATAATGTGTAATTAACTTTTCTACTCTCTCCTGAATTTCATGCAAAATAGCAATGCTACTTTGTTCCAGGGTACTAATAATCAGTGAGAGATCAGTGTTTTCTTCATCAATTCTAAACTCACTAGATTAGAAGCTTTTAAAATTTACCAGTTAGCATAAAACTAGAAAAACCTTTGATAGTATAGTTTGCCCAGCCCATGAAATAATGGTTCCCTGAAAATTTTCTCATAAAGTGAATTTCTCAACCTAATACCGTTGATGTCATGGGGAAATTTTTATGCATTTCCAAACCCCTAAATTTATATTCATATATATGCTTAAATAATATCACAGTCCTTTAAAATGGAGATGATAATCTCAATAGTTAAAATTAGTTAACATAATTTTCCTTTATAGTATAACTGCTTATATGATCTCATTATTTTATAGCTTAAAAATCAAACCAAAACATACATATGATATTTAATGTTTATGTAATTCAAAATTTAATGCAAAAAAGGAAAAAGAATTTAAACAATGCAAGTGATCATTCATCAAACAAGCTGACTTCACAGCACGATGCATTTGACTCTCACTGCCATAAACTCTCAAGCCCAACACTAAGAAGAAAATGTAACACTAGACTAGATATATCAATTACACAAATGAAAAGATGACCACATGGTGGCTCTCTTCTGGAAGCTCTGGAAGGAAAAATCCAAGTCATTCCTTAACAAAAGTGAAGAGATACCTCACAAGCTAAAGTGAGGTTTCTAAATAAACTTCCTTATAGAGGTGAATGCTTATAACTTTAATGGGCATATTTAAGGGTATGACTAATTTGTTTTAAATAACAACCATTTCCTTAACACTGTCTGTATATACTGGTATACTTAACCATCTATTAAATAGGTATAAAATATTTTTAATACTTAATGCTAAATTATAATTGGTTAAAGTAAAAACTTGAAAAATGTTGAGCAGAAAGACTAATAGCATAGCATTCCATATACAGATGACTGTCCTGGACCACCTTTAAGAGTTGTACAGGAAGAATAAAGCTCTGGCCTAGCACTCATTTGTGAGCAGCTGGCCAATACTGACATATGGATGATTGGTAGAACACACCTTTTACATGTGCCTTGATCCTGAGAAAATGCATAGCTTCATTTTTACTATGCTTTAAGCAATTGACTAACCAATCATTCTTTGATAAATCCTAGAGGACAATTTTTAAATTTTTTTTATTGTTGTTCAGTAACAGTTGTCCCCCCTTTTCCCCCATTACTCTCCCTTGTCCTGCCCATCCCCCTTTCACATTCAATACCCCCACATTGTCCTTGTCCATGGGACCTTTATACATGTTCCTTGACTTGATCTTTCCACTTCTTTCCCCTGTTATCCCCCTCAGCCCTCCCCCCTCCCCTCAGGTCACTGTCAGTTTGTTCTTTTCCATGTCTTGGGTTCTATTTCTCTCACTTGTTCATTTTATTGACTAGGTTCTACCTATAGGTGAGATCATATGGTATTTGTCTTTCACCACCTGGCTTACTTCACTTAGCATAATGCTCTCCAGATCCACCCATGCTATCTCAAAGGGTAGGAGCTCCTTCTTTCTTTCTGCTTCATAGTATTCCATTGTGTAAAATGTACCATACTTTTTTGATCCACTCATTTACTGATGGACACTTAGGTTAATTGCAACATTTGGCTGTTGTAAATTGTGCTGCTATAAACATTGGGGTGCATAGATTCTTTTGAATTGGTGTTTCAGGATTCTTAGGGTATAATCCCAGCAGAGGAATTTCTGGGTCAAAAGTTCCATTTTTAGTTTGTTGAGGAAATTCCAAATCATAAAGCATATTATTGCCCAGAGTGTCCTTTCTTAACCAAGAACCAATCTTCAGCTCTATAAATCTGTTTTATTAGTGAAATGTTTCTTAAAATATTCTAAGTAGTATGAAACCTGACCTTTGACAATTCATTAAAAATAACTTTTTCTAAATAGACAAGTTTTTTGAATAGTTTACATTTTATATTTTAATAAACTATAAAAATTCTCTTTAAAATTATGTTTCTACAAAAATTTTTCTCAAACTTACCAACTACTTTCCTGACATTACCATGGACATCCATCAATACATAGTTCATACTGTAGTGCCCTCTGGGCATTTAGGAAAATGTAGGGTTATTGGTGCCTTCACCAAATGACTCCAGTATTTGGGGTTTTGAGCTCTTGTTCTTTATATTTTATATCTTTCTCATACTTCAATGTTAGGCAGAGTTCTTGCTGTCACACCTATTTTTCTCTGTCTTCAAATTCATTCTAAATATTCTATGGTAACTTACATGAGAAATTAGAAAAGTGAAGTCTTTAAATGAGCATGTATTGAGCTTTCTTATTTAATTATGTACACTTTAGTAAATTGATCTATCTATCTATCATCTATCTATCTATCTATCATCTATCTATCATCTATCATCTATCTATCTATCTATCTGTCATCTATTGGGTCCTTGGATATCCTTGTTTCCTGACTCTTGACTTTATTCCAGAGAAAATGCTGCCCAGTCTTCTGAGAGATGTGGAGTACTATTCCTGTTGATATTTCAAAATATCTTTCAATATAGCCAGGAATTTATTTAAGATCATATTTTTAAGTATTTTTTAAGTGCAACCTTAAGTTAGAGTTTGAATTATATATTATTGAACCATACAGCTTCATATTAGACACTGTTCGAATGCTTTCAGAGAGTTTAATATTAATAGTCATTGCATTAAAGGAGTCACTATCAATAAAGCACACAAGACGTATATTAACAAAAATATCCTTGAACTAAGAATGGTATTCCAAGCTAATTATTTTTATTTTCAAGTCTGCTTGAGAGGAAAAACATTATAATTTATAAGTTATTTTTTATAGTCAAGCATTAATTTTAAATCATTAATATTAAAATACTCCATACAGTGGAACAATTCAGTTAACTGCCTGAGCTACTTGCTTAGATCCATTTGGAGTGACTCTGTTCTAAACACACTAAAAGTCTCTGAGACTCCAGATCAAAATAGGCAGGCTATTAATAGACCAGACTCCAACAGATTTTATTCAGTGGAGTTTTAAATTGATCTTGTCAATTTAAATCCAGTATACCTAAGATAAGTCCTGAACTTCTGCCATATGCCCTCTGCATCACAACCTTTCCTTGACACTTCTTGACTGAATTCTCACTCTGTTCTCCATGTTAGATAGAGATCTTTATTTCAGCTATTTGTGGTTTTGCATTTATATTTTTTGCTAACACTGAAGTTCTCAGAAACTTTACCCTTAGGGCTGGGTTCTCAATAGCTAGGCTAGCTCCTGCCACCTTCCCTCAAAATATGTGGGTTCTTGTACCCATGAGATTGAACACCTGGATCCCAGATACTGCAGTCCTGATGTACAGCATCATCCATCTGAGGTTCAGATACATCTGTGTGATAATTTTATGTGTCAACTAGACTGGGCCACAGGATATCCAGTTATCTGGTTAAACATTATTGCTGTGTTTCCTTATGAGGATGTTCCCAGAAATCATTAGCATTTGAGTCAGTAAAGTAAGGAAGATTGATTGCTTTCCCTGATATGGGCATCCAATCCACTGAGGCTCTGAGTAGAACAAAAAGTCGGATAATGGGTGAATTCTTTTCTCTGGCTGACTGATGGAGCTGGAACATCGGTTTTCTTTTGTTTTTGGACTGGAATTGCACCACTGGCATTTCTGGGACTCCAGCTCACAGATGGCAGATTATGGGACTTCCCAGTCCCCATAATTGCCAATGAGCCAATTCCTCATAATAAATGAATTTTAAAAATAGGTTCTGTTTCTTTTAAGAACACTGCCTAATACAACCTGCCAGAGTGCATTGCCAATCAGCATCAAGCTCCAATCAGTTCAAACTTGCTGTGGGCTCTTGGAAACCCCACTTGACTCTCATACTCATAAGAAGTCAACTGTACATAAAGTAAGTCCAACTCCCCTACCTCCTTCCAGATATGTCCTAGCTTTCATTCATTTCCCAGAAAACAAATCTTTTGAGGCCATAGCATTCCTTATATCTAGCTTGATTGGATCATAACATAAAATTAAGAGTGATGAGTTTTAGTTTAAAAAGTTTATACTTTGGTAGGAATAAAGGTTACATTAAGAGTTATTAAATCATGAAAGACATAGTCTAATTTTGCTTTCTAAAATTTCTAAAATTTTATCAGTTACTATTGTGCAAAATGAACAGAGGATAGGGTCTTTTAGCAGAGACATCAGTTAGAAAGGAATTACAATGGTCCAAATGTGAAGAAATGAAAACCTAAACTATTATAGTGAAAGTAATATTAGAAATAATAGACATATGTCAAAGATAATATATTTATAGAATTAAGTATAATAATAAACTTAATAATTACATATGAGGTACTATAGTGAGAAGAACTGAATACAACATCCAAATTTTAAGTCCGAGTAATTAAGGAGATGATAACTTCATAGAGAAATAGGAGGCAATGGAGGAGTGAATTATAGGTGATTGAATTAAATTTTGAGTATTACAATATATATCCCCAGGGAAAGTTATTTATCAAGCATTTGAAAATAAAGGATTGGTCCTCCAGAGGAAGCTTGGGACTAAAACCATAAATATGCATATGATAGTCTTAGAAGGTGATGATGAAGTCCTTAAAAAGGATAAAATTGCCAAAAAATGTAGAAAGATGAGAAAAGGTTGAGTCAAAATAATGACAAAACCCAATGCTGACAAGGATGTGAAGGAGCTGAGTCGCTCATACAATGCCCGTGGAAATGTAACACGGTACATTCACTCTGGAAAACCTTGTGGCAGATTCTAAAAAACTAAACAGGCAACCACCACACAACCCACCAATTTACTGGCTTTGAGAAATTTGGAAATCTTTTTGATTCTGAAAATATCATTATGGAGTTACTCCTACTAAAACATAATAATGATATTTCATCTTCTATTTTAGCATCCTGAAATCTTTTGATATTTATAAATACTTTAGATAAAAGTACTAAATCTATTAGAAAAAGAAAACACTGTGATTCTTCTTTCATATGACTATTTCCTTCCTGCTTCTCTCAATGCAATAAATGTTAAATAATGCCATATAATAAATGCCAATTTAAATTTTTCCCCTTACAGTGGTTTCTTTTTCTGATAAGATAGCTACCCAAGAGCATTTATTAAAGCTCAAAAAAGTCAATAAGGACAAGAAGAGACATCCAAAATATTAATAGCTGTATGTTAAAAAGAAATATTTTTACCAAGTCTGTTGACATAAGCCAGATAGAAATTTAAACTGAAGACTTCAGAAATTTCTTCCAAATTAGTTTTTCCATTCTTTGTAGGCTATATATTCTATGTCTCTTATTTAGAATTTCTGAAGAAACAGAAGAATCCTATGAGTTCTAAGTAAGAAAAAATAGTTGTGGTTTGTGTTTAATGATAGATTACTTGTACAACCTCAAAAACCAAGCAATTATTATGAATTTACTCATAAGTGTTGCATAAAATAAGTCTACAAATTCTGTTATAGTTATCACTGTGTCTGTTAACCACTTCTTAAGTATTTTTATTTTTATGTAGTTTCTCAAATAAGTATAGTTCCCAGAAGAAATCATTTTTTAACTATAGGAAAGATACGTTTAAAACAAGCATCTTCACATAAGTTTTAGAGAAAAAAATTTAAGTTCTTCACAATGAAGAAATGAATATGACCAGGGGGTGGTTATTTAATATCAAAAACTACTACATTCAAATTGGCAAGGAAATATGAAGCGAAGGCATTTACTGAGAAGAGGGAGATAAGAAGGAAAACTTCTTGGAGCGGCTACCTTTTAAGAAGGGTCTTAAAGAAAGCAATGGGTGTGGACCGAAAGAAATCACAAAGTATTCTTTGCTGGATGAAACACCAGAGCTGTGTCATCAAATGCAGACCTTCACAAGGTACCTAGGAGAGCCAAGCTAGAAACTTCCCAGTCTGAAAGTGCTAATCCTAAATATTAACTTCCTGTCCAATGTGTTTTTCAGACAGCCCCTGAGACACATAACGAGAGCATTTCAAAAGAAAAAGACAGGTTACCACTTCCATTGTCCACTACTCACTACATCAACACAGCTGTCTAAATGTGCTCCTCAGTACATGTCTGCCCTCTCTTCATTACAGTAGTGTCTTGTACTGCTTCCAAAGCTTAAGATCAACAATGGCTAAGTCATAGGAAAAGTATATATGTTACCAAGTACAAATAAATATTTCTGATTTGTCATGTTTCTTAAAATCTGCATAAAAGTAGAAAAAGAACTTGGAGCACAGTTCTACCTTAAAATCTACTACCTGAATATACAACTAATTAAGTTTAATCAACATAAAATTTTAATTAATTAAATCTTAAATATTTTTTTAAATTTTATCTTCAAAGTCAAAATGATGAGTGTATTGAAGATATGTACTGTGAAAAACAAATCTACATCACTCTGAGGAATGAAAAATGATATTCAATATATTTACATAGATAAAATTTTCAGTCTAGTTAGAAGCTTCAAGAAAAGCATTTACTGTTACGTATGCAGCCAGGTGAGGAATCAAAGCCTGCAGTGAGTACAGGATTCAGACTTCGATCTGCACAGTCCAGGTCAGCACTCTATTCCTTTGCCCTTTAATGCAGGCCAGTTATATTAATGATCTAAAGTAGCCTCTTTTTTTTTTTTTTAGTGAAAATCTTTTAATGCTAGAACCCAAGGAAAACTATCTGAAAATTAGGAATAATGAACTACTGTGGCATTTAGACTCATGAAATGTAATAAGCTCACTTGAGTTTAAAACCCCCAGTATATGTAAAATTTATATCATAAATGTATCTACTGCTACTGTAAAACTCTTCCTTTTATTTTAGAATCACACAGTTTATTTTATTATTATGTTTCAGATTTTTTCAAGGAATAAAATAGTCACCAGATATCAGATTTTTAGGCAGTTCTCACTCTTTTGAATACACTAAACTTGCATTTCTTGCTTCCTAACCCCAGACAGACACCAAATATGAAACAATTAGAGATCCAAAAGTCCATTTAGGGAGTATTTAAGCATCTTTTCTAATCTAAACTTCAACAATGAGTGAATTATGCTTGTTTTCTCCCCAGTAAAATTAATTTCTTGATTAATTTTATCATCAGCTGTTCCTATTCCCCTATATGTTAAGTGACTTTTCTTGGTACATCTACTCTTCCACACATACAACTGTCATAACACTCACCACATAATACTATATTGTCTGCTCTGTTGTATGTCTCTTCCACTAAACTCCAAGTTCATCGAGGACAGGGGCCACGTCTATTCTTTGATTCCAGACCCATGAGAGAAAATCAATGCACATTTGTTGGGCTGTTTTTAAACTGCTTTGTCTTATCCATTGATGAGATAAGACGAATTATCTTCTTTTTGGCAGTGGCAGTGCTCTTTCTTTTTGGCCATTTCCTTTGTACGGTAGTTTGTAAACAGAGTACCTTTTCTTACAGCACTGAGTCCTTGATTCAGAGGTAAATCCATAGGAGTTCCAGCCTTTGAGTGTGAGCCAAGGGACTTCAAAGGAAGGAAACACAGTGACTCAAACCAAAGGAGTTATGGTTTAAGTCATCTCCCCATTCATTGTACCTGTCTGTCTTCTACCCACACAAGCAGTAGCTATTCTATTAAATTCTGGGATAATGCATACAACTATTACAGGTAAATTATAGCCCTGGACAGAGTGGCTCAGTGGTTGGAGCATAGTTCCGTAGCAAAGGTTTGCAGGTTCAATTCCCGGTCAGGGCACATACCTAGGCTGCAAGTTCATCCCTGGACTCTTAGATCCCCAAACCCAGCACGGAATTCTGGCCTGGGTGTGTATGGATGCAACCTACTGATGCTTCTCTTGTATTGATGTTTCTATCCCTCCCTTCCTTTCTCTGTCTCTCTCTCTCTCAAAAAAAGAAAATGTGAGGATTTTTAAAAAAGTAAATTATAAGTCAGAAACATTTCTTTCCTTCAGCAAGTCTTAAACCAATAAAGAAAACTTCAAAGAAAGAAGAAAGTTCTGCAAACTTGAACGAGTTTCTAAATAATTAGTTCCTAAGATATATAAATTAATATTTTTCCAGTCAAGTTAAATGAGTTTATTTCCCAAAATCTTAATGTGGTTTGATATATTGTACCAACTGTGAAAAGCTGAAAATTAAACTCTAAATGTACCATCTTGAACAAAAATTAGCCTCTGGAAGGCAGTTATGAGGGATTAGGTGGAAATATGCCACCTTCCTGTATTAGTAGGTGTGGCACACACCTACTCCAGCTCTGACTGCTGAATTGCTGAGTTGTTCAGACAGGTTGACTTTCTGGTAAAGGATTCTTTTGTCTCCCTGGTTCATTGTGCAACCTGATGTAAAAGTATGTAACTGTAATTGGCACATGGGACTGGATACTCCCTCTTGGATTTATAGAAACCCAAGAACATGATAAAATTAACCATTGACATTTATAGTATTTAATTTATAGAGCAACTAGAGATCCTTTCTTGAAGAAAAAACATAAGTAGAAATGGCTGGTGGATTTAAGTTCTCTGCATCTGAAATTTGAACATTATAGGGATTCATTTGTTCACTCTCTCCTCACACACTTCCTTCATAAATTGAACAGGTTTACAATTTTGAAAGGATGTGAAATTTTGCAATTTTGCAGAATTGTCTGGAGTACATCACATCCTGTGATATTCCCTAGATGCTGGAAATGAGTAGACAATGGTAAAGTCTGTTTTATTACTAAAGTAAAAAAAACTTTTTTGTTACCCAAAATGAATGGGAAATGAATGGCTTAATTAAATGTTCTGAATAATTAAAACATCACACAAAGGGAATTAATTTTAAAAGGATAAAAATATATCAATTTAAAATTATTTATTATGGGGAACTTGAGAGTGTTTTTAGAAACAGAAAAATGAACACTAAGATATTACTCTCTATGCTGATAAGCATAGAAATTATATAGCTACAGTTGAATAAATGCATAAAAATACATAAAAATGTATTCCCAACAGCAATGTAATTGATATTAATTAATATTAAAATAACATGCTTATAAACATAAATATTTCCATTTTCTTTTCCCTTGACTTTTAGACATGGAAATGCCAACAGCAGAACATCTTCTCAATACCTGTAAGTTCATCAACAAAGTTATTTTCTAGTGAATCTTAATTCCTTGGATGGAAAAAAGACCTCCACTTGAGCCAATGTGATATTCATAACTGTATAATGGGAAGCCTGGTTTTAGAAACTTGTGTGAAGGTGACTGTAGTTGACCTTAAAGTAACTGATATTGTAGATTTAAAGTGAGGAATACATTATCACATGCATTAATGGCAGAGGGGATCTAGGGATACACAGGGATAATGAAGAAATTAGAATCTAAATGAGCTCTACATCAGTTTTGAGCCCCAGATCTGCCATTTCCTGCTGGATTAATTTATACAGGTTCTTTAACCTCTCAAGCCTGAACTTCCAAGTTGTTGTGGAGAAAAAAGAATGTAACACAAGCAAAGTACTTAGAAAAATTGAAATACTCCTCACTTTTCCAACTGCACATCTGCGTGGAGATAGATTTTTTTCATATACTTTGACCAAAACAACATATCACAAAAGATTGAAACAAGAAGCATATATAAGAATTCAGTCATCTTTAATTAAGACAGACTCACAAATCTTAATACAATGCTTTTTTCCTTAAATTATATTGTTTTAAAAATACATGTTTTTTAAAATAAAAATGTCTAATTTATGCTACAGAAAAAAGCACATAGCTTATAATAAGCATTCAATAGATGTCAGCTGCTTGATTTTCTATTCTGCCTATGAAAACTTCAGATTTAGGAATTCACTATGGAACTCTGATCCCACACATTAAGCTGAGTGTGCTGCAAAGTTAGCTAGCAACCTTACATGCGAGCAGCTTCCTGGCTGGCCAGGACATTCTGCTTCCATCCTCCTAGTCACTGTCCTAGGAAATGTGATCCTTAGGGTTGCTACAACTTGAGTGGGCTGTTAGAAAACACTGCTCTCTTCAGGGGAGCAGGACTGAATGGGGTAGGTGGATTAGAGGAATCTCCCTCCAGAACCAGGTGACACTGACCCTGGTGGCTCTTATTCTCCTTTAGTCACAGCAAAATTATTTCCGAGGAACCAGGCCAAAACTGAAACACAAAGTTTATTAGATTATTTTCCTCTCTGATATATTCTGGCTGAACTGTCCTCAAGCAACTTAATAAGATATCTTCAAGTCACTTATTCCAATTAAAATTTTAGTACTAATGTGATCAAAATCTACAATTAGGAATTTTGTCAGGTTGGTAGAGGAGAGGTAGTCAAGACATGAAGAAAAGCAGTGGTAAGAAAGAGATCAGCCAATTTATGTATTCCTCAGCTGGAACAATAAACAACCATCCAGGTCAGTATTCCAAATTTGACTTGGTGCATCGATAGATGATGAAGATGATGAAGGGTAGGAAGACTGTAAGAACTTGGTATATTCTCTATGTTCCTGAAAGTATCAGCCAGAGAATGTTCATCACACCCAAAATCCTTGAAATGTACCATGTGGCCTCTTTTGATATAACAAAAGCTACACATAGCTGTGTAAGATTTCAGCAAGGTAATAACAAGGTAATACTGCAGAGGTAGCAACTGAAAGCTTAACAGAGAGCTCGAATGGCAGGTGGTACATAATTATAAATTCTATTAAAATTCTGAGTAAGGGCAGAAACAGGGGAATTAAGAGTGGCCCAGGGCAAGTTCTCCTAGCTCACAGAAAATCATCTTTGTTTTTATATCCCTTTGAAGGAACTTGAATAAAAGCCAACTTCCTTTAGGAGTAGTCCAAACAGAAGGGAAGATAGGGAGGAACCATTATACATTTGGGTTCTGGATTGTTTGTTTCATCCTTGGTAAGAGACATTATTAAGGAGTGGAAAGAACAAGGAAAAGGAAGTTACATTCAGTGAGTCAATGTGAGAGCTCTCTCATTCAAAACAGCAATCCCATAGGCTCTGTTTCAGCTCAGCGATTTTTGTGAAGAGGATAAAAACTGAGGTTTGGCCTGCATCAAACAGGACACTCTGGAATCAGAAACAATATACAAACTTGAGGGCTTCAGAGGGCTAATGAAGGCCCTTTAAAAAGTCTACATGCCCTTCCCCTGTGCTTCTAATTCCTTTCAACACTCAGGAAAGAATATCTCAACATACATCTTGTCACATATAATTAAAAACATCTTTGTAAAGCAATGGACCATCTAACCTTTCTGATCCATTTAAATCGCATTCTTAATACAAATTCCTTTCTCTAACTCAGAGTTTCTCCACTTTCACACTATTGACATTTTGGGCCAGCTAATTCTTTGTTTCAGGGACAGTCCTGCATGTTATAGAATTTTTAGCAGCATCCACAGCCCCTGCCCACTACATACCAATACCTCCCTCCACAATTATTACAACAAAAATATCTCCAGATACTGTCAAATTTCTTCTGGGGATGGAGGATAGTATGCAAAAGTGCCCCTGATTAAGAGCCACTACTTTGATCTATGCTCACAGCATTGATTATGGCAAGTTTTTTGCACTCTCTAAATGCTTAGGAACTTAACACACTACAGAAAAGGGTTTTGCAGTCTAATATTTTTATTTTAAGAAGTCTCTTGGATTAATAGACTGTATAGACTTCATTTCTACAAACATTTGTTGAGCTCCTTTTATGTAATAGATTCTCTGGGGTAGCTTCTGGAGATACATTTTTTTTTTAAAGATACAGTTCCTGCCCTCTTAAGCTATTATTAATGGAACTAATAATATTTAGTAAAAGATACAATAATTGTTAAGGTATAAGCTCAGTGCTTTATTTGGAGTAACATGAGATAGTCAAAAGAATCACAGAGAGAGTCAGACAGATAAAAGATAATGAAGTCATGATATTATTGCAAATTTGCTTTAAAGCCTTAAGGGTCAAGTTTCTCTGGATCTGAATTGGCATGAAAGCAGTCCTGATTTACAGAAGCATTTAACTTTGAGAAGTGGTGGACTATATTCTTGTGTTATCGCCTATATCCAAGGATTGTGTATCATAACTTGAGTATAAACACATTTCTGTCTACTCTGTCTCTCATAAACATCTCATTCACATTCACAGTGATTCACACTTTCTTATGAATAGCCATTCTCTTTCTCTTTCATAGCAATGATTACTTTAAACGCTACTCATGAAATTAAAAAGCACACATTTCTCCATGCAACTCTGTAACTGGTTATGCAATTATTATCTTCCAAATTCAAACATTTCATTTCAGCTGTCTCTTACAACAGGAAAGGCCACACAGACAAAGAAAGAGTGTATGTGAGTGATGAGGATCGGGGAGGAAGATGTCAATTTATATTGAATCCTCAGGAAATCTCACGACAGTAGTAACTTAGTCCTAACTTCTCCAAAACTGTCTGAACTTTCCCTCAATTAATAGTTAACAGCAAAATGTATTATGGGGAGTTTGTTTACTATAGCAATGTATGCATAAGCAATAACAATATCATGGCATGCTAATGAACTCTATTTTGAGCAGGTTGTGGACATCGCACCATAACTCCCTCTGGCCACAAGATAGCAGGGGGCATGAATGCTGAGGAAGGGGAATGGCCCTGGCAAGCTAGCCTTCAAGAGAACAATGTCCACCGATGTGGAGCCACTCTGATTAGTAACAGCTGGCTTGTCACTGCTGCTCACTGTTTCATAAAGTAAGCTCTGGACCACATAATGGCCCCAACACATGCAAGTACCTACAAGTTTGATACATACAAGAATATGGCCACACAATGATATCTCCAACTTTTCAATATTGTGGAGAATAACCTCAAAATTACTCAATGAATTATCAGTTTAAAAAAAAGATATATTCGGGCTAATGCAGATTTGTCAGCAGTGGCATTATTGACATTTAAACCAAATAGTTCTTTGTTGTGGGAGGCTATCCTTCGCATTAGAATGTATTTAGCTGCATTCCTGGCCTTAGCATTACCCCAGGACTGACAGCAAAAATGCCTCCACACATTACCAAGTGTGTCCTGGAGGATAAGACAGCCCTCAGTTGAGAATCCCTAAGCTAGATTCACTTAATTAATTTTATGAAGAAACTGTAAATCCCAAATTGAACACAGGTCTTCTATTTCTTGCTTTTATTACTTTGGTCTTATGAATCATAAGTATTTGAATTCATCCTGTGTCCTCCTATATATATTATAGACCTATTTGAAATACAGTGATTATTTTTTAAAGGATATATAATTGCATCAAAAGTTTGCCTTTTTTCCTAAAATTGCTTTTTTTACCCTTTTGTCTGATGGTTTATTTCAGTAATTTCTATTGCTTTTTATATAGTATTTATTGGTTTTATATTTTTAAACAAAAATCCCTCTCAAACTTGGAGTGTGAAAGTGTTCCAGAGCACTAATTTTCTGGGCTTAATATAAAGTCTTGTTAACAAGTAATAGTAAAAGTGAGAAATATCTTCCTATTTATAGTTTTAATAATTATAAAAGAAGATTTAGATGTTTTCTTAATTTCCCATATCTTGCCCACTTTTAATTTAATCTTTTTATCATGTGTCACCATAGTTATCTTTCTTGTCTTTTCTGGAAAAAACAAGAATAAAATGTAGTTTTCATGGGTTATCTTTTGTGTGTGTGTTTCTACTTTATTGCTATACAATGTTGCTTGAATTGCTGCCATGTTGTTTATCCAATAACTTGTCTGTTTGGAATTAACAGAAAGGGATATGCATGTTACCACCCACTGGAAAGTAGGAAGGATATACAAAGAGGGGTCTTTTGGTGCTCGCCAAGCCCAGTGGGACCAAGGAGCTCTGTATTTGACTAAGCCAGCACCAGGGAGGCAGGAGGAGGAGATCACCAGGGCAACTCCTAGGCCCTTTTTTCTGCTTTCCTACACCTGCTTCAACTACATGGCAGACCTTCTTTAGGGAGTTTCTGGAGAGCCTGGCCAGATGGTCTTTCTCTGCCTTTCTCTCCTTAGTAGGTGAAAGAAAAACTCTGATTTGCCTTTTCTCAGTACCAATCTATAACATTTTAATTTGCCACCATGCGTAACAAACATCTTCCCTGAACTTATTGTTTATATATGCACCTCCCTATTGGATGGCTCTATCTGAATGTCTCCTTGGTACTTCGAGCTCAGTACATTCAAATGGAAGCATCACTTCACACCTTAATCCTGATCTGCTTTCTGTGAGCACCATCTCAAAGTTGATACTACTACCATTACAGGTACCCAAGAGGAAACTTGGGTGTCCTTGTCCCCACCCCAACACTAAAACTCACACTCACTAAACCTTGCTGATTTATCTACCAATCAATTTTCAATTTTTTTGCAGAAACAGCTTTTGTTGTATTTTTCCCATTAAAATGGAATCCCCTCTTATACCCCTCCCTCACTTGCAATCAAAAACACTGTTGTCCATGTCCATGAGTCCTTTTTCCTTTTTGATCAATCTCTCCACCCCCTAACTTTCCCCACTTAGCTATCATCCTGTTCTCTATCTATAAGTTTGGCTCTATTTTGCTTATTAGTTCCGTATGTTTGTTAGATTCCACATATGAATGAAATTACATAGTATTTGTCTTTCTCTGACTGGCTTATTTCACTTAGCATAACATTCTCCAGGTCTGTCCATACTATTGCAAGGGTGAAACGTTTTTTCTTTTTTATAGCCAATATAGCTTCTTGAGTTATTCAAAATCTATCCATGCTTTCATTTTGATTTTGCCTCACACATATCACTTCACTTTTGTATGCTTATATACACTACAGGAATTCAAAAGTCACCTAAATGTTTTTAAACATATAAGAAATTAATTTTTACAGCTCCAACTTTTAATAAATATATCTATTTTATTTAGCTCCAATGATCCCAGAAAATGGAACGTTAGTTTTGGGCTTCTTTTAAGTCATCCACAAACAAAACGAGGTGTCAGAAATATTATAATTCATGAAGACTACAATTACCCTGCACATGATAATGACATCGCTCTTGTGAATCTGTCTTCACCAGTACTATATACAAGCAACATTCGGAGAGTATGTCTTCCCGAAGCTACTTACAGATTCCCACCCAACTCAGACGTGGTGGTCACTGGATGGGGATCATTAAAGTCTGACGGTTAGTTCCTGACCTTCCTCTGTTACCAGTTTGAGTTTTAGGAGTTAAAAAACAATACCCAGAACCACAACTAAACCTGAGAAATACTTTCTGTGGATCATTTTAAAAAGGATAATGTGCAATAGATTGAAAATCTATTTCAAGAACATTCATAAAAACACTACAATTTCATAGAACTTTTTACCATATTTCCCTTAACAATAGCAGTTTTCACAGAAATGTATTACTTAAATAATTCATTTTTCTCCATTTCATTAATTAATTCATTCATTAAAAAACATTTATATTGATTACCACCTTTGTTACAAATACTATCCTAGGTGGTTTAGATATATTGATAAATAAAATAGGCAAGTATTCCTACCCTTATAAAGCTTACATTGCTAGCAAATAAAAGTAGATAATAATCATGAAACATAATCAATAAGTAGATAATACAGTATGTTTTGTGCCAGTAAGTGCCATGGAAAAAATAAGGACAACAGAAGACTAGGCATTTCCAATGGAGTGAAATGAGTAGTGCTCTGCAATAAGGCAACACCTGAACAAAGATCATTTAAACATGTGCATTATGATGATCCTAATAATGTAAACATTTAGTGGCTAGTTATATTCATAAATGCATTTGAAAACAGAAGAAAATAAACCTAAAATTAATTCCAAGATTCAGAATTATGGTAATAGCAGAAAATCTAAAATGATCATAAAATGTGTATTTCTGGAATATGAATATTTAATTTTGTTTTCTAGGGCATACATTTAATAAATCTAAAATTCTAAAACAATTTAAAAGGAAAATATCTCATCACATATGGATGGGCACTATACTTCAAAACATGATCATTTTTAACAATAGCCTAACATTATTTCTTTGTTAATGCAGAGACAAATAAAGCTTAATTAAAATAAGTGTTTCACATTGATTTTGAAATTGCACATAGTGTTTGATACTAATAACCCAGCCAGCGAGATTAATATTGACTTTAGCAATAATTATATAATCTCCTCTTCTTTTAGGATCAATATCTAATATACTCCAAAAAGGAATAATAAAGATTATAGATAATAATATCTGCAACAGGGAAGAAGTGTATAGTGGTGTGATAACACCTGGAATGTTGTGTGCTGGGTTTCTGGAAGGAAAGGTGGATGCCTGCCAGGTAAGCCTTCCTATTTCACTTTCAGGAAGATTGTTTTTCTTATAGTTTTTAATTTCCAATTAACCAGTTCAATTTTCTCAAAAGGTTGACAATTATTAAAGGCTTAAGTATGTTTTATAGCCAAAGTGTTTAAATTATATTGCTTTGATGGGTCCCATTAAAATACTGAAGTGTTAAACTTACTATTATAAGAGGCTGTGAGGGAGTAGGAAAGAGACTCAGTTTGAATACAATAAAGAGAGGAAATGGGATATTGGTGGCTTTAGTTCAATTGGTCCTCTTTCACTGAGAAGCATTTAATTGACTTCAACACCAAGTCATGGAATTTTCTTAATTAGGGTGGCTCCAACACTCTAAATATTTTATTTCAAATCACTTATATAGCATGTTCATGTGTCAGTCATTGTTTTAAGATCTTTACAAATATTAATTTATTCAAGTTATGATGGCTCTGTGATGTGTGTTTGTACTATTATACACCTTACTTCTCAGATAAAGAGACCAACACAGAGAGCAATTTTTCTAAACTCCCTCAGGCATTAAATGGCACAACTGAAATTTAAGCCAGGAAACTGAGCTCTACAGTCTATCCTCTGAATGCTACACTAAGCTGCCTTTCCTTATGCTTTATATACTTCAAACTCTCCTGATGCTACTTATAAGCAATCATCATAGAGCAACAAAAGTACTACTATAGTTATCTAGGCAGGCAGAATCAGTGATAAACTCAGGAAGACCCTCATTTTGCTAATTAATTCTTTCATGTAATGGTTGTTTATTGACTACTATGTGCCAGACCATGTACTAGGTGCAGGAAAGTTAAAAGCGAATAGAGCATTATTCCTGATCTCTAGGAGCCAGAAGACGTGCACACAAGCACTTGTAATACATAATTATCATCTCTAATTACAGATTTCCAGGTTTCCAACTGTTCCACTAAACCTATTCTTTCAAGCCATGACAAGCTTAAATCCCTGTTTCTCTCCATTTCCTTTCAGCCCATCACTCAGTCCCGTGAGCCTCTTCTAACTTTATGCATTCTAGAACCCATGTTTTATTATTTCAACCACTCTGTTGACAACACCCTGAATGACTTCACCATCTTTTACTTCCCCCACACCCATCCTAATAATCTCCAACCACTGAGCAATCTATCTGCTTTATTTACTTTATATTTGAGCTCCTTAGCACAGCCAGAAAAAATCTTGTAGCCTTGTAAATTTGTATCATATAATCACAGCTGAGTCTTTCATACATTGTAGAATTCTTTAATGCATCTTTCATGGTGCTGTGTCAAACTTTCATTACACTATTTGAATGCTTCTCACCACACCTTATATTCCTTAACTTATGACATTTCCTCCTACGAACTATAAAAAAGTGAAAGTCATCGCATGAGAACTCATTTAATTTTTTTTGCCTGATAGATTTGTATTTGTACTTATCTTTACCTTCTAGGCTCATGATAAACAAGT
This sequence comes from Tonatia bakeri, assembly GCA_004024845.1. Lineage (NCBI taxonomy): Eukaryota > Metazoa > Chordata > Mammalia > Chiroptera > Phyllostomidae > Tonatia > Tonatia bakeri. The sequence continues at coordinate 46,007 of PVIA01001780.1, forward strand.
TTCTCCTCCTAGTCAAAGCTAATCTCTTACCTGTGTTCTTCATCCACTCTCTTTCTATCTACATAGACGTTTGAACTTCCTATTAATTTGAAACTTTCCTCCATATTTTCCAAACCATCCCACTCAAATGGACTCTTCTACATATTCTGTAAACATTATGAGGTGTCTCCCTCCTACTCTACTTTTCTTTTTCCCTTCTTAGTCAAATCTCTAGAGAACAGTTTACCATCGTGGTTCTACATTCTCAATTTACTCACTCTCTGACCCACTGCTTGCAGACTTTTGCCCTACCAGTCCACTGAAAGTACCCCAGCCAAGATTACTGATTGTCTACTTGATAAATCCAACATATGTGGCATGGAAGATAGACTGAAAGCGAATGAGCTAGGGATAATGTGGTCTATTAAAATATTTTGTCTGAGAAAAGTAATGAGGGCTTCAAATAAGACACAGTAGGAATAAAGAGACAATGAGACAGTAACAGTTGAGTAACAAGATGATGGGATGGATGAGATGTGAGGAAGAAGGAAAAGGAGAAATAAAATGCTAATTCCCATATTTCTCCCTGGGCACCTGGAAAGAAGGTGTACAGGAGAAAGAAGTTTGTGGAGGGTGAAGGTTCAGTTTGGGATGCGCTAAATTTGAGGTGCTTGTATGTCTAGTATATCATTGAAAATAAAAGCCTTGAGCTCATGAAGGAGTTCTGGCTAGAGATACATATGAAAAGGCCATTGCCCTCTGGATGGTAGTTAAATTCATGAACATAAATACAATGACCTAGGTAAAGTGTGTGAAGTAAAAATTACCTAAGTAACAGAGCTCAGTTATATATGTTTTTATTGTCCTAACAGTAAAAGATAACAAACATCAGAAAAAAACAAGAAACTGGTTTCACAGAAGTCCAGGAATCAGAAAAGGGGGAATAGTTTATAGTGACACATGCCACAGGAAAGTCAAGTAGGATAAATCCTGGAAAGAGGCATCAAACTCAATGTTTGTCAGTAAAGTTGGAGAAGATGCATTTGGTGGAAAGAAAAGCTGTGTAGACATATATTAGAGTGGGATGAGAATATGGAAACTTCAACATACACCATGACCTTAAATCACTTAGATGTGAAATGAAGATAATTAGGGCAATAGAGGAAGTATTATGATCCAAAAAAGCTGCCATTTCTTAGGTAAATAAGACCGAAAATAAATTTTTTAAAAAGCATGTATATGCCTGGAGAGGAAAGGATGAAGGAAATGAAGACATATAAGACAAGATTCTTGATCCACAGGATAGAGGGATTAGTCTTGGAAAGAACCAAATACACCTAGTCCTCTACAGGGGAGAGTAGATACAGATGCAGGCTGGGAAGTCAGAAGGCACAAAACAAGAGGTGGAAAGATTCCTACCTGTTATTTTCTACTTATTCTATGAATTTGAAACTAAGGTATTAGATTCAGAGTCAGGGAACCAGATTTTTAAAAAATGTCAAACAAGCCTTATGCCCTGTTGGTAGGAATGTAAAATGGCAGAGCCTCCATGGAAAACAGCATGGTTTTTCCTCAAAATAAATTAAAAATAGATTATCATATGATTCAAAAATTCCATTTCTCAGTATATGCCCAAAATAATTGAAAGCAGGAACACAAACAGATCATTGTGCATCCATGTTCACAGCAACATTATTCACAATAGCTAGAAGATGCAAGCAACTCAAATGTCCATTGATGGATAAATGTATGAACAAAACAGTGTGTGTATGTGTATATGAACACACACACACACACATATATACCATGGTATATATACATATAATGGAATGTTATTTAACCTTAAGAAGGAAGGAAATTCTGACATGTATTATAACATGAATGAAATTTGAAGATGTTATGCTAAGTGAAATAAGGCAGTCACAAAAGAACAAATACTGTGTGACTCCACTCATCAGAGCTACTTGGAGTAGTCAAACTCACAGAGACAAAAAGTAGAATGGTAATTACCAGGAGCTAGGGAAAGGGAACAATAGCAAGTTATACTGTATGGTAGGTATACAGTTTCAGTTTTGCAAGATGAAAAAAACTCTGGAGATGGGTGGTGACAATAATCACACAACAATAGCAATGTAGCAAATGCCACAGAACTGTTAGAATGGTACCTTTGAGGTTGCATATATTTCACACACTTAACAAAATAAATAATGATTTTTTAAATTATGAAATGAGAGAAATTTGGATTGACTGCTCTTAAAAATGAAAAAGAAATATGGTTAGGGAAAGATAGCTATTAGGAAGAGGTGTTGGTCTGAGGATGTGAATTTGTAACATGGTTTTCTTTCACAGTGATGATTTGACCCAGATTATGGTGGGAAGGTAAGAAGTTGAGAATCCTGTTGAAAGAGCATTGGTATGGTTAAATTAAGAATATAGTCATGTGAATAAAAATGGAAAGATAGAAGTACATAGGTTAATACACTAGAAGAAAAGGTAGGAGCAAGGATTGGAATTCTTAACGAGGTTGAAGAGCAGATGTAGAGTGAAAAGCAGTGGAATGAGAACACTGAAAGAATAGTTACATGCAATCATAATGCTCAAAAATGGCATTTCAGAGGCAGGACATTTCCAGATGGTGAAAATTTTCCCTTTTACCCCTTTCCACTCCTGTCCAGGAGTGACATGGAGATGTTTAATAAGCATGTGTAGATGATCAGAATTCAGGAAACCAAGAGATTGTGGTTTCATCCAATAGATGTTGAAATTATCCAGGATGGATGTGAAGGATTAGAGAAAAGGAAAATTCAAATACCAATGGATTCAATCATTCTGGAAAAATGACCTAAATACAAGTACATAAAAACCATAAGAAGTTATAGGGTAGTTTAGCCAAATTACCCCATTCTGAAAATTAGAGGGATGTTTACACAAGAATGGAAGAGCAATAGTCCAGTGCTGGTGGTAAGTAAATTAAAACCTTCCTCTTTCCCAGTATCTGCCTGAAAATAGGAAAGTTTGGGGACATAATCTGAGAATTCCTCAGCATACTGATGATCGCATAAAGCAACAATACCTTCAATATCTCTTTTAAGTAATTGAGTTGAAATTTTTCATACTTGTTTTCCATTATTGTATTTCATATTCAAAGACATAAACTGATATCTTTGATTCAAATAAATGATTATAGAACACAAAAATATGCAAGACTAGAATCATTTTAATAATGACATACTTAGGTTTCTTCTCCTTCTGTATCTCCCTACCTTTACTATGGAAAAGAAAAATAAGCAGTATTCACCTTTAAATTATAGCAATTGTATAAATTCTTTTTCCTTCTAGGGTGATTCTGGTGGACCTCTGGTTAGTGCAGATCAGAGAGGCACTTGGTTCCTTGCTGGAATTGTAAGCTGGGGAGATGAATGTGCCCTTCCAAACAAGCCTGGTGTCTACACTCGAGTGACGTACTATCGGGACTGGATCAAGTCCAAAACTGGCCTCTAATGCAGAAGCTTTTTGCAGATTAAAGCTTGAAGGTTATGTGCTCATTAAATATGTTTGTAATTCCCAAACTACATTTAACTAAGAAAAACTTTAAGAACATTTATTGTTGCATATTTACACATATTAAATTTTAGAACTATGAAAGCTTCTTGTGCATTAGATTTTGATAAAGGTTTAATGAAAGTAATGGTACAGACATACAATTTTCTCCTTTACCCCTTTCTCGACTGAAGACAATTACATCAGTAAATATAGATTACAGTTTCCCAAGAGGGTCTTCACTGCTGATTTGCAGATCCAATTCCCTTGAGAAATCATAAAGTAATTGTTCATGATAAGCTTCCTTCTGAGTGTATAAATAATTTCACCACAGGTACGTGGATTCCACAACACCAACATATTGGTAGGTTGTAGCCTAGTGAGTTGCAGTAATACTGCCTATAAAAATTTCCCAGGAAAATCTGTGTAGCTGTTTCCTTTCTAGTCTTTGTGCCAGTGCTAAACCCTTTTCTATTTATGGCTTCCACGCTTTGAGTGACACAAAGCAGCATGATAAGCCCATGGGGTGCATTGAACAGATCTTGATGCTTGTTGATTTGTCCCTATTTTTCTTCCATGTGAAAGTGAGGCCAGAAGATAGTTCTCACATATACTCACATAATAATAAAATTATCTTCAGACACTATGTAGTCTTGAATAAACTATGCAAACAATGCCAGACTCCATATTTCCAAATTCTTAAAATTTCTAAATAATACAAATTATCAACCAGAATAAATAATATGGAAATTTTTCTTCCACTTTCCTGTTGCCCACCCAGAATCATCCTAGCTATCTTCTGAATCAATATTATGTTTTTCAAAATTATATTATTTCATAACAAACAAATATTTTCATGTTTATCATCTTAACTATGGATTTTGCATAAAGCAATGTCATGTTACACATATTCTGGTATCTTGGGAAAAGCATGATGGACTAAGGATTTAAGCCACCAGTACTCTTCTTTACCTGATTTCTTTGTGTCTAGAAATTGTATAAAATTCTAATGGAACAAATTATAAGTACTTAACTTTTATTTTTGAAAGTAATTTGACACAAAGACAGATATGTTAGATAAACACATTTATGAAGTATGCCACTTCCAAATAGGGCTGGTTTAGGTGAACCAACCTGCATAATGATATATTATATGACGATAGACTGCCTTTTCCTCTCTATAGAGAGACATAACAGTAGTTAAAGTCAGTCACAATGGTGCCTCCCCCTCCCTGGGCAACAGTGTCAGAACTACTGGATCTCTTCAGGGTCAGAAATTTCTGTTATAAATAGTATCTGGGAAGATTTCATAATAAGCAGGGCATCCTTTGTTGAGTTATAACTGTTCAAAGTGTTGACACTTCAAGGAGAGAGACCAAAGGGATCTCTCATGCTACCATTCCTCTGAATAGCTTTCAAATTTGTCTCTTGTGTCCATAGCAACTTTATGTAAACACTTCCTCATAATTAATAATCCACATTTTCTTCCTCAAATCCTTCCAATTAAACTTTAAAATGTTCCCCTTTTACTCAAATCATAATTGTCACAGACACGATCTTTTTTTATATTTTTTAATCCTTACCCAAGGATATGTTTATTGATTTTAGAGAGAGAGAAAGGAAGAGAGAAAAACATCAATGTAAGAGAAAAATATTAATGTGAGAGAGAACCTCTATCAGTTGCCTCCCATATGCACCCCTGCAGCCCAGGTTTGTGCCTTGACCAGAAATTGAACCCACAACCTTTTGGTGTAGAGTATGATGCTCCAACCAACTGAGCCACTCAGGCAGGGCCAGACACTATCATTCTTAATTAAACAAAGTAATGCATGTTTTGAAAATGAGAGATACTGGCCTCTTTTTGATACTGTGCTGCTTCTATCTTTTCTTCCTACTATAAATAAAATTTCTCCTAAATACTTTTCATCCATGTACTTCTCCTTTGGAAGACCTGCCTTTTTTAAATTCTTTCAGTCTTAGTATAGAGATGTAAAAAATATATTTCTTGCTCCTCTGGGTCACTTCCAAACCACCAGTTCTTCTGCAATTCAGAAAGAGCTGACCAGGTAGGTACATGAAGAGGATGGAGAAGATAATACAAAGAGAAACAAAGATATCATGCCTGAGAATCAGTTTGGGTCATGAGGGAGAGTCGCTCATCCCTAGAGCTGCCTGGGTTCCTATGGGCTTTCTGGGCCTTGTGTATCATAAAGGAGAGGTCTGTTACCTAAGAGTCTCATTGTCTTGCTACCAAAAAGACCTAAGCACCACGACCCTTCATTCACTAAGGACCCTGACATCTTGCTCAGTCTTTCTCTTTACCCCACGCCAATAAGAAAGGTAGTATAGCATAGGAGATAAAGAGAGTGGCTCTGGAGGCAGATGCATGTGATATAATTTCCAACTCTGGTGTATAAATGGCATCCTTTATTCAACCATAAAATAAAGATAACAATAGTACTGACCTCTAGGGTTGTTTTAAGGATTGAATATGTTTATATATGTAACATGTTTAGAAAAAGGCTTGAAAAATAGTTAGTACCCAATAAATGTTAAATATTGCTAATAGTATCACTGCCAGCATCAGTGAGCACCTTCAAAATCCATATGCTTGACCCATTCAATAGCCTAGACCCAAAGTTCTTTGAGTTCCTTAAATGCATCAGACTTCATTCATCCTCTACTCCTATGCACTTTCACAGCCACACCCTGTATTTTCTTGTTAGAACCGTTTCACATCCCTAATCTTAAATTCAAATTTCTATCTACATTGTCCTAGGTTATGATCTTTTACTGCATTATAGCTTGTTTTCATTCTATCAGGATCCTCTTTTCCTAACATCCCCTTCTACTTGAGTCTACCCCCACCTCCACCACTTTCTTATATCCACTTCCTTTCTTGTCTAAACTCCTATACTAAACCCCCTATGATCTTACTGAATAATCAGCTCCCCTAATGGATCTGCTCCCTTGTCTTTCTGCAACATCTGCCCTAGTCCCTCGAGCTGGTTCTATCTCAAAATCTCTAAACATCCTCAAGACTTACATATCTATCTTTAAAACCCTTTTTTCTTTATTATATGTCCACTTCCTCAAATCTCATATGGTCTTCCGATGGCTATTCTCATCAAACCACTAAAGCTAAGGCACGTTCTCTTCCATCAACCACCTAAGAGTCATACTGTAAGAAGAAACCACCTCCCATCTTCCTCTCTGCCATCCATTTGCCAGCCACAAAGCAGCAACTGTGCACAAATGCATCTCCATCCATATTAGCCAAGCTGGTGTCCAGACTGGAAATGGCTGCTGGGACCTCTATGGCCTGTAACGTGGCATCCAGCTGGATGGCCAGACGCCAAGTGACAAAACCATTGGGTGGGGAGATGACTTCTTCAACACCTTCTTCACTGAGACAGGTACTGAAAAGCATTTGCCTATGGCAGTGTTTTTAGACCTGAAACCAACAGTTATTTATGAAGTTCACGCTGGTGATTACTGCCAGCTCATCTACCCTGAGCAGCTGATTATAGGCAAAGAATATGCTGCCAATAACTGCCAATGTTCTCCCTGCTAATAATTATGCCCGTGGGCACTATACCATTGGCAAGAAGAACATTGACCTCAACCTGTACTGAATGTGGAAACTGGCTAACCAGTACACAGGCCTTCAGAACATCTTGGTTTTCTACAGCTTTGGTGGGGTAACTGGTTCCCGGTTCACCTCTCTGTTGATGTAATGTTTCTCTGTCAATTATGGAAAGAAGTTCAAGCTGGAGTTCTCCATTTACTCAGCCCTCCAGGTTTCTGCAGCTACAGTTGAGCTCCATAATTCCATCCTCACCACCACACCACCCTGGAGCACTCTGATTGTGCCTTCATGGCTTACAATGAGGCCATCTATGACATCTGTCATAGAAACCTTGATATTGAGCACCCAGCCTACACTAACCTGAATAGGTTGATAGGCCAAGTTGTGTCCTCCATCACTGCTTCCCTCAGCTTTGATGGAGCCCTGAATGTTGATCTGACCAAATTCCAGACCAACCTGGTGCCATAGCCCCACATCCACTTCCCTCAGGACACATATGCTCCTGTCATCTCTGCTAAGGAAGCCTACCATGAACAGCTTTCTGTGGCAGAGATCACCAATGCATGCTTTGAGCCAGCCAACCAGATGGTGAAATGTGACTCTCACTGTGATAAATACAAGGTCTGTCTAGAAAAATCCCAACCAATGTTAACATAATGAGAACAGTATACATGAATTCGATGTAACCTGGCAGCCAAGGAGAGTGAACTAGAAGGTGCATATGTGAACAATCATGACTTCACTAAACTGGTCAGTGGGGATGGTAGATGCCATGGAGTGAGCATGTGTACTGTGTGGCTGCCCCATTCAAAATGACTGAGCAACAAATCTGCATCAAATTTTTCATTAAGCTTGAACATTTCTGCATGGAAACTATTTGGATGATTCAGAAGGCCACAGCTATAGACAACTGGTGATTAACAGCTTCATCACAACACACCTGCTCATGCATCACGTCTTGTGTGGAGTTTTTTGGCAAAATATCAAATCACCCAGGTGACTCAGCCCCTCTACAGCCCAGATTTGGCACCCTGTGACTTCAGGCTTTTCCCCAAACTAAAATCACTTTGAAAGGGAAGAGATTTCAGACCATCACAGATATCAGGGTAATATGATGGGGCAGCTAATGACAATTAGGAGAATTACCTGAGGTCCCAAGCTGCCTACTTTGAAGGGGACTGAGGCATCATTGTCCTATGTGCAGTGTTTATTGTACCTTGTATCTTCTTCAATAAATGTCTCTATTTCTCATTTACATGGCTGGATACCTTCTGGACAGACATATATACCAGGTATTTAGTAGCTATTTATTAAATGAATCAATATAAAACAGACAACAGTGTGGTGATTGCAGGGGGTTGGGGGTATAAGAGTGTTAAATGGTAATGAAAAATACAATAAAAATAAATAAAATAAAATAAATGAAACAGAAAAATACAAAGAAATGAACCAACAAGATTAAACCATTTAAGTCAAAAGAGCCACCTCTACTCTTAATATTCTTCTAGCTTTGGCTGCCAAAGAAGCAAACTATTTGAAAATGACAAATCAAGCTGGTGATTTAATACATTCCAGGCTAAGTCATAACAGCATTGGTAAATAGCTTCATCAAACACTTACCATGAATGTTAAAAAGCAATACAGGGAAAGTTTCTAAGTGGACCCAAAGTGAAATGATCAGATAACATATAGAGAAATATAAGCAATATTTTTCTTATACAGAAATGTAGTAATATGGTTATAGCATTGATACAGCATTCTCTCCCATACCTAGTTACTATATGCAATAATGTACAATAATGGCAAGTATAATATTTTAAGTGGAACCTAATCAACAAAAAAGACAAGTGAACAAAATAGAATCTAAGACATGGAAATAAAGAACAAACTGACAGTGACCAGAGGGGAGAGGGGAGGGGGATAACAGGGAGAAGAAGGGGAAGGGTCAAGTCAAGGAACATGAACAGAGGACTCGTGGGCACCCACAATGCAGGGGACAGACTGTGGGAGTGTGGTGTGTGGGGGACAGGGTAGGGGAGAGCAACAGGAAAAAGGTGGGACAAGTGTAACTGAACACCAATAAAAAAGCAAGTCAATAATTTTTTTAAATAGTTAAGTGTTTTTATTCTAACTTAAGCATGGATAATCTAGCCACTAAGATTGATTGATAAATATGAATAGCCTAATTTGTACTAGATCAAACTGATTCTGTTAAGGTATTAATTTGGTGTTCTGTGGAGGATGCTTCTAAATTAACATATTTGTCTAGTGTTTGAATACACAGCAGTGTGTGATTGAAAAAGAAAACAAATATTTTTGAGAAATGTATTAATTTTTAAAACAACAATTCTAACTAGATCAACTTTTTTTAAATTTTTCTTTTCATTTTTATTTTGTATCCTTTGGACAGAACACTAACACCTTTTAGAAAATCTCTTTATTAAGATTACTTGAATAATATCCTGAGTGAATTTTAAATTCAAAATTAAGCTTCAAGTGTCCTTCTTCAGGAAAAATGTTGTGAAAACCAGGCCATCTGCTGAGGTACTACAATTACATTTGGCCCTCAGAATGTGTTTGGCATGCTCTGTTTTGGTACTCTGTTGGATTATAAGCCCTCAAAACAAGTTCACCTTGATCTTTCACATTAAATATAAAGCTCCTTCAGGACAAAGTGTGACATAAGTCTAAACCGGTGACAGAAATAAAATGGGTTCAACTATAATACAACACCAGAAGTGCCAGAAACACAAACTGTGAAGTTCTGTCAGCTGGGAAGCATGGCAAACAGTGCCTCTCTTGAACAGGATCAAAATCACTGTTCATCCGTCAACAGCAGCAGCCCGCTGATGCAGGGCCACCTCCCCACTCTGACCTTATCTGGAAAGATCCGGGTGACACTAACCTTCTTCCTTTTTCTACTCTCCACGGCTTTCAACGCTTCTTTTTTGTTGAAACTTAAGAAGTGGACTCAGAAGAAAGAGAAAGGGAAAAAGCTCTCTAGAATGAAGGTGCTTTTAAAACATCTGACTGTAGCCAACCTGTTGGAGACTCTGATCGTCATGCCCCTGGATGGGATGTGGAACATTACAGTCCAGTGGTATGGGGGAGAGCTCCTCTGCAAAGTGCTCAGTTACCTGAAGCTTTTCTCCATGTACGCCCCAGCCTTCATGATGGTAGTGATCAGCCTGGACCGCTCCATGGCCATCACGAGACCCCTAGCAGTGAGCAACAGCAGGCCGGGACAGTCTTTGATTGGCCTGGCATGGCTCCTCAGTGGCCTCTTTGCTGGACCACAGGTAAATCATCTTCATAAGCTTGTTAGTCTATGGCAGTCACAGATTTCCCATCTAAACTTGAGTGTTGTATTATTGTGCATTGCATTCAGTATTGCCTTTTTGTTGTGCTTGGGCTCTGGACATCTGAGAGCAGGGTTTAATCCTGGCACTGTCACTGCAGCAAATTTCTTAAACTCTTTGGGTTCTCATTCCTTTATTTATAAAATAGAGGTAATGCTTACTTTAGGCAACTTTTGTGACAGTTAATGTATTGAAGCATCTAGAATGATTGCTAGTATATAGAAAATACTCTCCCAAAATATAGCCATTCTCAAACTATCTCATCCCCATCTTAGTCTTCCATCTATTTTTTTTTATTTTTGCTCTGGTTGACATGGTAAATTGACAGACTCTTCAGGAGCTATGAAATTTTCATAGAAAGTATTTATAACACCTTCCTTGGGACTTTTTGAATGGAAACATTAAGAATACATTCTGAAACATTAAGAATGGTTCAGAAAGAACCATTCTCAGTTAATATGTTCTTAAGTTTGCAGCTGAGTGTGATTGAATAAAGAGGAAAAGTGGGAAATCTTGGACTCTTGGAAATTTGAATATTTCCATGAGGCTGATTTGATTTTTCTGGAGTGAGCGAGATTGTAATAGGCTGTTAGCAAAACTCTAAGACTCTTGTAGTCATAGGCCCTCTGCTACAAGCGGCAGATGGATATCTCTCCGGATTGTTCTCAACAGAGGCTGTCTGCCTTTGCTAACAGTCACATCTCTGAAGAAAAGGACACATGCTTGCAAACAGAAGGGCCCTTTAATAACAAATGAACAATTCTCTGTATGCTTGTAAATGCACAAGAATGTGTCAAAAAGTAAAGTCAGCCCTAGCTAATGTTGCTTAGTGGATTGAGTGCCAGCCTGCAAACCAAAGAGTCATCAGTTCGATTCCCAGTCAGGGCACATGCCTAGGTTTCAGGTCAGGTCCCCAGTAAGAGGGCGTGTGAGAGGCAACCACACATTGATGTTTCTCTCCCTCTCTTTCTCCCTCCCTTCCCCTCTCTCTCACAATAAACAAATAAAATATTTTCTTTTAAAAAGTAATGAAGTTACTTAGCTTTAGCTTATGTCCCGAAGTCTTCCATTTTGTTTCTTTAAAGCTTGCTGCTTATTGATTGGTTTTCTTGGAGAAGACAAACACAAAATAGCTTCCTAACACTGAGCCCTGTACTGATGAAATACGGAAACTGCCCCCAAAGAAAACGTAATTCAGTCATGAAGATAAAACTTATAAAAGACTAATATAACTATACACTAAATAATTTTAAACCTATTACAAGAGTAAGAAGAGGGAGAGATGAGTGTGAGTTAAAATGGTAAAGGAAATTTTTAGGGTAAAGGTAGAATAAACTCAGTTTTTAAAGAGGAATGGTATTTAGAGTGAAGAAATTTTGTAAGTCAAGGATCACATACATTTTTTAGGAACGGTTGAAAGTGTGATTTTCATAGGTGACATGTCTGAAGTGAAAAACTGAGAGCTGGGACTATAGAAAGAAATTGGGTTCGGTGGTTGCTCCCTTTGCTTTAACCTCATAGCATTCTTTGTCATAAAGTGATGTGATTATGGCTTTTGGCCTATCTTTGCCTTTAAGGTATATGCTCCTCAATAGTAGAGACTGTTGTGTTCAACTTATTTCATATTCCCAGCACCTCATCAGATACCTAGCAAACATAGAATTTTAGAATATTTGGACCAGAGGGTTTTTTTAAAGATAAAATAAATCTTTCACCTTTTACTAAAAAAAAAAGTTTAGATGGATGAATCAGTGAATGGGGGTGCAGTGGATTTATATTACAGAAAACATCAATAGCCAGGAGAAATTCTGAAATGTGGGAACCATAGAGCTTTTGTGAGTCCTACACAAAAAGTAAAAGGAATGTTTTCCAGTTTTATTGGGAAAGAATCAATATACATGATTGGATGACTTTAAGGTGTACAACATGATGGTTTGACTTACATGTATTGTAAAATGGTATTGGAAAAATGCAGCTTTTGTTTGCTTGTTTTCTTGCTTGTAAAATTAATTGTTTAGCCCTCACTGGTGTGCCTCAGTTAGTTGGGCATTGTTCTGCAGACTGAAGGGTCACAGGTTTGATTCCCAGGGAAGGTGTGTGCAGTAGGCAAACATTCCATGTTTCTCTCTCACATCAATGATTCTGTCCCTCTCTTTCTCCTTACTTTTCCCTCTAATAAAAAAAATGAATTTTTTTGTCATAGAAAATCAGTACATAGATATAAAAAACAAGCCTTACTTTTCCTTTATCCTATTACTTTACAAAAGTATCTTAATTTGAAAGGGCAGGAAAGGCAGGCTTTGAAAAGAACTAAAATATTTGCTTTAGGACATGATATGGCAATATAAGGTCTTTATATTAGTATACTTATTTGCAAAATAGTTGGCAATTTGAAATACTGATGTAGATGAAAGTGAAAACAGAAGTGGTGCCCTTCCTTTTTCATAAAAGGCCATATAAAATGATTTTCTCTTTCCTTAAGTGGGAGCTTCTTCATTTTAATGTCTGCATGAATTCAAAGGTGAAAGTCTGTGACATGGCAGTCATGCTCTCCCAAACGATCACAGTCAGCACACTCTCACGGGGGTCCAGTGCTGCACAGGCAGCTTCCACTCATCTGTCTGCCCTCTGTCTGTCCAGCCAGTGCCTGAGTGCAGGCAGTCCTCACATTGCACATTGCTGTGGCAGCTGAGACCCACACAAAGTATGGACGCCTTTGCAGTCTGCACAAGTTTCAGATGACATCATGGTACAGTGCCAAGTGGGGCCTGCCTCTGTTTAACGTATCACTTGCTTCCTTTTCCTAAATTACAGAACAAACATTACCATAGAAATCTTCTCTAAGGTGTCTTCTTATGCCTTCTGTATTCTTTAAAGTAAAACACCTGAGTAAAAGTGTACAAACATTCAAAATTTCTTAAAAGATAATGTTAAATTTTGATTTCCAGAAAAACTATATACTATTGCTTTTTCTGATACCCTCAATGTAGAAAGCACCAGTCTTTTGAACTCTTTTGATCATAAATACGAAAATGAGTATATTTTTGCATTTTTGGTTACTGATATTTTGACTAATTTTAGCATTGTTGTATTTTTATCAGTTTTCTAAACATAACCTTTGACATTTATTTATATGATGTTGTTCTAGTACTTTGAGTGGTTTAACTTAATCATAGCTTAATAAATGTACCACTTTACCTTTAAAAAAGACTTAGGATTACCACAACAGGTGTAGCTAATCTATCATCTCATATAAATACAATAAGAAAAAAGAAAACAATTTTTCTCTTCGTGATGGGAACTCTTAGGATTTACTCTCTTAACAACTTTTCCTACATGTCATACAGCAGTGTAAACTATAGTCATCATGTTATACATTACTAAAGTGATTTTTAACCAAAATATTTTAAGAAAATATATGGAGAGAGACAAAGAATTTAGATCATCTGGCAAAGAGGTGATTATGTTGAGAACAAAGGCGGTGTCAGAGGGAATTGATAGTAATTACCAGGACATTTCAAACAAAAAGCAAAGCTTGGCAACAAACAGGCATTAGTAACAGGAGGTTAGTAATAGAGGGGAGTAAAATAAAGCTCCAATATTTTTAGTGAAGAAGTTTTCAGTGAAACCATTGAAACAGGTTGAGGAGTATTTATCTCTTCATCTGCCTGTCTGTTTATTTAAAAAGAGAGGAAAGTAGGCTTTGAAAAGAGCTAAAAACATTTGTGTTAGAATATATTGGCACTATAAAGTCTTTGTGTAAGTACAGCTATTTGGAAAGTGGTTGGTAATTTGGAATACTGATGTAGGTGAAAGTTGAAACACAAGTAAATATAAGTCAGTTTGTGACCATAACTGTAACACAAACCAACAATGCCTCTGTCTTTTAAAAGAACTCTCCCAGAGGCTGTAAATAAAATATTGATTTATTAACTCAATTTTTCATCTAAATATAGCAGAGCAATAATAGGAAGAAAACAAAATGCTAAATAGTTATCTATCTTGATGTATTGTAATAAAAAGAACATACAAAATTAAATTGTTTAGGAATTTTAAATGATAAATAGGCTGACCTCAAATGCATTGCTCTACCTGAGGTATTTATGTGAATACAAGCCACAGAAAATAATGGTACTATAGTTTTTTGTAAGACAAATAACCCATGTTTACTTTCATCAGCACTTTAAATTTGTAAAGCACTTTGTGAAGATTCCTGAAAAACCTAAAATACATAATCATATTTTATACTTGCATTAACTCTACAAACTGCATCAGAACCATGTTATTACCCCGGTTTCATGTGTAAGAGGATGTCCAAGGAGAACCTCTGAAAACAATGGCATGCAAACCTTCGTTGGCGATAACCCCGAGTAAGAAATGCACGCTGTGTGCAGACGTGGTTTGCCTGTCTGCCTTTCTCCCACACACCTGTGACTGACAAAAGGTTTTAATGAAAGACGTATCCACTCTGTTCCATTTTATTTTTTACTGTTGATTATGACTGACTCATGGGCACAACCTGCCGTTTGAAAACCTCAGGTTGAAAGGGATTCCCTGGCTTTCCCAGTGTCACTGGCCTGTTGTCTTTTTCTTAAGGCCAGTTTTCCTTCCTATTAGAGTTCTCTGCTCTCTCTCTGAATAAAAGAGGTTTCAGCCCTGTGACCAACATTACATGTATTTGGTGGGGAAGACAAGAAACGGAGAGGGCTTTTCACTTCAAGACGGCAATGCAGGACCTCAGGCTTCAGTGCGCTCTGCGGACAAGCCCACTGACAAAGACGCATCCGTGGTGACTAATCCACATTGAAAGAGTGACTTTGATCTTCATCCCCGGGTGTATATGTTAATTTTCTATTACTTGCGTAATTCATTACAAGGTTAAAAATATCGAACAAGATTGTTATCAAAATTTAGGCCTGGTAATCTGGGAATTTATGACATTTTGCTACAGGGTAGAAAAACTACATTTCAAACTGGCCACCTTGGTTTTCCACTTTTCTGATTACTAACCACAGAAACTACATTCTGTGATGGTTTGGAGATATACTGTAGGAACTTCCTAACTTTTTACTAGTAATGGAGTTTTTAAAAATTCTATGTGGAACCAATAAATGAAACAGATATAAGTGGATTTGCTCTGGCTGAACAGGGGTAAGCAAGGCCCAATTCCCTGCTTGGTATTCACCAGCCCCAGTCATAGAGTCTCTGAAGACCTCACATATCCCTGCAACAAAGTGTAACAGGCAATGGAATGGTAGAAATGGCATGGGTATTGGATGATTCAAACAAAGTTGGCTTCAAATCTCAGTACTGTGTCTTACCAGCTATGTGATTATGTGTAAATTACTTAACTAACTTTAAATGTAATGGTAAAGAATAAGATATATAAAATCATCTAGTACAAGACTTTGTAAACACTCAGTAAATGTTCATTCATTTCTTTCCTGTCTTCATTCATTTCTTTCCTGTCTTCATTCCTTCTTTCGTCAAGTCAGGAGAGAAAAATAATAGGAAAATATGGGTATTACAATGCACGGTTCTTTGAAAAACAGCACAAAGAATTGGTTATATAAAGATTTATTATTTCAAATTTCTCAAAATTATAACACTTATTCTGACTGATAAGCAAATTTGGCCAACCTACTCCATAGTCACTAAACTACCCTACTCATTCTGAAAAGGTGTATGTGTCAGAATACAATAAATCAAGTCTTGGGGGCGTCATTTCTAAAAGTAAGAGGAGAAAGGATAGGAGGGAGACAAGGAGGGAAAGAAGAGAAAAGAAGAAAGAAAAAAGAAAAATAAAGGGGGGAAAATAAAGCAACAAACATGACCTGAAAGAAGGTTTAATTTAAGAGCATCTGTGGTTAGGCTGGTAAGTATATGTTGAGGAGAAAACATTTCCTGAACTAGGTGTGTCCACATATAATTAAAATTTACATCGTTTCCAATGACAGTCATTTAAAACCACAAGAATCCCAGAGCAGCAGATTATTTGCAGAAAGAGTCACACCACTAGCTCATACCACCATTTAATATGAAGCATCACATATTGACAGTATTAAAATTCTATAGGCCTGCAGGCAAGATACCAGAGCCATTTTTTAGTCCTTGGTGTAAAGACATGTGGTCTGAAGATGTGTGGAGACTTGTGTTGACACAGAGAACTTACAGGGCTAGAAAGCACTTCCAAGCTTGACAAGCAGTTGAAATTCAATAAATACTCATCACGCATGTACAATATGCGGAGAACTGTACTGGAACACAGCAACGGCATACTAACAGTAGAGATAACAACAGCAATGCTGATGATGGTGAATAATAGTTATGGAAGACATAAATATTGGGCAGGAATTATGCTAAAGGCTTTTGCATGCATTACTTTAAGTGAGGCTCCCAACAACCCTATAAATTAGATATAATTATTGCCCTTGTTTTATTCATGAAGAAACTAAGGATAAGAATGTATATAACATGCCCAACATTACCATCTACAAGTGGAGGTGTCGGTGCATCTAATTAATTCCATACTCAGAGCTTTAAACTACTACACTATACCACACTGAAACGTTGTCTACTTCCCTTTTTCCTGCAGGGGGCTGGAGAAGGAAAAGACAGGAAATTTTTAACATGAGGAGAAATAGTTAAGAGATTTCAAGAAAAAATATATGGCATATATTTATAAATACATAAATTATAAATACATATATATGGGTACGTATTTATAAGTTGTGTACCTTATATATTACATTATAATAACTGTTATAATTTATATAGTGTTTGTGCCAGCCACTATTCTAAGCACTTTCTAAGTATTAATTCTTTTAATTGTCATGACAGCCCCTAGGGGTGTCTACTATTAACATCTCCATTTTATAGATGAGGAAATTGAAGCACATCATCTGAAGATAATTACCTTTGGAAAAGATTAGGTCATGGGGTAATGGTGTAATTAGTGTGGGGTAAGGTGAGGGTTAAATTAATTCTAAAGAGAAATGAGCTTCTGCAATTGACTGTAAAGATGGAAAACAGATTGCTCTTGTTTCTGACTAAATAAAGCAAACATGGATGAAACCGGGGTCAGGGATGAGAAGGGAGAAACACAAAGAAATTAAAGAAATATAATACAAGGACAAAAGAACCACTGGAGGTAAAATGATCCCTGTAATAATCATTAAAATGAACATGGCCTTGGAGCATAAAATAAACTGAACCAAGCCTAAAACAAATTAGTTTATGAGCCAGTAGCATTCTGATTTGCCATACCATTTGACTATACCTTTCTTTTTTTAACTTACCAGTCTATCTTGTATTGCAAGTGTCACATATGTGTAATTATCTTCCTTACCAAATATTCAGTTCCATGATAGTAGGATATATCTGATTTATCTTTTAGTACAGATAAGCACCTAGTATAGATTTTTATCAAGGAGATGCTTTTAAAAATAAGCATTTATAAAATTTTAAAAAGATGATAACCAAAACTCGCATCATAGTACTATATTTCAAAGTCACTATTATTGAAAACTTCACCATTAAAACTTAAAAATTAAAATATTAGAGTGGAAATGTGGTGCAGTGCTGAGAATAAAGTCAAGCAAAGATTTTAAGGAAATATAAGACTCTCTGGTTCCAGGAAAAGTAACTCTCCCAGAGACTTCAAGTCACATCCACTGGGTCAAATTAAAAACCGAACTTTAAATAAGGTGACTTGAAAATAAGAATAGAAAACTGAAATGGTCCCTTTGTATTGAGGAAAAAGTTGTTCTGGATCATAAAATAGAAGTAGCTGACCACATATTCGACTTAATCTTGATTTTAAGATTAATGATATGATCATTGGGTGCCCTCTAGTGGAATAATTTTAAAATTCTCTTTGCTCTGGAAACAAAACATTTCAATTGCGAATAAAATAAACAGGATTGTACTCTATATTATATTTACTTATCTTATGTTATATTTATATGTTAATAAAATTTTTCTACTGTAAAATCAAAGAAAGAAAATATAGTATTTTTTTAAAGAACATATTCTAGCCCTGACTGGTATGGCTCAGTTGGTTGGGAATCATACCTCAAAGCAATAGTCACCGGTTTGATTCCTGATTCCCCTGTTGGCGCACATTCTTGGGTTGCAGGTTCAGTCCCTGGTGGGGGCATGTGCGAGAGGCAACCAACTGATGTTTCTCTCTCACATCAATGATTCTCTCCCCCTCTTTTTCCATCCCTTCCTCGTTTTCTAAAAATAAATTTAAAAAAATAAAAATAAAAAGCATATTCTACTCTGGTGCTATCACCTCAAAAATGAAAGAACTGCCTGACTTGTTAAATTAATTAAATGTACTAATTCAATCGAAAACATAAAAAAAGTGCTGTCCTTCATTTGCTTGAAATAAACCGTGGCAACAGAAACAAAAATAAACAAGTGGAACTATAGCAAACTGAAAGCTACTGTACAGCAAAGGAAACTATCAACAAATTTAAAAAACAACCTACCAACTGGAAGAAAATATTTGTATATCATGTATCTGACAAAGGGTCATAAATGACTGTATTAATATCCAAAATACAGGCGATCTCCCTCAACCGTACATATGACAGTGGTCCCATAAGATTATAATGGAGCTGGAAAATTCCGATCAGCTGGTGAATGTTGTATCCCTCCTATCACAATGCATTTCACAAATGCTTACTGTTGTGTTACGGTTGCTGACAGTATTCAGTACAGTAACATGCTGTACAGGTTTATTGCCTAGGAGCTGTAGGGGAAGAGGACTTTTCACCCCAAAATCTGCCATTTTTGGCATAAGGATTATTTTAGGCTGGTTAATTTTAAGAAACAGCAGATATGAGAGAAGCTCTGAAAAAAACAAGTTTCCTTTTATAAAAATCATTTACATTTGTAAGGGAAATCTCCATTTGTGAGGAGGAATATTTTAAAGCAATCTCAGGCATCTCAGGCTATATTTCTAACAGATAAGTATTTCTTAAAAATTCTGCTAAAGTACACATAACATAAAATTGACCATATCATTCATCATTAAGTGATGAATGATATGGTCGATTAATCAATCGACCACAATTCAGTGGCATTAAGTACATTCACATTGCTGTGCATCCATCTCCAGAACAGTGTCATCACCTAAACTGCAACTGCAACTCTGTACCCATGAGCAGTAACTCCCACTCTCCCTTCACCACAGCCATTACCACTCTTCTGCTTACTGTGGTTATAAAGGTACCTATTCTAGATACTTCATGTAAGTGGAATCATATGATATTTGTCCTTTTGTGTCTGCCTGTTTCATTAGCGTAATGTTTTCAAAGTTCATCCATGTAGCACAAATCAGAATTTCATTTCTTTTTTAAAATCCTTTTTTTTTCAATTACAGTTGACATACAATATTATATTAATTTCAGGTATATACCTCAGTGATTAGATACTCTCTAACTTACTAGGTGATCATCCCAATAAATCTCATACCCAACTGACACCATACATAGTTAATTAGAATGTTATTGACCACATTCCCTGTGCTGTAAATTACATTTCCATGACTATTCTGTAACAACCAATTTGTACTTCTGAATCCTTTCACCTTTTTTACCATCCCTCCAGTGCCCCTCCCATCTGGCAACCATCAAAATGTTCTCTGTATCAATGAGTCTGTTCTATGCTGCTTGTTCTTTTATTTTGATTTTTAGATTCAATTGTTGATAGGTACATATTTATTGCCATTTTTGTTCAAATTTTTAATTTTTTTCTTCTACTTCTTAATGAAGACCCTTTACCATTCCATGTAATACTGGTTTGGTGGTTATGGACTCCTTAGTCTTTTTCTTGTCTGGGAAGCTTTCTCTGAATTCTAAAAGCTTTGCTGGGGAGATCAATCTTTGTTGCAGGTCCTTGCATCACCTTGAATATTTCTTGCCATTTCCTTCTAGCCTGTAAAACTTCTGTTGAGAAATAAGCTGACAGTCTTATGGGAGCTCTGTTGTAGGTAAACAACTGTTTTTCTCTTGCTGTTTTTAAGATTCTCTCTTCATCATTCAGCCCATTCTATATCTCCACACTGACCAGTCTCAATGTGGCATCTTCTTTAAGTCCCTAGTTATAGAACTTCCATTTAGCTGGATGGATTTTAGGTGGTTTGTTCTGTAGTTCAGTGGTATTTTTGATGTCATTGTGGGAGGCTTGGAGTACCACATTTCCCCATGCTACCATCCTGACCCCTAATGATGCACTTCTCAGAGCAGATGCCCATCATTAGTTACAAATGACTGTATACAAAGAACTCATACAACTCAACAGCAAAACAAACAAAAAAACAGCCAAACGATTCAGTTAAAAAGCGAGCAAAGAATTTCAATAGATATTCTTTCAGAAAAGATACACAAATGACCAACAAGTACATGAAAAGGTGCTCAACTTTACTAATAATCAGGAAAACTCAAATCAAAGCCACAATGCAGCATTACCTCACAGCCTGTTAGAATGGCTGTTATCAAAAAGACAAGACATAACAAGTGTTGATGAAGATGTGGACCAAAGAAACCCTGTGCACTGCTGGCAAGAATGTAAATTGATACAGCTACTATAGAAAGCAGTATAATGTTCCTCAAAAATTAAAAGTAAAACTACTGTATGATCCAGCAGTCCATTTCAGCATATTTATCTGGAGAAAACAAAAACATTAAATCAAAAGTATGTGTGCACTCCTATGTTCTCTGTAACATTAGGTACAACAACCAAGCTACAGAAATTACCTGTGTCCATTGATAGATGAATAGATAAAAAAATGTGATCATATACATACACACACACACACACAACGGAATATTATCCAATCACAAAAAAGAAGGAAATTTGCCATTTCTGACAACATGGATGGACCTTGAGGGCACTGTGCTAAGTGAAACAAGTCAGAGAAAAAATATAAATATGGTATGATACTGCTTATATGTAAAATATTTTAAAATAAATAAATAAAATTTAAAAACCCAGCTCATATATACAGAGAAAAGATCGGTGGTTGTCGGACCAGGGTGGGGGGCTGTGGCAGCAGGGTCAGGAAGGAGATCAAACCATCCAAATTTCCAGCTGTAAAGGCCATGGGGATGTGACATACAGCACGGTGGTGATATTGTGCTCAAATGCTGCTGAATAAGTTGCTGAGAGTTTTCACAATAAAGAGAAAATCTGTAACTATGTGTGGTGACAGATGTTAACTGGACGTATCGTGTTTGTCATTTCAAATATACAAGGGTTGGCAGAAGTAGGTTTACAGTTGTGAGTACATGAAACATAGAGTTTATTCTTATATTATTTATTAATTATTGTATTATTTTTCCACAAGAACAACTGCAAGCTTACACTGGCCCACCCCTGTATACAAACACCTAATCATTACATTG
Organism: Tonatia bakeri; assembly: GCA_004024845.1. Taxonomy (NCBI): domain Eukaryota; kingdom Metazoa; phylum Chordata; class Mammalia; order Chiroptera; family Phyllostomidae; genus Tonatia; species Tonatia bakeri. The sequence continues at coordinate 67,888 of PVIA01001780.1, forward strand.
TATACCCAAAATTAATGTAATGTTATATATCAATTATATCTCAATTTTTAAAAAGAGTAAATAAAAGTATACAGGAAAAAATTTGTAATATTTTTGTTTGAATTTACTTGTTATCAGTTTTAAAGTGCTTGGCCATAGCCCTGACCAGGGTGGTTCAGTTGGTTGGGCATCACCCCACAAAGCAGAAGGCCACTAATTTGACCCCCTGGACAGGATACATGCCTGGGTTGGGGGCATGTGAGAGGCAACCAATTAATGTTTCTCTCTCACACTGATGTTTCTCTCCATCTCTTTCTCCCTCCTTTCCCCTCTCTCTAAAAGTAAATAAATTTAAAAAAATAATAAAGTGTTCTGGCACTCTTATTTTTTCATCTTATTAACATTTCATAGTAAATTGAAGTTTCTCAGTTGAAAAGCTTGGAACTAACTTGGTAAGGAGTGTGCTTGATGATTGGGAAAGAATGAACAAATGTCGACTGCAACTTGTTTTTGAAAACTACTTGCAACTACATTTGAAAACTATTTAATAGTTGATTCAATTTGTGCTTTAAAAGGAACATAATTTCATACTTGGAGAAAGTTTGCCAGAATTGTACAAAGATTTCTGGAATATTCATTCCTCAGATTCCCCAAATATTCATAGCTCTTTTCAATGTCTTTCTGTTACAAACAATGCATCAGTGAATAACCTGTGTAAGTGTATTTTCATGTAATGGAGGTAGGGGTGTATCTTCAGAGTAAATTCCTGGTTGTAGAACTGCTGGATCAAAGGTAAATGCGTATGTATTACACTACTTATTGCCACATATCACTCCATTACAGTCGTACCCATTTGCATCCTCACTAGCACTGTATGCAAGTTCCTGTTTCCCCACAGCCTTGCTGTTCTTTTTAATTTTTGCCCATCTTGATAGTGACAATGGCATTTCAGTGCAAACTTAATTGGAATTTCTCTTATCATGAGTGAGGTTGAACATCTTTTTATATGCTTACGTGCTGTATCTTTTTTTATTGTTCATATCTTTTGACCACTTTATGGGGGTTTTCTGTCTCAAAAATAAAACTTAAATATGTATCTTGGGGGCACATTTTAAATGCCAGACACAGTTTTAGGTGCTGCAGATTGAACGATAAACAAAATTACTTGTAAAGTTTACTCAGCATAATTGCACCTGAAATTGAGATACAAATGAGGTTTATATCCTTGGTTTAGGATTGCTCTGCAAGTTTTAAATAATTTGCAAAATTCCAAAATCCTATAGATCCATTCACATTACCCAAATATATTTTAAGTAAAGATCCACTTACAACTTTTCATATAAATTCCAAAAGGAAAATATTGCGTTTGGGCAACAACATGCTAGAAGGCTGGCAGAATGCAGATGAAAGAACTTCCAAGAAAATTTGCAAATACTGTTGGAAATAAAGTAACATGGCTTTTTAATTTTTTTATTTTCTTATACAGTTATATATCTTCAGAATGATTCACTTAGCTGACGACTCTGGACAATCAGGAGGTTTCTCCCAGTGTGTAACACATTGCAGCTTCCTGCAGTGGTGGCACCAAGCCTTTTATAACTTTTTCACCTTCAGCTGCCTCTTCATCATCCCTCTTCTTATCATGTTGATCTGCAATGCAAAAATCATCCTCACCCTGACTCGGGTCCTTCATCAGGATCCCCACCGTATGTATCCCTTAGATCTGGTGTTGATCGTGGGTAAACAGTTTTTACACAGCAATACGCAGAGTGGCACTTAGTATGTGCCAGATGCTGGTCTAAGCAGTTGACACATATTAACTCATTTAACATTCGCAATCACCCCAGGAGGTAATACTTTTATTTCCTCCAACTTGCAGATGAGGTTATATCTCCTAATGTTCTCAATTTGCACATAGGGTTAAAGACAGAAGGACAATCAACCCATTTACCCAAGATAAGCATTGGCAAAGTGTTCCTGCGGAGCCTTCACAATCCTATACCAACACCTGATTTGTATAATGTAGCAAAGTACAATTTATTAAGTGTTAGCCAATAATCTGTTATAATTAAGCTGCTCTACTTCACATCAAATGCCCTGTACCCACACAAAATAATGATGCACATGTATATGTGTATGCATGTGAGTGTGTTGCATATGCAGAATATTGTTGAATGTGTAGTTGACTATTTCACGTGAAACTTCACAAATGTGCTTGTGGCATTTTTGTTTCAATGTACCTTGAAAAATAAAATTTAGGAATGTATGAAGTAAACATGGTTATGTTGTCATGACAACAAAGATGCAGAGCATTCCATTCTACTCAAGCTCAGTCTGCTCTTTTAAATTTATAATTTAACAATCTGAGTACCCTATATTTCAAATCCAGATTAGTTTGGTAAAAAAACTATTCATTATATGATATAGTGGAAAGCTTGAAATATAAATATGCTTTTCTAACAAAGTATCATTATTAAAAACAGTGGAAATTTATTTCCATTATATTCATTACGTTGAATTACTGATTCTCTCCTCCTTTTTGTCCATTTTAGTTTTGTAATAAAACTGGTCTTTAAACACCTACTCTTTTCCCTTTTTACTAGAACTACAACTGAATCAATCCAAGAACAATATACCCAGAGCTCGGCTGAGGACTCTAAAGATGACAGTTGCATTCGCAACTTCCTTTACCATCTGCTGGACTCCCTACTACGTCCTAGGAATTTGGTACTGGTTTGATCCTGAAATGTTAAACAGGGTGTCGGATCCAGTAAATCACTTCTTCTTTCTGTTTGCTTTTTTAAATCCATGCTTTGATCCACTTATATATGGATATTTCTCTCTGTAATTATCAGACAATATAGAAAGTCTTGGAAAGAAGAGCAAGGTAATGAATTTTCCTATTTGGGAATGATACAGGTTGCAGCATACATATTTATAAACAAAGTAGAGCTTAAAATTATGTAGTCATTCTTCTTTTAATCATATAGTCAGAGACTCATTTACAAGGAAAAATAAACTTCAGGAAAAATCTTGAACTATTTTCCCTTAATCACAAGCTGCTGAATTAATCTCTGCTCTTTCTGAGCAGCTGTAACACATTATTGGGTTATCTATCACGTTCTTCTTACATAATAATGTGTAAATATTTAAAATAGCCATGGCCTAAGGCACAGAGATGCCAAAAAGTAAGGCTGAGAAACCACAACACAGTCTTAACCTCAGCAATCTGTGGAGAGCTTTTCTCCAAAAGGGCTTAGCAGCAATTCTGATCTTATGCTACAATAATACGTGGAGCACAGAGACAGCATTTCCTCCCCCCATAAAAACAATTTTCCCTCCTATGGTTAAAGAATGCAATGAATCTAATTTTTCTTTGGTCTCAATAGCATTCTGATGTTTGGAGTATCAGCAACAACCCACTATCCACTCCATCAATCTGACAAGACTTATAAATAGTTCTTCATTTCATTCTTTACCTTGTACGTGAGTGCCTCTACATAAAGGAGCATGTTAGAGGGGTTTGGATTCGGACAGGAGTTAGAACATTCCTCTAGGCTGTACAGTCTATGGAGTGTGTGGTAATTAAGTGTAGTAATAGTAACATCGTTTTAAAACAGAATCAAGAAAAGACCTAGACCAATTATGCTTTAAACATCATATACCCTGCCTTTTTATCCTACAGAATTTGTGTTTCTTACACCTATTATTTATTTCTTTTTTTATACCTTCTGTTCTAACATGAGGGATTTTTCTATTTTCTGATCTAAATAGCAAGCAAATGTACAAGCAAAAGATATTTGATATGTAAAAGAAACTCTGAAAACCAGTTTCAGTATATACAGGTCAAAAAAGACAGCAGAGTGTTAGAAAAAAGCAAAAGAAAAACTCTGTAAATGGGCAAGTACCCCTACTCATATTCACATTAAGTAGTATGGCTTCCAAAATATATCAGTATAATATTTTTATACCCATTCCATGAAAAAAGGGAGAGGATGAAAATAATGGGACTATAATATCCATTATAAGAGAAAATTATATAAAGGGCTTAAAAGAAATTCAACCACTTTTTAACTTTTTTTAATGATTTTATTTATTTATTTTTAGAGAGAAGGGAATGGGGGGAGAGAGAGGCAGAGAGAAACATCAATATGTGGTTGCCACTCACATGCCCCAGACCTGGCCCACAGCCCAAGCATTTGCTCCAACTGGGAATCGAACCAGTGACTTTTTGGTTCACAGGCCAGCACTCAATCCACTGAGCCACATCGACAAGGTTACTTACTTTTAATAGGTAAAATACCATTATATTCATCTGAGATACATAGTGGCACACATAAGACGAAATGTAATTTCCAAATCTTGCAGGGCATGCAGACTTTTGGAAAGTAAACTGCTAATCAGACACATGGCAGGTCTTTCCTTCTCTTACTTTTCTCTTTTCATACTTTGTTTTTTTAGTGTTGTAGTTTGTGGTATTTTTTTCCACATCCTACTTCATCTTCCAATTCTGTCTCCATAGGTCCTATTTCAGTCACCACTGAGCTCCTTCCTCTGTACTTTCATTCCTGCCTTCTTTTTTACTAAAGTCATACCTTCAATCAGCAAATCCATTTTACCCACTTTATAGTTGAATTGGGCAAGACTCAAAATTTATAATGTAATAAAATACTCAACTTGAACTTGAAAGTCATGTATATTGGTACAAAGATTTTATAGCTTTGCTAGATAACACAGGAATATTTATTCACAACAAAACCACTCTACTATAAATCTCTATTATCATATACTTATTTCTAAACTGATAAAAATTCTTACTTCTGGATCTAAAGACAAAAATAATATACATAACAAAATATAACCTAAGGGCTTTATTAAATATGTGTTTAATGAAGATATGCCAGTTTGGCTCTTACATGTTCAAGAAATTTTCCGATGCAGATATGTTCTCAGGCACTTTTTGATATATTAAGTAAAGGGCTATTCAAAATCTTGATGAAAAGGGTCTTTAACCTATGGTCCATGCAAAAACTATATTTAAATACACATGTTTTTTATTTCTATTTGTATTATACTTTAAAAACATTACCTTGAGAGGGGTTTGTAGGCCAAACTAGATGGCCAAAGGAGCTCATATCACAAAAAAAGCTTAAGAATCCATGATTCTTATGTATTTATAAGAAAGCTTATTACAACAAAAATGTATCAGAATGTATTCATTTGTTTATATACATGCATAATAATGTTAATATTGAAACTGTATTGTTTCAGTTCGAGTACTAATCACTTTAGAACTTATTAAGCCTCTTAAGGTTCAATATGCAATGCAAAACTTAGCAGAGATGTGGATTACACGAATACAATGGTTCGCAAATCATAATGTGGGTATGGACATAAACTGAAATTCATAGTCCGAAAGGTAAATGTAGCTTTTAAGTTAAAGATACACCACTCAACAAAGGGTATTTAATACTTGATATTATAGTCAATTACTCTATTTCCAATCACAATAAAAGAGAGAATCCAATATATTAGATAATTAAGATTCTGTCTTGGTCGTCTTCTCTTTTATTTAGCATATAAATCTGGTTTAAAATTTGATTTCTTATTGCAGCTCAATTTAGTCAAGAAATTGCATGAACTAATGACAATGAACTGGACAAAAATTGCACTAATTCAATTTTGACCTAAGAAACAGAGCTATAATAGCTTAAAAAGAACATTGGGGGGATGGTACCACAAGCATTATCTCTAGGGAGCTTAAAGCAGTGTAAGTTTGAAAGTTCCTTAAAGTGACCTAATCTCAGAATTTATTTGGTAGTCACAAAGAAATCTTTGTGGGTAGTTAAAAAATATTTAGAATTTAATCTATTTTGCCTTTAGCTTAGTTTCAAATGTTGAGCCAATTCGCTGATATTGTCTAATTTCTATAAATTACATCCATAGGAAGCTAAGTAAAATAAGGTTCAGTTTAATCTCTAAGATTATTTAAATGTTAACTTGATTCTTATGGTTATTACATTTTTTAAACTCAAGTCTAAAGCAATTAGTCTAATTTTAAAAATTATATAATATATATAGTGAATGCATAGGAACAATAGAATACATGCAAAAAGTGTTGAAATAGTTATCTCTGAGTGATAATTTTTTAAAAATTACTTTCTTGTGAATTCTTATAACTTCAAATTTACAAAATAAATATGTATTGCTTTTGTAATGAGAAAAAATAAAATAAATGTTATTTGTGTGTGTGCTTGTGTGACTTTTATCTTATGAATCCCTGTTATTGATAGAATGATTTCTGCTGTAATAGAAATGTCTGATTAGAAGTGGCTTTGTTTTTTCATTTCATGTTATCTGAAATCCAGAAATAGGCAAGTAGACATGGTGAAATTCAAAGCTTTGAGTCATTTTTTTCTTCTTTTACTAGACTTGACTTTAGTGATTAGAAATTAGTTGTCACCAACTGGAAGTTTCAAAAGCAGAAAGAAAAGGTAGCTTCTCATTGTGAATCTCTCCTTCCCAGAACCTCAGCACTTCCTATTAAACTGGCTATAACTGGAACACATGACAATCCCTAAACAAATACTGGGTTGGCAAAAGAATCCACTCAGTATTTTATTCTGTAATTATAAAAGACACATTTTTCACTTTCACTAATAATTTTATTGATTTGGATACTTTGAGTATGTTGGGCATCTCCCACATAGTAGAACATTGATTGTTCTCAATTAATGTCTTGATTTGATTGCTATCAACTTCATCTGGTCTACCAGACTGTGGAGCATTATCCAGCAAGGAACCTGCAGCATGAAATTTTGAAAACCACTTTTGACACATCCAATCAGTCATGGCACCTTCTCCATACACTGCACAAATCTTTTTTTTTTTTGCATTTCAGCTGTATATTTACCTTTCTTGAAATAAGAAAGCATCATGTACCAAAAGTGTTGTTTATTTTCTTCCATCTTCAATATTAAAATAGCAACAGAAAAGTTTGCCAATTTTGACAAGTTTTTTAAAAATGCACAGGGATATGACAGTATGCAATGCAATCTAACAAAATTGTTGCAAATGAAGTTAAAGATAATTAAGTGCTACTAGAGCCATCTTATGGGGGGAAAAAAAACAAACATTCTAACCAATCCAATAACTAGTAAATGAGCAGGGGATTACCCTGAACACTATAAGAGTGTGCTTTATCCTATGGAGGCAGCGTTCAATTTCCTGAACAGTTAGCCACCTAATAACTGAAAGAAAAAATTGTAGTTCTTAGAGACTTCTGGTCAAGATGGTGGCATAGGTAATTTCAGCTTGCCTCGTGGCACAACCACATCAAAATTACAACTAAAATATAGAACAACTTTCACTCAGAACCATCAGAAATTGAGTTAAACTGAAGCCTGACAACTGCGGAATTAAAGAAACCACATCCATCCAGACTGGTAGGAGGGGTGCAGATGTGGAATGGGCTGAACCCACATTCACGTGTGGTGGATAAAAATTCGTGAGGGATATCTCAGGACTGAGGAGTCCCAGCCTCATACCAGGCTCCTCAGTCCAGGGTTCTAGTACCAGGAAGATAAGTCCCCAAAATTTATGGCTGCAAAACCCAGCAGGGATTGAATCAGTGGAAGAAACTGTTGGAGATCCAAGTAGTTCCTCTTAAAGAACACACACATGGACTTACTGAGACTCACTCCCTCTGAGCTCCAGGGGTAACAGCTTGAAAGGTACCAGTGGCATAAAGGAAGAAACTGAAGTGTCTGTCATCAAGGCAAGAGCTGGGGGACAGCTTTCTCCCAGACAGAGAGGTAGGCAAAGGCCATTGTCCCTTTTGCGAACCCTCCCCCACAGAGCCACAGAGCTGGCAGGCTAGTGTCATATCTGAGACTCCATTAACCTGGCTAACACTGTTTGACCCATGCTAGAGATCCCCTGAGACTCTGTCCCACCCAAATTATGGGCCCACCCATGCTACTTTTCCAGATGAATGGCTGGTCTTGGCTCATCCTTCACAACTCCCTAAATCCTCTCAAACAAGAAACAGCCAGCCTCTCTGAGCCCTCAGCCCCTGAACCACTTGCTTAGTGAGTCCAGGCCCAGTACTAATAGCAGCCAGCCTAGATTCACAGGTTGGCTTTGCCTGGGAATCTCTGAGCCCAGCACAGACAGTAGCCATCTCAGACTGCTTAACAGCTTAGGCAGGGTGGCCCTGGTCAAAACAAAGGTGAGGGTTGACCTTGACTTCCACCACCTGGGAAACCCCAGAGCTTATGCACCTAGTGGACAGCTATAGACCATGTAGGAACACCACCACGATGCCACCACACAGCTGATCCTCCAGGGAGGGTGGAGGTTGGTGGTCAGTGGTCACAGCCAGTCCTTGCAGCTGACTGGCCTAGGAAAACCCTGCCCTTTGACCTGCCAACAGCAATCAAGTTTCAACTACAAGAAGGGGGTGTACTCAGCCCACATGAAGGGTGCACCTTGGATACCCAGCTTAGATGATATGGGAGGCTGTGCCACTGGACTCTACAGGGCACCTACTTCATTAGGCCACACTACCAAGAAAGGGAGTCATAGCAGCCCACCTAAAACATAGAAACAAACACAAGGAGGCTGCCAAAATGAGGAGACAAAGAAACATGGCCCACATGAAGGAACAGCTCAAAATTCCAGAAAAAGAGCTAAATGAAATGAAGATAAGTTATCTATCAGATGCAGAATTCAAAACACTGGTTATAGGAATGATCAAGGAATACAGGGAGGACCTTAGCAGCATAAAAAAGATCCAGTCAGAAACAAATGATACACTAATCGAAACAAAGAACAACTTACAGGGAAACAACAGTGGAGCGGATGAAGCTGAGAATCAAATCAATGATTTGGAATATAAGGAAGGGAAAAACAACCGATCAGAACAAGAAGAAGAAGGTAGAATCCAAAAAAAGGAGGATAGGGTAAGGAGCTTCTGGGACAACTCCAAGAGGTCCAACATTTGCACCATGGGGGTCCCAGAAACAGAAGAAAAAGAGCAAGAAATTGGAAATCTATTTGAAAAAATAATGAAAGTAAACTTTCCTGATTTGGTGAAGGAAATAGACATGCAAGTTCAGGAAGCATAGAGAGTCCCAAACAAGATGGATGCAAAGAGGCCCACTTCAAGACACATCGTTATTAAAATGAAAAAGGTTAAAGATAAACAGAGAATCTTGAAAGCAACAAGAGAAAAGCAGTTAGTTACCTATAGAAGAATTCCCATTAAACTATCAGCTGATTTCTCAAAAGAAACTTTGCAGGCTATAAGGAATTGGTAAAAAACAAAAACAAAAAACAAACAAACAAACAAAAAACATTCAGACTCGTGAAAAGGACCTATAGCCAAAATTGTTCTACCCAGCAAAGATATCACTTAGAATCAAAGAGCAGATAGAGAGCTTTCTGGACAAGAAAAAACTAAAGGAGTTCATCATCACCAAACCTTTATTATCTGCAATGTTAAAAGGACTTATTTAAGAAAAAGAAGATCAAAAATGTGAACAATAAAATGGCAATACATACCTGTCTATCAATAGTTGAACCTAAAAAACAAACTAAACAAACAAGAACAGTGACAGAATCACAGACATGGAGAGAGTTTTGATGGTCTCCAGATGGGAGGGTTCTGTGGGGGAATGGGTGAAGTGGTGAAGCGATTAAGAAGTATAAATAGGTGGTTACAGAATAGCCATGGGAGTGTAAAGTACAGCATAAAAAATGGAGTAGCCGAAAAACCCATATGCATGACCCATGGACATGCAAAATGGTGGAGGGATTGCTGGAGGGAATGGGGGGTGCCAGGTGTAGGGGACAAAAGGGGAATAATTGAGATAACTGTACTAGTATAATCAATTAAATATAATTTTTTAAAAATCTGCTTCTATTTTCTCACTTTGTGCATGTGTGTGAGAGAGCAGAAGGGAAATATTTCGGGATCAGAAGCTAGAAGTAGCTACTGCAATCACCAATTAACTTCTCAAAATAAACTGAGGCTATGTACACAATAAAGTTTAAATAGCAAGTAACTTAAATACAAAGTATAAAGACTAAGTACAGTTAGAACATAATAATTGTACAATAAATGTAGCTGTAAGGGGAAAGAACAGATTTTTTTTCACAATCGAAATCCAAACATTTTAAATTCCAGTAGTGGAATCTTCACCTGATGAATAGAGGGTAAGGTCTGCCCAATTATTGGCTTTTTGGAAACTCTTGGGCCCTATTTTTTGTCTATTTTTATAATTAGTCCATTGAGTAAGAAATTTGCATAACTTTTTAAAATTCTGGCTATCACTTCAGATGCAGAGAATAATTGCCTGAGATACTAATAATTAAACACCTGGCAACCTGAGACAGATTTCTTATGAAGTTAAGGAAATTTAGCCTCACAGCTCCTCCATTGCCCTCACTGGTGTGGCTCAGCTGGTTTAGGTGTTCTCCTATAAACTATAAGGTCACAGGTTTGATTCCTAGTCAGGACACATGCCTAGGTTAGGGGTTTGGTGGCGAGGGTTCATACAAGAGGAAACCGATCAATGTTTCTCTCTTACATCAATGTTTCTCTCCCTCTCTCTCCCTCCCCACCCCACGTCCTGAAATCAACAAGGTTGTCCTCAGATAAGGTTAAAAAAAAAGTTCCTCTATTTATTCAGCCCCCTCCTGAGACCCTGGAAAAGAAGTCTTCACATAGTAATACATTTTTATGAAATTCACACAAATAAGATATAATTGCAATTAGTTAAATCAATCACTTTTCACTGTTACTTCCCCTCTGCCACACTTCTGCCATCAGATAAGATGGTCTTAGAATGGCCAAGGATATCTTTGGGATCCACGCAAAGGGATGATGAGTTAGAGTTATTTTTATACTGAATCTAGAGAAATATTATATGGTTCTTGTTCACTTTCATATATAGTTAAGTCACTTTTAACCATTACAGCAAGGTTTGGAGCATAGTTATAGATAAAATGCTACATATGCTAAGAGAAATAAAATACATAAAGCACTTTAAAATTCTTTTTGATATCTCTGTGTGTGCAGAAATAATACAAGTTTGCTGCCTTAGTGTTTCTATTAGGTAACAGAGGAAAGTATGACCTTTATCAGTTAGGACACATTAAGCTACAAGAATGAGAAACACAATCCAAACTGGATTAAACAAAAAAAACATTATTTCACATAACAATCAATCCAGAGCCAAGTTAATTTAAGATTTTGGCATATTCACTACAGCAATGTTTTTTATCTCAGAGCTTATCTAGTATGGTCAGGGAAAACCTCTAACATCTGCTCACAGAACAAGTCCAAAGGCACAAAAGGGAATATTTCCTTGTGTCAGTTCGTATCAATAGGGAAAATCTTCTTCAGTAACCAATAAGCATAACCCTCACTTTTATTATCCAGAATTCCCTGACGTACCAATGCCTAAACTAGTTCACTACAAGGAGATTGAGATGGTGACTATTAGACCAATGATAAATCTGTATCTAGGGTTAGGGAGAAATCCAGCTTCCCAGGAAGCTCACAGTAGCCCTACATCTGAACAAAATTGAGACTCTTTTAGCAAGAAAAAAAGGAGATCTCCTAATAAGAAAAAGAAAACGGGTATGCAGTCTGTCAAACTGCCTTTCAAGAACCTAAAACACTAAAGGGTAGTGATTAAATGTCACCACTGACCATCATTTCTGTCCACTGGAAGTATTAAAAGTGATAGGAATATCTCCTTCTCTGAAGCAATTACCAGATTGGTCCACAAAACTTGGTGGTGAGCAAGTGTACTGTTTGCCTGTCCTGTTCATCATAAATTGCCAAAGACTTAGAAAAAAGCAAAAATCTCACCATCAGAGAGCTGATGATTCATGCAGGCAATTTGCTATTATTATTATTACTACTACATTAACATTATCTTAAGTTGATAATAAAGAATCTGCAGGAAAACACTTTTGAGTAGCATTCTAAAATTGTTATTACACTGATTATTAAAAACAGGTATCTTCATTTCCACCTTATTGGAGAAGATAAGCTGGTCTCAGTGTCCATTCCCACCTCTTTGTTTCCTGCATTAAAGCATCTCTAACCACATTGGTGAGACTACTGTCCAGATTAGAAATATCCATTAGGAACTATACTGCCTGGAATGTGAAATCCAGCCTCCCACCTGAAGCCAAGTGATAAGAGGAATGTGAGAGAAGATGAGTCCTTCAACACCTTCTTCAGTGAGACTGGCCCAGTGTGCCACCACGACTGTGTGTAAAGCTAGAAGCAATTGTAAGTGAGGTTCACCCTAGGATGGCATCACTGGCATCACTGGCAAAAAAGAAAAAATGTTGCAAACAGCTCTGCCTCTAGGCACTACACCATTGAAAAGGAAATAATTGACCTAGTATTGATGGGATTCAGAAGCTAGCTGACCTAAGTACAGTCTTCAGGCTTCCTTGGATTTCTGCTGGCTGGCTATAACACCAGTTTCTATTTTGCCCTCAGGCTGATCCTTGATTATAGGAACAGAGTTCTTCATTTACCCTACTCTTAGATTTTCTTAGCAATACCCAAAGTCTTCATCTCCATTACTCTAGAGCACTCTGATTTTGCTTTTATATTAGATAATGGAACATCTATATTTGTGTAGGAACCATGGTATCGAGCACACAACATACAATAACCTTAACCACATTACCAACCAGACTGTATGCTTCATTACTGCTTCCCTCAGATTTTATGGTGCCTTGAAAGTCTATGTGTACGGCAGGATTCCATACCAACTTGTTCTCCATATCCATAGCTACTTCACTTTGAACACATATATCCCAGTTATCTTTACTGGGAAACCCAACCACAAACATTGTGGTGCAACATTCTGTGTTTTAACAGACAAGCCAGGTGATTCTAATGAGAGCAAAAGTTTGATGCTCATTGGGCTAGATCATCTGCTATCAAACCAAGCAAAGATGAGGAAAGAAAGATGAGAAAAAAGATGATCTGAACATTATTTCAGTCAAGAAAAAAAATATATAAAATGCAACAGCATACTTTAGATGGCAACTGAGTCTGACAGTGGCTGAATTTGGTTCTCTGGAATAGGGCTCTGAACTCCCTCTTTCATAAAGAAACCAAGGTGTCTTCACCCCCAATTAGGATATCCTGATTCATTTACAGAATATTGCCCAGAAAGCCATGAGGACTAGATGCCCCAGTTAAGGATTTTCAGTTTTTCATCTATTTTCTATCATTATTAGCAGAAGATTGAACTTGGGAGCATAATTTATTATATTTTATCTTTAGTCACTGTTGCTTAAGTAGTTAAATAAAACAGTAAAATGCCTTGGAAATTTTACTTCCATTGTTAATCTGTGTACAGCTATATAATAATCAAATGGGCCTGGCTGGTGTAGCTCAGTGGATTGAGCGCGGGCTGCGAACCAAAGCATCACAGGTTCGATTCCCAGTCAGGGCACATGCCTGGGTTGCAGGCCACGGCCCCCAGCAAACACACATTGATGTTTCTCTCTCTCTCACTTTATCCCTCCCTTCCCTCTCTAAAAATAAATAAATAAAATCTTAAAAAAAATAATAATCAAATGGGGCAATTCCAAATGTATCATGATATCCTGGATTGAATCCAGAACAGAAGAAAGGATATTACTGGAAAAACTGGTAAAATCTGAATAAACTGGGTAGATAGTTAACAATAGTATGCCAGTATTAACTTCTTATTTTGACAAATGTTCCATGACTATGTAAATGTTTTCATTAGGGAAAGTAGGGTAAAGAGTATACAAAAATTCTATTTTGAATTTTACATTTTCTGTAAATCTAAATCTATTCCAACATAAATATTTTGAAACACAGTTGTGCTATGACTGCAGAATGTCACTGTGCACACATGTTCATGTGTGTGTGTGTGTGTGTGTGTGTGTGTGTGTGTGTGTACATAGGTAGCGCCAGGACAACAGAAATGAAGGAAAGGAGACAGCGGATCAAACTGGAGAAGGGAAGTAAGCTGGGAAACCACAAAAGTTAAGCCAACATATTTTTAAACACCACATAAAAATAACGGAAAAGGGAGCCCTCAGAAATTATGAAAGTTTTGCTGAAACACCTGAGAAAGCAAAAATAAGTTTGGACTGGGAAAGTTAAAATCTGCTTTGCCATTTATCAGATACAGAAAATAGACACAGATAAAGCCAACTATAAAGTTAGCAGAAAGTAGTATTTCTCTCAAGAACATGATGTAAAGTGTCACAACCCCCTCCACATACACACAGAGTAACTACTGCTTTTTTACTTACAGAGAGTGCTTTTCTGTACAGTCACGGATTGTTAAAAACGTGTGCTTTGAAAGACTTCCATTAAGATTGAAATATTCCACTCATGGATAGAATCTATGTCACCTTGACACAAAGAGACAGCCTTTATTTCCAACCTAGGGATGGTTAGAAAAAGGGTTTGTGGAAACAATACGTTACTGAACCAAAAAAGGGTCTGTTTGACACAAACAGTAGTATGCAGCAAAGAAAAGGAAGTGTTTATTTTTAGGAAGTGGCCCATGCCCGGAATCACAGGTGAGCTAACGCTTGAAGACCTGGCTCCCTGATCGTGTCAGAGGATGAGTTATATGGAAAAATCACTACTCCTGGTGACTAAGGAAGTCAGGGTCATAGTCTCTCCTGATTTGTCAGCGCTAGGGGATATTTGACCAGGGCATCTGGTACAGATGTCAGCCAAAGCAGTGCTTCAACTGGTTTCACAAGCATGCAGTTGAGGGAGTTTTTCTGGAGCTGAAACACATCTGATGACTAGATGTTATCTCTAGTTTGACCAAAACTATCTGTGGGGTTAACAGACCTGAAACTTTGTTCCTAAGATTATTTCATGCTGATCAGAACCTCCTTGTCCTTGATGATTAAGGGAGTGGTCCTGCAAGGGAGAAGGAGGCAGGCGAGTCAGGGTGCTGGATTAAGCCATTTTGAATCAAAAGGAAAGACAGGGGAAAGGTCATTCTAAACAAATGAAGTTTCTACTGAGTCACAAATACACACCTATTTAAACTTTTTAGTTTCCAATGGAACAGCACCCTGGGTCCATGTTGCAGTCTGGCCATAATGTAGACCCCTTTACATAGTCTTGCTTTCTTTGAGCCTATCAAAACACTTTAAAACTTCACTTTAATTTCTCTTAAACTCTACAGCCAGGGGTGTCCAACATTTTGGTGTCTCTGGGCCACACTGGGAGAAGAAGAGTTGTCTTAGGCCACACATTAAATAAACATGTATTTATGAAAACTGATGAGCAAAAAAAACTTTTTAAGTAAATTTCTGATTTTGTGTGGAGCTGCATTCATAGCCATCCTGGGCTTCATGTGGCCCATGGGTCACAAGTTGGACACCCTTGCATCTACACAAATCCAAATTCCTATACTAAACTTATTTTTCCTTTGTTTAGTAAGGCACTTCATGGTTCTTCTGGAATGTTGACTCCCTCCTCGCTTTGGGCCAGACACCTGACTCTCTTGGAATACAATGTTGTTCTCCATAGGCCAAGGCTCATTAGACTAGGAAGCCAGCCTCACATTAACTGTTCAGAGATATTAATTTCACATAAAAATTAGCAAGAAAAAGTATCAAGTTTATGTCCTACACAAAGTTATTATAAGAAAAAAAAAGAGACACTTTCAGGTTGAGATTTTGGGCTTAAAAATTTATTGAGTCAAAAAAAAAACCAAATGCTTCTGCTAGTCAGCCTGGACCTTTTGACAGTTTTGGTTGATTGGTCCCTGAATGCCAATGGTGACAGTTTTTGGATGCTGAAACTTTGCTTTTCTCAAATGTTTTTCCTCATTAATTGAAACAGTTGATTTTTACTGGTAACTAAAAATTCTACCAAATGTTTTTCTAATTAATCTGAGACTTACTTAATTGTTATTAGGCCAAGTATAAGGCCAAGTTATTAGGCCATGTTAAGACCAAGTATAATTCTTGTCCAGAAATGTAATTTTGGAAGAAAACAAAAAGATCCATAGATGCACCATTAAAAAAAAAGAAAAAAGAGAATTAGGAGCATAAAATCATTACAGATAATGAAAGTATGAGCGAAAGACACGCTACAAAACTCTAAGTTACTATTTTGAAACTAAAAGACATTAAGAAAATGATACAAGCTATAAAGAACAACATGATTTAGAATTAGAAAATCTCAATTAATTAACTCAATGGAAGGATCCTTTTTCACTGTATTCATATTTTAAATCATCATGATGTATACTTTAAATATCTTAGTTTTATTTGTCAACTATACCTCATAAAAGCTGGAGGGGGGTAGAAAAACTCAGAAATGAGGTGATAGAAAATGAGGAAAATTAGTTACAAGCCATAAACTATCAGGGACACGAAAGCTAATAAATACAAAAGATTGGATCTTTTTCTGTAAGAATCTGAACCAATACTTAGGTGGAGGCATCTCTAGTCATTTTGGTTTTCTGATGCTCATTCTACAGTAATTCTTTAGGAATGATTCAAATAAACAATTGTTTCATCAAATGTTTATATCATATCAAGTGTTGATAATAGTTTATACTCTTTGTACATGAGAGTTGATTTAGTTAGATATAAAATCGTTGGCCACATTTTTTCCCTTGAAAATCCTAAATGCCATTATATTTTCTTCCCTGTTACAAGTCTAATGATATTCCAATTTTCTTTTCTATTTGTAAATGTGACAAAACATTAAAATCTATTAAATCTGGATATGTTATACTGTATGTTTGAAATAATTCACACTATATTACACCAAATCTAAGATGACCTCAATTTTAAGAGCACCATTGTTTCATGTATTTATGAAAAATACATTCTAATTTCAGGGTTGTTAAAATGCCAAGAATTGTGGGTCTTAGGTAAAATATACTACATTCATTTTTTGTTGCCAAATAACAAGTCACCATAAACACAGTGGGTTAAAACTACATACATTTTTTAGCTTAAATTCTGCAGGTCAGAACTGGGGGCACAGCACTCCTGGGTTCTCTGGCCAAAGCTTCACAAGGTTAAAATCAAGACATCAGCTGATTATGTTATGATCCGAAGCTTGGGGTCTCCTTCCAAACTCATATAGGTTGTTGATCATATTTAGTTCGTTGCAACCAATAGCCAATAAGGCCCCCACTTCCTTGTTGGCTGTTGGCTGGAGGCCACTGCCAGCAATTAGAGGCCACTCCCCTTTGTGTCTATGTGGTCTCTTAACTCTCCAAAGCCAGCACCATAGACTCTCTTTCATATCAAATTGCCCCCACACTTTGGCTCTTTCTCCAGGAAAAGCCCAGTCTCTATTGAAAACACAGACAGGCAATATACAAATAAACAAATAAATATAAACCCAAAGGTGATAAATGCTAAAAAAGAAAATAAAAGAATTTTACACTTGAATTTCCCTCTATCTAGAGTATTCTTCTGCTAGAATACCTTAGCAGGGCTCATTTAATTTAGGTTTTGGTTCAAATTGCACTTTCTCTGTGACTATCTAAAATTGTCTCCTTTCTCCTCCCCAAGTCTCTTTCAATTTCCTGATCCTTTCTTTACTTTCTTCAAATATTTACTTTCTGAAATTATTTTTTCATTTATTTTCCACTTCCTGGCTCCCCCCAGTGAGGTTGATGAAATCATGGGTCACTGTACCTCTATCACCCGATTGTTGTCTAGTCAATAGGTCCTAAAGTTTCATAGACATTCAATATTTAGAAAGGAATGTGGAAGGGAAAATTGGAGGGAAATAAAGAAATTGGCATTATTTGTGGAGTGGACCAAAGATATTTATATTAATTAACTTTAGAATAAAGAGAAAAGACAGGGGTTAAGCCAAGTGCTAGAGCAGAACCTTGCAAAAATGAGACAATTTGATTTCAGTGGTTATGTATATGGTACACAACTGGATTGCAGAACCTGAATGACGACATGAAGGAGCAGCATGAAGTTTTCACGTAATTGGAGATGTACAATTTTGAAAAGAGAATTGAGAGGCATAAAGGATAATGCAGTTTTACCTGGACCCTCCCTCCACACTAGAAATAAAAAGTTCTAATTAAGTAAAATATCTCGCATTGCAAAAGATGATGTAATAGATAGTCAAGGTATATGCAATTTAAAAGCTCTAACATATTTTTTTTCAATTATACACTGTTATTTAGACAAGATCGAGCGCGTTCAGGATGGCATGGCCATAGACTGTTATTTAGAATGAAAAGCAAATCCTAATGTTATTGTGTGCCACTAATTCTTGTTTTAGAAAGGCAAATGGGGAGTCAGTGGAAAGAGAATTAGTTGGAAGGCTCTTAAATATGTGTTCTGGTACTTAACCTGATAGTGACTAGTCTGGAACCAGCTCTTTAACCTTGACCAAGTCACTTACACTGACTGTGAGGTCCTTTCCCCACCCATAAAGTGAAGGGGACAAACTGGATGACCTAATGACATTTATAGCTCTAAAATTCACATGATTCTATTAAACCTGCGACAGTGCCTGACATGCAGTACACACCCTTCTGTGTGAAACGTACAACGTCCTAAAATGGAATCCCGGGCTGGAAATCTGGAGTTACCTATTACTAGTCTCTGGTTATTTATTTAAAAAACGAAGGGGTTTCCACTCCTTGCTACAAAACTCAAGAATTCTAATACGCAGCCTTATCATTTTGTTGGTCACTGGAATCCTCTGGGCTTTGCTGTAGACACTGGAATCCTCTGGGCTTTGCTGTGGATCCAGAGGTGACGCGTAACTTTACTGTTTTGGTTTCACCTACGTCAGCCGCGGCCTCGCCCTAACAGTGGGGCTGGCTCACTGCGGCTACCTGCAGCAAATCCCGCCCCACGGCCACACCCAAACCGGAAATCAGGACGCCCCTGGGGTAGACGGGAAAGCGGGGCGGGCTGCGCGCTCCCCAGGCCCGCCCCCTCCGGTGATGTCACCGCCCGCCCCTTGACCCCGCGGTCCCGCCCCCTTCCCTGACTCCCTGTATCCCGCGGCGGCGCTTCTTTGGAAGCAATGGAGGCATCTGAGCCTGTGGTCGCACCTCAGAGTGAAGAGGCATCCTGCTCTTCTTGGGGGGCCGGCAGGTGAGAGGAAAATTCTGGGCATGAAAAAGCGAGGGGTGGCCAGCAGGAGTGTGGCGCCCGCTTTCCTCTTCAACCTTTCGCGCGAACAGAGAGCGCACGAGAGGCCGCGGGGCTGGGGCTGAACCAGCTTGGGCAGGCGAAGGGGCGCGCGGGGTGGGTGTGGTGGCCCGGATAAGGGTCTTTGCGGCCCCGGGCTTCGCTGGGGCGACAGTCCAGTTCTCGCCCCTTTCATCGCTTTCTCAGTTCCGGTTGAGGTCTGCCGTCCTTCTTCCTCCCAGTCGCGGGACGGGAAGGGTGGCGGGGAGGGCTCCAGCCGAGAGTTCTGGCCCGCGGCGGCTGGTGTGAGCTTCCCAGACCTGGTACCTAACACATTTTTCCCTCCTTTCGGTAAAAACAAAGCTGAGTGCCACTGTGCGTGATGCTCCACCGAGATCCTCCTTTGAAAACTATTATATTACCGGAGGGAACTTGTAATAATGAGTCAGTGGCAGTCAGGACATCCTGAAGATCTCCGTTGACCAGTTGGTTTTGAGATTCTTCACAACTTGTCCACTCCTAGAAAATCAGGGTGGTCGGGGGGCGGGAAGGCACGTTCGTGTAGTTCCTCTTTCAGTCATCTTTTAATTAATAAAGCGGATTAGTACATCCTGCCCTCTACCAAAATACAATATGCCAAAGACAGTAGTGGTGGATATATGATTTTGATCTAAAGTGAGACTTATATAAACCTGTAGCTTTTTCACGAACTCCGGACTGAAGGGATGCTTTTGATACTATGGTTATTGCCTGCTGTTGCCAACACTGCCAAATTCACCTACTTGGGGGATGTTATGCAATACAAACAGAAACTCCCCTTCTGTAAAGAAAGCATCTTTTTGAACCATTACAGTAAGGCAGAACTTTCTGAAAAGTAAATGCCAGTCATATTAAGTGACAGATCTGATTAGAATATAGCTCTTCTCATTTTTATGTAAGCTTTACCCACTGAACTTTTGCCCTCCTTACAAGGAAAAGAGCTAAAGAAAGTGTACTAGAAATGAGAAAACTAATACTGTTTTGTTTATTTTTCATGTTCTTTTACAATGCCAAAACAGGTTGTTATAGTGTTATTAGATAATTGATCTCTTAAACACAACCCTCTTAATGGCTTGCTTTCATAATTGTGATCCGGAATATTTCTAATAGTTATCCATTTAATTAACCAGAAGCTGATATCATTTAATGGTACCAATCAATGTTTTGTAAGATCAGTGCTGACATTTCGATTAACTATATTTACAAATCCTTTGGCTTATAATATATTAATACTGGCCTAGGAAACTGAATTCTAAAATTTAATTTTGTGCTATCATATTGTTTTCGAATCCTTTAATTGATAATTAGGGCTTCCCAGAACCTGGAATGGATTACACTTTTACTAAGGGGATATTGATCTTAGCTGTCACCCAGGCTCTGGCCCAAATGTTTCAGGCTTGTCAGGGAGTCGTCTTTGTTTCCCAGTGCTTATATTATTACCGTTTTCTTTGTATGCCGTGCTGTGAAAAAATTGGGATGAGGTATGGTAAATGATGCATCCCTATAAGTGTATCTTGTTACACTAGTATGATTTACTTTTAAAAGGCACTCTCATTTTTTTAGCGCCTTCTTTATGCCTGCTACATAAGAGGCAGTAGGCAGTGTAGTGTGGTGCGCAAGAGCTAGACCACTTAAGTTCAGATTCTTGCTCTGCCATTTACCTGCTCTGGCTTTAGGAAGGTTATTTAAGTTAACCTCTGTCAGCCTCAGTTTGTTGTTGTTTTATTTTTCTCCTCTGTTAAATGAAGATGGTGACAGTGCCTATTTCATTAAGTTGCTATAAGGGTTAAATGAGTTAAAAGCACTTAAAATGATGTGGGCACAGTGTTAATTCTTATTAAATGCTAGCTCTTTTAGGTATTTGGAATACAGTTGAATTCTTAATGGGTCAAACAGCTGTAGGGGCAAGCAAACAACAAACAGCTAGTGGTAAGTGATTTGAAGAAAATTCAGCAGGTTAATTAATTAGGGAGTGACCCAAGGAGAAGGGGAGCCTCTTCATTGATAGGGTGATCAGGAATCTTCTGTGTAATATTTGTGAGGGAACATTTTAGTAACTCAGAGATCGGAAGGAAAAACATTGCAAGCAGAGGGAATAGCAAGTGTAAAAACTACAATGGTAGCAAGCTTGGGTTTTTAGAGGAACAGCAAGTAGGCCAGCGTGGCTGAAGATAGTAAGCAAGAGAAAAGTTTTAGGAGTTGAGATTGAAAAGGTAATTGGGAGATAGACCTCACAGGCCCGTTTAGGCATGGTAAGGTATTTGAATTGTATTCCAGGAGCCAAAGGATAGTTCTAAGTCTGGAAGTAATGTCTTACTATATTCTAAAAGATTTAGGCTATTACGTGGAGAGTAAATTTAAGGGGAAGGGCCATAGTATAAATAGAAAGACCAGTTAGGAAGATTTTAAATTAATTCAGACAAAATACGATGGTGGTTTGGCATGAGATTATACTGATTGAAATAGTGAGACATGATCATATTTTGAGATCTCTTTTGAAGAAAGACATAATAGGACTCACAGATAGAGAAAATGAGGGAACAAGTTAAGAAGATCTCTAGATTTTTTCGCCTGAGCAAATTAAATGGTTGGTGTACCAGAAACTGGATTGAGAAATGCCAGGGAAGAATAAATTAAGCAGAGGAAACTGAATGAATTCTGTTTTGGGCTAGTTAGGTTTGTGATACTAATTGGACATCAGAATAGAGATATTCTGGCAGATGTGTAAAATCCGGAGATCAGAGGAGAGATCAAAGATGGAGAAATAAGTTTAGTTATCATCAGTATATGATAAATTCCAGGGATTGAATGAAATTATCTAGGGAGACTGTATTTTAGAGAAGGTTTATGGGGCACACGATCAAAATTGGTAAAATGTAGACCCAAGAGAATGTGCATCTATGATAAAACAACACCTGAGAAGAAAACAACTGTGGGCTATAATTTTGTAGTACACACAGAGGGTAGGCAGTCCGTGAATTTAATTTTGACCTGTTTTTTAAGTCCAAGTAAATTAACAGATAATATAATACATATGTATCTGATTTTAAAGTCTCCTTTAGTAACTGGTGAATCTGATCCCATGTATAATTATTACCTTACAGCAGGGGTCCTCAACCTTTGGGCCCACAGCAGGAAGTGGACTTCAATGTAATGTGCTTGAATCATGCCGAAACCATCCCCCCAGTCCATGGAAAAATTGTCTTCCAAAAAACTGGTTCCTGGTACCAAAAAGTTTGGGGACCACTGCCTTATAGGATGTAAATATTGAAAAATCACACTTGTCCTTATAAATTGTGTGTATGTGTTTTGTTTTTGTTTTTTTTTTCAGCATGAATACACATTTGCCCATCATGTCAACAGAATCTGTGGAAATTGATGATGCATTATACAGGTAAGAATTTTGGGGAAACTGAAACTTATTTTCCCCATACTTTGTTCTCAAATAATGGAGTAGTTTATTTGAAGATACCATTAGGCCTATGCCGACTTTTGTAAATATATCTTAAGAGTTGCTCTTGAGTTAAAAGTAGGATTTCTGTGATTTTTTTTTTAACCATATATAGCCTGAAAGCTAGAATAACATTTAAATACCAGTTGCTTTAGGCAATATGACTAAGAATGATTCTGCTGTCCACTACAAAATATACCTCTTGTTTTTGGACAGGAATCAATATTTATGTTTTCGATAATGCAGGAGTCTCATGAAAAACAGTCTGTTCCACTTTATGTATAGTTAGTTATTTAGTCATAGTTATATATTTAGTGATATAGTAGCATCTAGAAAATGTTTACTTTTCAGTGTAATCTCATAACATTGCACATTTGCATAGTGGAGAAGTATTGTGTGATTGAAGAGCTGTGATTCAGATGGAATTTAGTGGGACATTTTATTACCATACTTTTTCAAGAAATCAAAATACTTTTCTCAAAATTAAAAAAGAAACTAAAAATACATATGTTGCTGTTAGTGCTAAGACATTTTTTAGTACTTCATTTTTTGTGTAAGATAGTATAATCTTGGTTTAAAAGTTTTCAGCTTTCCTCTCCATATAATCATGACAAACAGATTTTATGTAGGTCTAATCTGGAAAGATAAACTCATTATGTACTTTGAATTCCTCTTTATATATTTTTAATGTGACTTGCAAAGTCAGTATATTGATTTCAGATCTGTTTTGTGCTGTACACTTGGAAAAAGTAATTAAAGACTCACTTAATTTTGGTTATGTGAAATTTTTTTTACCATATATTTTCCAGATTATAAATTATTTCAGAAGTCAAGTTAAGTTTGGACTATTAATTTATAATTATAATGTTCTTTATGTCCTTTTAATCATATTCTTGTGATAACAAATGGCAATTCCTTGAGATAGCATTGGCTAATTTTATTCATTATTTAGTTAAAATCCACATGAAACTTTCATATCCCTCCAACCCAGAAATTGCTGATTAATAAACATAATTTTCAGTAAACCAGAGATTACATTTTCCATTCGCAATGCTATATAAGTAGGCTGCAGTTTGCTTGACTGAAAGTTAGAGTATATTGGTTTAGGTAAGATGTATAGCAGTTCATATATAATCGGATAATGCTAGATCATAGGCAGTTTTATTTTCAAGAATGCCCATACTATTTTCCATTGCTTCTGGACCATTTGACATTACCATCAACAGTGCACAGGGATTCAGATTTCTCCACATCTACACTAATGCTTGTTATTTTGGGGGTTTGGTTTTTTTGTTTGTTTGTTTGTTGTGTTTTAGAATGGGCATCCCAACAGATGTGAGGTAATGTTGTGGTTTTGCATTTCTCTGCTGATTAGTGATTTTGAGCACCTTTTCACAACACACATAACACTGCATGTTATCTTTGCAGAAGTACCTATTCTGGTCCTTGCTCATTTTTTAATCAGGTTATTTCGGTGGGAGTGCTGTTGAATTTTAGTTCCTTATATATTTTGGATATTAACCCCTTATCGGATACATGGTTTGTAAATATTTTCTCCTATTCTGTAGTTTGCCTTTTCACTTTGTTGTTTCATTTGCTATGCAGAAGCTTTTTGGTTTGAAGTAGTCTCACTTGTCTACTTTGCTTTTATTATCTATGCTTTAGGTATCATATTCAGGAAATCTTTGCCCATACCAATGTTAAGAGGCTTTTCCTGTGTTTTCTTCTAGGAGTTTTGTAGTTTTAGGTGTTACACTTAAGTCCTTAACCCATTTTGGATTGATTTAGTATATGATACAAGGTAGAGGTCCAGTGCCATCTTTTGTATGCAGATACCCAGTTTTCCCAACACTTTTTGTTAGCCCCAACTTACTGTTTCCTCTGAATACACTGACCATGCTAAACTACTTTCATACCAATGTAGTTTTTACTTTTACATCTAAATTGGCTATTCCTGGAGCTCCATTTTGTGCCTCAAAGCGCATCCCACTTACCTTTTAAGACTCACTCAAAGGTCTACTCTGATATCTTAAATTACTTCTAATCCCTTCAGCTCAGTCCTAAAGCACATTCTTCTTGTTGCAATTAAAGTACTCATCACATTGTCTCAGTTTTTTTTTCCTTGTATGTCAGCCTTGTCAGACTATGAATTTTTCAGAGTTCAGGACAATGGCATATTGTCTGATGCTTAGAAGATTCTCTCTCATTAAATGATTATTGAATAACAAACAACACAGAGGGTTCAAGATTGACTTGTGGTCTGGAACCCTAGATACATGGCAGTTAAGTGAGACGGCAGGAACCAAAACTAGAACAATCAAAAGAAATGACAGAAAAGTCTGAAAAAGGTGCATGTGGTACTTACATTGAGCAATATTGATATTAAAAGGGTACTTACACATTTCTTCCTGAAGCAAAACCAGTGCCTGAGCAAAATGCAGCGTTCCCTGTGCTGGAGTCTGACATGAGGAGGCTAAAGACAGCCTCACACCTGGAAAATTCTGACCACTGAGAGAACAGAAAAGTTTCTGGTTTCTCTGGAATTAGGTCATTTTGAGCAAATGAGCATCTTTTTAACACACAATCTATTCGTAAATTTATTCTTACCTAAAATTAAAGAGGACATGTAACTTTTTGGCATTTTTTAATGGTTAAACTATTAATATCTTTAAAATGTGTTTTTACAGTACATAGCAAGTCCTAACTGGGTCACTTGTTTTAAAACTAAACTCAAAACCATCACCTTAATGTTTTGTAAAAAGCGGCAAACCAGGGTTTTCAAATTCTTTCATCAGGGCACCACTTCATTTTCCAGCCCATGAACTTTTTGGCATTTTCTGTGTTGATATTTGTCAGGTCAGTACTTTAAATATTGTTTATTTTCTCCCAGATACTATAATTGATAATCTGGTTAGTATTTACTAGGTATACAGGTATATGATATGAATAATTGAGCCTCAGTTTATAATTACTTCTAAATTAGGCTTTCCTACAAAATTAAAACTCTCTAAAATTTACAAATCTTGAATATAACTAAGTTTTTAATATTTGCATATATTTAGTATTTAGTAAAATAGTTTTTGGCATAAAGTAGCACTCAATACCATTTGAATCCCTTTTTCTTCCTTTTCCTGTTCCCAAGCTTAATTAAATGCTATCATATATAAGCTAGAAATATGTTGTCATCCTAAAAATGTACAAATTGCAAATTAATTATAAAGAATAGTACCTACGAGGTACATAATTTCTAGTTATTATTTATCATAAGTTATAGCCATTGACCATATCCTTTATTTTTTTAGCCTTTTTGTTATTCTTCACCAGTTTACCCTCCAGTATCTTATGTTTTTTAGCCTTGTCAAATTTAGTGTCAGGAATTTTATTTTACCCTACTTACAAGCTAAAAGCTAGGCTATTATTGCTTAGTGGACCCTAACAGAAGACAGAGGATGTAAAACTTTTAGGTTTTAAAAACAAAGGATTTCAATACTTCATTATATAGCAAGTGGCATGGGGCATCAGCATGGTGCTCCCAAGTCTCATGAAGGCAGTGCCCTGGTCCAGAATGGATGTTTTGTATATGGTGGGTTTACATCACAGCTGAGGAACACCGAATTTGGAGGACCCACCATTTTATGGCAAGCAGTAAGCGAGATTGCTCTTTGTCTTGGAAAGAGACTCACGTTGTCCCTCCAGGTTATGTACTGCAAGCACGACTGTGAGAAAAGACCCAAGTAAAAAGCAGTCAGGACCTTGCTTCCCAGCTAGGCATTTCTAAAGAGACATGTAGGTGTGTGAAAGGCCCATGCAAGAGTGCCTTCCAATGCAAACACATATTTTTTTTCACATTTCATTGAGGTATAATTGATGTATAGTAAGCTTTACATATTTAATGTGTACAGTTTGGTATTTTGACATGTATATATACTCATGAAACCATCACCACTATTTACGTAATGAACATATCCAACCACCCAAACATTTTCTTTGTGCCCCTTTGTATTCCCTTCCTCCGTTCTTCTCCAGCTACCATTTCCTTAGGCAATCAACTACTTACCTGCTTTTTATCATTGTGGAAGAGGTTTAATTTTCTACAATTTTATATACATGGAATTATATACCATGTACACTTTTAGAGGGATCTGACTTTCTTCACTCACCATAATGATTTTGAGATTCAGTATGTTGTATCAGCAATTTGTTCCATTTTATTGTTGAGTTGTATTCTGTTATATGGACATACTATCATTTATGTAACCATTTGTTAACCGTTGAAGGGCATTTAAGTTGTTTCCAGGTTTGGGCTAGTACAAATAAGGCTGCCATGAGAATTTATATACTTGTACACTTGTTTAGGGTAGACATATGGTATCATTTACTGTTGAATAAATGTCAAGAATTGAGTGTTCTTCATTCAATTCTTAAATATCAAGAATTGAGTATCATGAATTGGGTTGTATGGTAGATGTGTTTTTGACTTTCTTTTTTTTTTTAAAGAAACGGCAAAATGTTTTCCAAAGTGGTTGTATCATTTTACATTTCCCCTAGTAGTGTATGAGAGATCTAGTGCCTCATATGTTCCAGTACTTGGGTCAGTTATTTTAAGTTTAGGCATTCTAGTGTGTATATATTGGTATTATTACATTGTGACTTTAATTTGCATTTCCTTAATGACTAATTATCTTAAGTATCTTTTCATGAGTTTATCTTCTGTCTTCTTGGATGAAATGTCTCTGTAAATCTTTTGCTTCTCTTTTTGTTAGGTTGTTTGTCTTTCTGAGTTTTTTATGCTTGCTATGTACATGTCCTTTGTTATACATGGTTTCAAATATTTTCTACTAGTTTGTGGCTTGTGTTTTTATTTTCATAACAATGTCTTTTGCACAGCAAAATTTTCAATTCTGATAATAAAAATTTTTGTAATTTTTTGTTTTATTTTATAGATGTTTGCAAAATTTAAAGACACTAAATTTTTCTCTGTCTTCTTGAAGTTTCATAGTATTAACTCTTAAATTTAGGTATATGATCCATTCCAAGTTAATCTTTGTATGTGGTGTGAGGTGAGGGCCAAGGTTTATTTTTTTCCCATATAGCTCTCCAATGTTTCAGCACCATTGGTTGAAGATTGTCCATCCCCATTGAATTCCCTGGGTATCTTTGACAGAATTTAGTAAACTGAATATCTGTGGCTTTATTTTTGGAATTTCAGTGATCTATATGTCTCTATACCAATATAGCACTGTGGTTTTATCATAAATCTTAGAATTTGGGAGTGCAGTTCCCCCAACTTTGTTCTTTTATAAAGTTGGTTCGACTATTCTCAGTCCTTTGAATTTCATCAAACATTTTACAATCTGTTTGTCAATTCTGTAAGAAAAAAGTCCTGAATTTTCTTTATTGTGTTGAATATGTAGTTCAATTTGGGGAATATTGACATTTTAACAGTATTGAATTTTAAGATCCATTAACATAGTATATCTGTCAATTTCTTTACTCTTTCCTAGATCTTACACAGCTGTTACCTAATTTATCCCTAAGTAATTTGTATTTTTATACTATTGTATATGCTAATTTTTAAATTTCAATTTCTAATTATTCATTACTCTTAAATTGGAGCACAGTTGACTTTTGCATATTGACTGATATTTTTTTATCCTGAAGTCTTGCTAAACTCACTCCTTAGTTCTAGTGAAATTGTAAATTCCATAGATTTTCTACACAGTCATGTTGTTTGAAAATAAAGTTTTACTTTCTCTTTTCCAATCTGGATGCCTTATTTTGTTTGTTTGTTTCTTTTTTTTATTGTTGTTCTATTATAGTTGTCCCAATTTTTTCCCAGTTGCTCTCCCCTGCCCTGCCCCCCTCAGTCAGCCCCCACCCTGTTGTCATTTACCATGGGTCCTTTATACTTGTTCCTTGAAGAATGCCTTGTGTTTCTTTGTCTTGCCTTACTACTAGCCGTAACATCCTATACAATACTGAATGGAAGTGGTGAAGGCAAACAACCTCACTCTCTTCCTAAGCTTTGATAGAAGACATTCATTCTTCCATGGTGGAGTATGATGTTATCTGTAAGCTTTTCATGGACACCCTTTATTGATTTGAGGAGATACTCTTCTGTTCCTAGTTTGTTTAAAGTTTTGTTTTGTTGTTGTTTTTTAGTCAAAATGAATATCAGTTTTGTCAAATACTTTTTCTGCATTCATTGAAGTGATCATATTTTTTTTTTAGTCTTTTAACATAGTGAGTTGCATTGATGGCTTCTAGAGTATTATACCACCGTTGCATTTTATTTCTAGGATAAAACCCATTTGGTTATGATGTATTTTTACGTGTGTGTGTGTGTGTGTGTATAAATTCTGTTAAGAATTTTTGCATCTATGTGAGGTATATTGGTGTAGAGTATTTTTTAGTGGGTTTTATCTGGTTTTGGTATTGGGATAATGCTGACCTCATAGAATGAGATGAGGTTATTTCCTCAGATTTCTACAAAGTTTGTATAGAATTAGTATTATTTCTTCTTTAAATTTATGGTAGAATTCACAGTGAAGATGTTCATCTTTGGAGTTTGTTGGAAAGTTTTTAACTACAACTGCAACATCTGATAGATACATTGATAGGCACATAATATATTTTTTCTTGAATGAACTTTGATAGTTTATATCTTTCAGGGAATATGTTCATTCATCTTAGTGGTTGAATTTAGTGGCATGTAGTTGTTTGCAATATTTCCTGAATATCCTTTTTAATGTTTGTGGGAAATGAAATGATGTTTCCTCACCTATTTCTAATATTGGTAATTTTTCTGTCTACTCTTTTTTCCTGGTCATTTTGGCTAGAGGTTTAACAAATCTACTGTCTTCTCAAAGAACCAGCTTTTAGTTTGTAGACCAGAATGTCTTTATGTGGTGCATGACTATATATTCTTATATTTTGCCTATTCCAGGACGTGAGTTATGTTCTTACATTTTACTAATACGTATGTTATAAACTCATAATATGTTGTTGGGTTTTGCTTAAAAATGAGTCATCTTTAAAAGGGATTTTGAAATAAGAAAAAAATGTCTTTGTATTTATTCATATTTTTTGTCATTTCTGGTATTTCCTATGTCTTTATGTAAATTAAGATTTCCATTTGGTATCATTTTCCTTCTGCCTGAGGATTTACTTTAACATTTCTTATATGAAATATAAGACTGTTGGTCTGCCAACAATGAATTCTTTCAGCTTTCATATGTCTAGAGAAGTCTTTACTCTCTATTTTTTTTTAAATTGAATATAGAATTTTAGGTTGACAATTTTTTCTTCCAGTGCTTTAAAAATACTGTGCCATTTAGTTCTAATTTATACTGCTTCCTGAGAGAACGTCAGCTGTCATTCTTATCTTTCCTTTGTAATAATGTGCCCTGCTTTAGCTAATTATTTTTAATA
Organism: Tonatia bakeri; assembly: GCA_004024845.1. Taxonomy (NCBI): domain Eukaryota; kingdom Metazoa; phylum Chordata; class Mammalia; order Chiroptera; family Phyllostomidae; genus Tonatia; species Tonatia bakeri. Next base: position 97,970 of record PVIA01001780.1, read on the forward strand.
TTTTCCCTTCATCCCTAATTTTTAATAATTATAATATGCCTTGATGCCATTTTTTTCCCTATTTTTTGTTCTTGGCTTTGTTTGCCTTCTAGTCTGTGAATGTATTGTATATCTGGAAAATATTTAGCCATTAGTTTTTCAAATATCTCCTCCCACCACCCTATCTTCTCCAGTCTCTTTCAGAGATTCGAATTTCACGTACAGTCAACTAAGTGAGGTCCCACCACTCATGTATGCTATATTAATTTTTTTAGCCCATTAAAAAATTTTTTTATTCTGTTATTTTCCCGTTACTCTTTAGTCCCTTATAGCCACCGCCACCCCCCCCCCCCCACGCAGTCACCACACAGTTGTCCATAGTCTACTTTTTTTTTCATCTTTCTCATTTTGGAAAGCTTTTGTTTATGTAGGTTCAAATTTGCTTCTGCGATGTTGTTAATTCTATCCAGTTTATTTTCATCTTAGATTTTGTGATTGTCATCTCTAGACAGTTTGCTGCTCATGCTTTCCTCTGCCTCCTTGAGCGTGTGGATTACCATTATAATGAATATCTTTGGCTAAAAATTATATCACCTGTGTCACTTCTAGATCTATGGTTGATTTTTCTATTCAGTATGAGTTGTGTTTTTCTGTGCCTTGCATTCCTGGTAATTTTTAATGTATGCCATACATTGTGAATTTTGCTTTTTTGGCTACTGGATAATTTTGAATTCCTTTAAATACTCTGGAGCTTTGTTCAGGGACTCAGTTAAGTTACTTGGAAACAATTTTATTTTTTCAAAAGTTGCTTCGAAGCTTTCTTAGGAGAAGTCAGCAGAGTCTTAAATCTGGGACTGATTTTTGCCCACTACTGAGTGGTATTGTTCAGGTTGTTCTTCCCATGCTTGAGGTTGTTTTCTCAGATGCATGAGCTGATCTTACTTAGCTGATGGATGACTTGAGGAGAACCTTCCACAGATCTCTTTTGCTCTCTGTGGTCATCTCTCAGCTTGCAAATTCTAGCCTCCTTGAGTTCAGAGCCCTCTTTTCAATTCAGGAACCCCACCAGACTCAGTTTGGGTTTCCCTTCCTGCATTGTAGCTGGGGCAGTCATAAAACTTACCTTATTTGTTTTTCTTCTCTGAGATTACTGTTCTGAGTTACCTATTGTCTAGTATCTGAAATCTCTTGTTTCTTTTATACTTTTCAGTTTTCATTTAAGACAGAAGGAGGATATATCTGGTCCCTGTTAATTCACCTCAGCCAAAAATGGAAGTCTTATGTGTATATTATGTATCTCTTATACGCCATTCTTTTTTATGTTTTTCTTTCTTCTGACATAGGATTCTTTTCCTTTTGGATTAATTTTTTTTAACTCCTGTTAAGTCTTCCGTATTTAATTTGGATGAACCTCATTTGTAAAGCTTTCCATGACCTCCACTGATAAAGATAATCATTTCCTCTTCTGTAGAGCTTAATAATGAATTATTTATCCCTCACTCCCAAAAACATGTCACAGGTATTCTGTTAACTATGTTATATATTTTATCTTACCTGATTTAAACCTCCTAGTAGCATATGAGGTTGGTGCTTTTATGATCGCCGCAGAATGCCAGTGCCTGTCTTGAAATAGAAATGTTAATAAATTTGTGAATGCATGATGAAGGTACTTTAAGTATATCCAGAAGAAAGTGATTAGAGTGTTGAGGGGGACTCAAAATGTCATTTAGGGATTGTTTAAGGAACTGGAGATGTTTAGCCTGGAGAAAGAAGACTCTGGGGCCTGAATACCATCTTCAAATGTTTGGAGGGTTGTCACATTGTAGAGGGATTAGATGAGTTCCCTATGGCCCCAAGGTGGTAAAATTAGGACTAGTAGGTGAAAACACCCTATAGGAAGACATTGTGTCTTGATGAAAGAGAGAATCTTTAATAAGTAGGGTTCTCTAAAAGTAGAGTAGATGGTACTTTCTTTTTACTGGACATAATCGCTGATGTGTTATGTGTCCACTTAATGGAGTGAGCTGTAAAGTAATAATGCTAGACTTGAAGTTATACTCTAGGCTCTTTAAATCTGATGTCTACTACTCACTGACACTATGTACTTCATAGGATCTAAGTCTCAATCGCGAGTGTCTGACATTGCCTGGTACAAAGTAGGCACTTAATTAGTACCCTTCCTCTTGGTGGCCAAACACTGAAAAGACATTTTTAATTTTCAAAGGTGATTTAGGTAACATGAATCTTTCTGAGAATATATGATTCTTTGGGAAATCCTTGGTTCATATGTATTAATTTATTCTTTTGCCTGTATAACCACATTTGTCATTTATAACCACATTTATGCCATGGCTATTTATTATTTGCTGGGGTTTAAAAATAAATTTTGAGGGCAAATCAGAGATAAAAGCATATTTTTTTTAAGATTTTATTTATTTATTTTTAGAGAGGGAAGGAAGGGAGAAAGAGAGAGAGAGAAACATCAATGTGCAGTTGCTAGGGGCCATCGCCTGCAACCCAGGCATGTGCCCTGACTGGGAATCAAACCTGCGATGCTTTGGTTTGCAGCCCGCGCTCAATCCACTGAGCTATGCCAGCCAGGGCCTTAAAAGCATATTTTTAATGTAGTTCTTATGACTGTGAACATAGAATAATTCAAGTCTTGTGCTTATTAGAGCATACCGTATTATTCTTGTTCTTGTGTGCCAATTCATTTCTTTCATTAATTTAGCAAATTGTTTTTGTGTCACTATAACATTCCAGGCCCTGTTAGTCACTGGGGATACAATAGGAAATAAGGCAGGGGTCCTGCCATAACGAATACAGTCTTTTAGGGAAGAAATGACAACTAGTAAAAATACACTGTGATGTTATAATAGATTGAATGTAGAGTGTTACGGATGCACATAAAAGATGAACCAGCACTGTCTTGAGAAAGACTAGGGATATCAGATAAAGCATCATGGAGGGAATGTAATGTATAAGTTGGGACCTGAGGACCAGTAGGAGTTATTCAGGCATAAAATATTGGGGAACAGGAATACTCTAGAAAAATATCTACCAGACAAAGAGAACATACCACGTTTGGAGAACTGAAAACCTTTGGTACATCTGGAACATGAAGTTTGATAGAGGGGTGACAAAAGATGAGACTAAAACGCCAAGCAGAGACTAGATGATGAATGGCCACATAATGTTAGAATCTAGATTTTATCACAAGGGAAATAGGAAACCATTGGAGTTTTTAAAGCAAGAGAATGATCCCTGGTTTGTGTGGCTCAATGGATTGTGTGCCAGCCTACAAACCAAAGGGTTGCCAGTTCGATTCCTAGTCAGGGCACATGCCTGGGTTGCAGACCAGGTCCCCAGTAGGGGGCGCTCAAGAGGCAAGCACACATTGATGTTTCTCTCCCTTTCTTTCTCCCTCCCTTCCCCCTCTAAAAATAAATAAGTAAAAGCTCTTTAAAAATATACTTAAAAACAATAAATAAAGCAGGAGAGTGATTTGACCAGATTTGCACTTCAGAAAGATCATTTATCTTTCTTAGTAGGATGTTAATAGGTAATAATGTAAAACTGAAAAGTCAAGGAATAAAGGTATAAACAGGTTACTGAGAAATAACGGTAAATATTAGAAGAAATAACTGGAAGAATTGAGAGTGGTTGTCCTGGGGGAGTGGGAATTGGGGTAGGGAAGAGGAAAGTGAAGGAACAGATTTTTTTTTCCCTCCTATAAATCACTGTAGAGTGATTTTACTTTTCTCAGTCTACTTGCAGTATAGCATAGTGGTTAAGAGTATGGATGCTAAGAACAGACTGCCTGGGTTGAATCATGCCTCCACTATTTATAAGTTACTTAATTTCCCTGTGCTTAAGTTTCCTTTGCTGTAAAACTGGAAATAATAGAACTTATCCCTAGAATTTTTGTGAGTATTAAACGAGTTAATAAAACTAAAACGTGTGGTGCATAGTAAACATTCTAAATATCAGCACTATTCAGGTATTGATATACAAGGAGAATACACAAATTTACAATCATAGTAGGAGATTTTTTTTATGTTGCTTTTAGTAATCAAGAAAACAGACAAAAATATGAGAACAGATTTAGAGTTAATCAACATGATCATTAAAATTAATCTAAAGCTTAAGTAAAGAATATTTTATGTAACAACTGTAGCATATACATTCTTTTCGAGAGTAAATGGAACATTTGTAAAATTGATCAAAGAAGTCCTCAAATATTAAAGAATGAAATCATTGATTGTGATGTCTATTCACTGCTTTTGATCTAAAAATTAACACAAAAGATAATTAGAAAATTCCCCATAACATTAGAAGTTTAAAAATACACTTCAGATTACCCCATAAGCAAAAAAAAAAAAAACATAATTGAAATTGGAAAATAATGAGTACTGTATCAGAATTTCGGATGCTATTTAATCAAAGTTTTACATGTGTATTTTTTAAAAGAAAACCTGAAAATAATGAGGTTTTATTTCAGGAAACTAGGAAATGAGAAAATAGAAGAATAGAGTTAACTAGCATAGGAAACATTTCAAAGGCCAAGTTTATAGACACCAGCCAGAGGCTAGACCTGTGAGCAGGCTAAAGGTCAGGCATGTTATGTAACTTGTTTCCTGCACATTAAGAATGTGAAACTACAAGGACTCTGATAGACTTCCAGGAAGGGAGAGTAGATTTCCATCTACTTTGAAAAACAGTTTGGCATTATCTAATAAAGTTAATTCTGCATTTTCTCTCTAGTATACGCACTATAGAAACTACAACATGTGTGTACCAGGAGACATATGAGAATGCTCATGGACTTGTTATTGGTAGCTGTTCAAAACTGTAGAATAGGCTTTTCAGCCAGAACCGCCATCTTCCAGTAATTCACCAAAATGACTAACACAAAGGGAAAGAGGAGAGGTACCTGTTACATGTTCTCCAGGCCTTTTAGAAAAACATGGAGCTGTTCATACATGTGGATCTACAAGAAAGGTGATAGTGTAGATATCAAGGGAATGGGCACTGTTCAGAAAGGAATGCCCACAAATGTTACCAGGGCAAAACTGGAAGAGTCTACAGTGTCACCCAGCATGTGGTGGGCATTGTTGTAAACAAACAAGCTAAAGGCAAGATTCTTGCCAAGAGAATTAATGTACGAATTGAGCATATTAAGCACTCAAAGAGTCGAGATAGCTTCCTGAAACGTGTGAAGGAAAATGATCAGAAAAAGATGGAAGCCAAAGAGAAAGGTTCCTGGGTTCAACTGAAGCATCAGCCTGCTCTACCAGCACACTTTGTAAGAACCAGTGGAAAGGAGCCTGAGCTGTTGGAACCCATTCCCTATGAATTCATGGCACGATAACTGTGAAAAAAATAAAAGACTTCTATACTGATAATAAAAAAACAAAACTGTAGAATACCTAAATTATGGCACAATACAGTAGAATAGTACAACACAATAGAATACACCAGAAATGAAAATGAACAGCTACACCTTGATATGAATATATCTTATAAATATAATTTCATTCAAAAGAAGCAACATATAGAAGAAGGCATTCAAAATGATCCTATTTTGACTTCCCAAAACAGACACAACTTAAATATATTATTCAGGGGTACACAAATAAGGGTGATAAGACTATGTAATACACTGTTTCATACATACTAGAGTAGATGTTCAATACATATTTGATGAATAAATGGATAGTTTTTACATCTGAAATAAATTGTGAATACCAATTTCGAAAGAAAAGTTGAGGTTTTATTATATTTTGCAGGGAATAAGGAAGGAAGTTAAGATAGCTTGTGTTTCTAAAGTTTCTTCTGACTAAATAAGAAACCCCTTTTTAGACTTTTTTATTGAATGTGAAAAGCTGAAATTTGGAAACTAAATAAACACCTATATATTAAACAAACATACATTAAACCAGTGTGTGTATGTGGTGTATGAATTCCAAAAAAAACCACTTTCAACCCAAAGGGTTATGAAATTACTTATTATTTATACTCAACACATCTGTCAAATTATTCTCATACAAATCCACTGGAAGGCCCTGCCCAGTAGCTCAGTTGGTTAGAGCTTCGTCCCAATACATCAAGGGTGAGGTTCTGTCCCTCGATCATGGCACATACAAGAATCAACCAGTGAATGCATTAATAAATAGAACAACAAACTGATGTTTGTGGGTGTCTCTTTTTCTCCCTCCTCCCTCTGTCCCTTTCTTTCCTCTCCTTCTTTCTTTCTAAAACCAATAAATAAATTTTTTAAAAGTACCCTCCCTCCCCCCCCGCAAATAATGCTTTGGAATGTCCAGTCTTCAAAAACTGTTGTGGGATCAAATGTATCACTGGTTTTTCAGATAAACTCTTACTACTGGCTTTATTGCTATATTTAACTTTAAAAGTTGCTAATGTGTATTTTTTGAAATTCCCATCCTGATACTAACTTGTGGCCGTTCGGATAGGTGATTAACAAGGTCCTTTACAGATGTACTTTATGGGCTTTTATAGTTAAAATAATATTTGAAAACTGCTTAATTTTAAATCATCTAAACTCCAAGGAGGGAACCAATTGCTTACTTCAGAGATTCTGTTTACAGTGAAAGACTTAAAGTGGAAATGTCAAACTCAAATGCCTACAGTGGCCACTGAGGTAGTAAATGAGAGGAGCCGGAGTAAATGGGAGCTGGGGCCAGTCAGGAGCACAGTGCTGCCTGTCTAACTGGGTGACTTGTACTCAGCTCCATCTGTCTGTTGCCGTGAGGGAATGTGGACTGTGGTTCCAGATCTGCTAATTTTTCAAAATGTGTCCTATATTTAGCATTTAATTCAGAAGATTTAAACACTATGCAAGTGATCCAAAAAAAGTCTTTGGATCTAGTTGCTAGGCTGTTTGCAAACATCTTGAAAATAATTTTAATGAAGTAATTTATTGTTTTCCCTTGTATTTTACATATAGTCGACAGAGGTACGTTCTTGGAGACACAGCAATGCAAAAGATGGCCAAGTCCCATGTTTTCTTAAGTGGTATGGGTGGTCTTGGTTTGGAAATCGGTAAGCAGTAATTTTTATTCATAATTTTATTTGATACTTTTGAGCAACATAATTTAAAAATTTAATACCTTTTCCATGTGTTACTTCTGTAAAGAAAATTAGATCCAAAACTTTGATCAGATTTCATTTTGATTCTTTTGGGAGGACTACTTCACAGTACTACTTCATATTCTTCCACAGGGAACCAGTAATGACGCCTTTGGTTGTCTTTTTGTGATGTTAATAGCCATTAATGATCATTCTCGGTATTCCTTAATTCATTGTGGCAGAGCACACATATATATATATATTCATAATAATACACTAAAGTTTCAAGAGTGATTAATCTTAGTCTGATATGATTGTGGAAAATTCTATTTTTTCTTTATTGTTCATCTGTTGTCTTGTAAGGGACTTGTATTTCTTAAGTAATAAAAAAGTTAAAATTATCTAGTCAGAGATGTGACCAAGCTCCTTGAAGACATATCTACTATATATTCCTTTTTCTTTTTTCTTTATAGCCAAGAATCTTGTTCTTGCAGGAATTAAGGTAAGTTAGTAAATGTCCTTGGTAAGAAGGATTACTTGTTATGACCTTTTTTTTTTTTTTTTGCTTATCAGTAGTGATAATATTATTTATACCGTGACTTAATTATTGCGTTTTCATTTAGTAGCAAAATTGTTTTAGTGCTCTAGTTGACTCTTCTTAAAAAACTTTAGATTATAGGAAAAATTTTTTAATTATATAAAAATAGTAGTTTTAACAAAACCTCGTGTATGCATCATGCAGCTACAATTATCAGCTCATAGACAAATTTAAATTTGTTTCATGTATCTCCTTCCCATTCCCCACTGTTCCCCAACCACCACATTCTTTTTGTGCAAGTCTCAGGCACCTATTATATCATCCTTAAATAGTTTAGTGTATAGTTCTAAAAGATAAGGATGCCTTTGAAAATGTAACCATATCATTTTCACACCTTTAAAAAATGTTTCTTAATTTTATTGTATTAGTTATCTACTGCTGCAAAATAGATTACCCCAAAACTTAGAACTTAAACAATAGCACCTGTTTCAATTTCTTTGGGTCAGGAATCAGGCTCAGCTTAGCTGATTCCTCTGTTTGGATATTTAACAAGGCTCCAATCAAGATATTAGCAAGGCCTCTCGCCATCTCCTGGCCAGGGTAAGGATCTGCTTCCCAAAGTCACTCAGGTAGTTATTGACAGGGTTCAGTGCCACTTCACATTCCACCTTAGTTCTTTGTTGGCTGTTGATCAGAGGTCACTCTCAGTTCCTTGCCATGTGGCCCTCTCCATAGGGCAGTTTACATCATCAGAGCAGGCTAGCAAGAATATAAGAAAGGGAAAGTTCTAGAAAAACAAATTACGTCTTTTGTAACCTAGTCTGAGAAGTGACATCCCATCACCTATGGTGTATTCCTTAAAAAGCAAGTCATTAGGTTAAAAAAAAAGAAGTAAGTCACTAGGTGTAGCTTATGCTCAAGGGGAGGGAATTACATAACCTCCTGAATACCAGAAAGTAAGAATTATTGGGGTCATCTTAGAAGCGTGCCTGCCACAATCATCAAATATCTAGTTAGACCTCAGATTTTCCCAGTTGTCTTATGATATTTAAAAAAAAATTGGGGGGTTCTAATCAGGGTCCAAGTAAAGCCCATTTACTAAACTTGTTTTTTTTTTAATCTATAGATTTTCCTTCGTGGATTTTTTTCTTGCAATTTACTTACTAAAGAAACTAGGTTAATTATCACATGTAATTCTACCTTTATATTTCCCATAAACTGGTAATTACAAAGGGGGGGGCCAAAAAACTTTGGGATTATCTTCTGGAGGACAGGCCCATTTGTAGGATAGGGTTTATCAGGTAGCTGAGTGTTCTAGGAACCCATCTGTATCAGTGTACCAGCGGGCTTTGTTGTAAGAGGCTACATTCAGCTTTAGTGAATTTTTTTTTTAAGGTACTTTAAACACATTTGCCCATTTCATGATGGGTGATTTATGAGGACACCACACTGAGTGTTCAGTTTTTGACCAAAAATGGCATGACCTCTGTGCCCCACTCTTCTTATGCTCCCGATCTCGCTCTGAGCAACTTTTCCTTGTTTACCTGGATGAAAAAAGTCCTCACAGGGAAACATTTTCCCTCTGTGGAAGAGGTGAAACAAAAGAAAAATGGTAGAAGCACTAAAAGGCATGAAAATTAGCGAGTTCAAAAATAGTTTTGAGCAGTGGAAAAAACGTCTTGATAAATGCATTGCATCAAATGGAGGTGCACCTTCAAATTGCATCATTTGAAGGTGACTGGAGTTTAAACATGTAAGAAGAAATACACACTTTTTAAATAAATTCCAGTTCTTTGGGGACGTCTCCTCATACATTCACACAATCAGATTCATATTTGATTCTTGTGGCTATACTACTTCACAGGTGATACTGTGTTCTCTCATCAGAAAGAAATAATATTCTGTTGTTTCTCTTTTTGTGGTTATTACCTGCTATTAAAGATTATTGTCTAGATTCATTACTTCATTGGGGCAGTGATAATTCTAATTCTATCATTTTTAGTTCACTTAGTAGTTACAGTAATATTTCAGAAAGTTTTTTATTCATTATGTCTTTGGTTCCACTAAAATGTACATATATATGAAAAATAGGATAAATAATTTGATTTTCCCCCCCTTTATTATGTTTTCAGATTACTCATTTCTTAACCCCCAACAGTGGCCAGTGAACTTGCTATTACAAATAGGCTTGTAATATAAGCTACAAAAATTTTTTTTTATTTGGTTAACAAATATTTATTGAAAGATCTAACTTTTAAAGGCTCTGTATTGGGCCTGTTGGGTGGAGGGGACAAAAGGGTAAAAATTGGGACAACTGTGATAACATCAACAAAACAAAATTTAAAATTTGTAAAAATTTTTTTAAAGTTCTGTAATTGCTATAGTATAAAATCTAAACTCCTTTTCTTTTTTGAAGTATATTTTATTAATTATGCTATTACAGTTTTCCTAGTTTCTCCCCTCTTATCTCCCCTCCAGTCTGTACCCCCCAACCCTCCAGCATCCCTCCCACCCTTAGTTCATGTCCATGGGTTGTACATATAAGTTCTTTGGCTTCTCTGTTTCCTATACTGTTCATAACCTCTCCCTGTCTATTTTATGCCCTCCAATTAGGCTTCTTATTCCCTGTACCTTTCCCCCCATTCTTCCCCTCCCCACTGAAAACCCTCCATGTGATAACCCTCCATGTGATCTGCATTTCTCTGAATCTTTTCCTGTTCTAGTTCGCTTAGTTTTTGCTTTCATTATTTTTCTTCCTTTCTTTTTTTTTTAGGTTCATTTGTCAATAGTTGTGAGTTGTCATTTTACTGTTCATATTTTTTATCTTCTTTTTCTTAGATAAGTCCCTTTAATGTTTCATATAATAAGGGCTTGGTGACGGTAAACTTCTTCAACTTGACCTTCTCTGGGATGCACTTTATCTGCCCTTCCATTCTAAATGAAAGCTTTGTTGGAGAGAGTAATCTTGGATGTAGGTCCTTGCCTTTCATGACTTGGAATACTTCTTTCCAGCCCCTTCTTGCCTGCAAGGTTTATTTTGAGAAATCAGCTGATAGCCTTATGGGCACTCCTTTGTAGGTAACTCTTTCCTTTCCTCTTGCTGCTTTTAAGATTCTCTGTCTTTAATCTTGGGTAACTTAATGATGGTGTGCCTTAGTGTGTTCCTCTTTGGGTCTAACTTCTTTGGGACTCTCTGGGCTTCCTGGACTTCCTGGAAGTCTATTTCCCTTGCCAGATTGGGCAAGTTTTCCTTCATTATTTGTTCAAATAAGTTTTCATTTTCCTGCTGTTTTTCTTCTTCTGGCACCTTTGTAATTCAAATATTGAAATATTTCAAGTTGTCCTAGAGGATTGAAAATCTCTCTTCACTTTTTTGAATTCTTGGTTTCTTCATTCTGTTCCGGTTGGATGTTTATTTCTTTCTTTTGTTCCATATCGTTGCTTTGAGTCCTGGTTTCTGTCCTGTCACTGTTGGTTCCCTGCATATTTTGCTTTATTTCATTTTGGGTATCTTTCATTTGTTCTTTCACTTATTGACCAAGCTTAATCAGTTCTGTGAGCATTTTGATTACCAGGGCTTTAAATTCTCCATCAGATAGGTTGGCTATCTCATTAATTAGCTCTCTTTCTGAAGTTTTACTCTGCTCTTTCATTTTGGCCATATTTCTTTGTTTGGGGCACCTGTTAGGTTGTAAGGTGGTAGGTATTCACCTGGGTAGGGCAACCCTCCTTGCTGTGCTGCAGTGCTGCCTGTGGGGGAGGGGCCAGAGAGGGAACAATGCAGCTCCCCTGCTCGTTTGTAGCCCGCTTTCCAACAGACTCTCCCGTGAGACTGGGAGTTTCTCCTACTGCGGCAACCACCGTAGTCCACAGCCAGCTCTGAATCTCAGAAGGAAACCTCTTAAGTCAGCCCCGCCTGTGCAGGCTGCCACCTCACAGAGGGTTCTCTCTGCCTTACTGATCTGGTTGTTCTATTTGACTCTTTAATTCCGTGGTTGTCAGAGTTCCATGCAGTTTGATTTTCTGGTTGTTTATTGATTTTAGATTGGTTGTTATCCTCCTTTTGGTTGTGTGTGGAAGTGAAGGGTTTCTACCTATGCCTCCATATTGGCCAGAACTCTCCAAGCTACAACATTTTTTCTAGTTAGTTATCTTTCTTTGAACATTGAACATTTGGAAATGTTTGCTTGTGTTGATTTTTTAAATTTTTGTATGTTGATTTATATAACAGCCTACTTTTCCTAAATTTAAATTATCTTACTCTTCAAAGTAGTTCCTCCATTAATTTTTCTGGGTTTCCAGATGTGTATAGTTATTTAATCTGTAAGTAGACCTAATTATATTCTTTCTAATTCTTAGACCTTTAATTACATTCTGTTGTCTAAGTACACAGGGCAGTCTTTTAATGTAATGTAAATAGTGGTGGCAATAGTGAACAGCCTTGTTTTATTCTTGAATTTAACAGATATTTTCTTATTTTTTTGTAGGCACTTACAATTCACGATGTAGAAAAATGCCAAGCGTGGGATCTAGGAACTAACTTCTTTCTCTGTGAAAATGATGTTGTTAATAAAAGAAACAGGTGAAGATAAGATGTTTTGATGTTTTGTGTGTGTGTTTTAAAGATTTTATTTATTTATTTTAAGAGAGAAGGGAAGGGAGAGAGAAAGAGGGAGAGAAACATCAATGTATGGTTGCCTCTTATACATCCCCTACTAGGGACCTGGCCTGCAACCCAGGCATGTGCCGTGACTGGGAATCGAACTGGTTTGAACCCTTTGCTTCGCAGGCTTCTGCTCAATCCACTGAGCTACAGCAGCCAGGGCTGATATATTATCATAGGATTTTTTGTTGTTGTTCTTGCAACTACTTAGCATGCTATCTGTTTCCAGAATACTAGTTCAGGCATAGTTGTTTGACTCATCACTATAAAGTCACACTACTATCAATAAGTAAGTATTGACATATACTTATTGACATATATTTACTTAGTTACTTATATTTGTCAAATTTTTAAGACATCCACATTGCTACCTAGGGATGAATTTCTTTTAAGATTGTTAAAGGAGGTCTTTATTATTGCTGAAGACTTAAAAGTTGGGTATTTGAATTTATAAGTGTATACTTTGAGATTATGTCTCACTAGAAATACAACAATATGCTTATTCTCAAGATTGTGTAGTTATCTATAAATATGAATAAATCTCAGCTTCTTTCTTATTCTAGTTTATTAAATATTCTGGAAATTTTGTAACATTCAGATTTCTCTGATGTCCAACTATCTAAGTTTGAGAGATGGAATATATAGAACAAAAGAATACTAAGAGTCTTTTTCCCCCCCCAGGGCTGAAGCTGTTCTTCAACATATTGCAGAACTAAATCCATATGTTCATGTCACATCATCTTCTGTTCCTTTAAATGAAACCACAGATCTTTCCTTCTTAGATAAATACCAGGTCAGTGATCCTTTTTATACTAGATGTTATTGACAGATTTCAAGGCAAGTCATTAAGTATTAATGTGATATAAGTAATTTAACTTTGTTGAGCAAAACAGAAAATTTCAGGACAAAGGACTTCCTTTAGAATAATGTCTTTTAATTACTGTGTTTTAGGCAACGGGCCTATGAACCTCTGACAAAACAATTATATCAGTCAGCTATTTTCACAGCAATGTGCATAAAAAAACTACCCAAAACTCAGTGGTTTATAGCAAAATGCATTTCTTTCTCTCTTATGTATTTGCATGTCAGTTGGAGTTCAGCTGTTCTAGGCTGAACTTGAACTCCAGAGTCTGGGTTCTGCTCCATGTGCCTCTCTTCTGGGACCAGGAGGCTACCTAGGACATGGTCTCATGGCAGTAGCAGAAATGCAAAGGGGCAAGTCCAACCATCCAAGCATATGTCAAGCCTCTGTTTGTGTTACTTCCATTAATAATACATTAGCCAAAGCAAGTCACATGGTCAAGCCTGAGGTCAAGGAGCCGGAGAGTACACTCTTCTCTTCCTAAGACCATGGGTAAAAGGTGATGTATAATTTGATTACAGAAAAGTAAAAAAAATGTGGGTCTACCTTACATAAACTTAAATAACAAAAATTCTTAGTACTGTGGATATTCTAAAAATAACTAGATTGATCCTGAATTCCCCGTTTTTAAATTGTAATGTTACCAGTTGTCTAGGAAAACACACTCCTGTGTTTCTCCTCTACTCTCAATACTTCATTCAGGCTCTGGTGTGACCATATGTGTGCCTGTTTTTCCCCACAGCAAACAATTCTACAACAGAGACACATAGCTTGGTGTCCTGCGAGCTAAATAAAATTCAACTGAGTAAATTTGAAGATCGATCTAGTTGGTTCTATTAAGTGATTCATGAGTCAGACAGCATCTCATCTTGGAACTAGAAGAATGGTCTGAAGGGTCATACAAAATGGAAGGTTTTCATAGGAAAAAGGGTGGGGCAAAAAATCTGTTAGCTAAAGAAAAGTAGTGTTAAGATGAAGTTGAAGTTAAAACAGAGAAAGAGAATAGGTTCTGTGTGAAACTACTGAAGCCAGTATACCTTTCATTTTTTTAATTATATGATCCAATAAAGTGCCTATAAGGTTTAAAAGAGAAAAAAATGATTATTTTCAGACCCGGACATCTTTTCTTTGGGGGAAAAGAAAGGAGGGGTTTTTATAATACAGATTCCCTCTTTCTGTTGGGGCATGGAGAGGCCCCACTTGACAGATTATGTTTCTGATGCTGGTTGATTAAAATAATGTTCTTGGGAGTGGTTGGAACTGCAGTTAGATTAGTTATTAATTCTAGGTTTGGTATCATGGTCTTTTAGCACAAGTGACACCATCTGGGGCTTGTGCTTTTTCTCTTTTAACAGTTCTGAAACTACCTGGAGAAGATAGTGTCAGACCCCACAGGGTAAGGGCTCAGTCCCTCAAGAACACTTCCCCTTTCCCTTTCCAATGCCAATCAGAAGTCTAGGTGGTTACCTATGCTTTTAAGGACTAGCCATAAGTAAGTCCGAGGTTCCAACAACCACTCCCTTTCTCCCACTCTGGTTCAATTAACTTGCCAGCATTGCTTGAAGAACTAAGGGAAATAGTCTACTTACTAAAGTTGTAAAAAGCCGTAACTCAGGAACAACCAGGTAGCAGGCATGCACAGGGCAAGGTATGGGGAAGGGGTACAGAGCTTCCGTGTCCTCTACAGGTGTGTCACCTTCCCAGCACCTCCACATGTTCAGCTGAAAAGCTCTGTGGTCCACTATTTCAGGGATTTTTGTGGAGGCTTCTTTGTAGAAACACAAATGATTAGATCATTGCCCATTAGTGATTAATCTCCAGCCCCTCTCCCCTACAAAGAGGTCTGGGGAATAGGACTTGAAAGTTCTGTCCCTGGCAACCAGCCCTGATCCTTAGGGGCTTTTCAAAGTCACCTCAATAACATCAACTCCCATGTGGCTGAAAGAGGCATATTGTGAATAACAGAAGATATTTGTGGTCCTGGCTGGATAGCTTAGTTGGTTAGAGCATTGTCCTGATACTCCCAGGTTGCTAATCAATCTCAGGTCAGGGCACATACAAGAAGCAACCAATGAATGCATAAGTAAGTGGAACAACAAATTGATGTTTGTCTCCCAGGCCCTGCTCCCTATTTCCCCCTCTTTCTAAAATCAATAAAATAGGATAATTTTTAAAAGGCATTTGTTTCACCTTTATCACTCTACATCTATTTCAAGATGTGGGACACAATAATCCCCTGTAGCTCTTACATAGGAAATTATAAGAGTTTTAGGAGCTATGTGCCAGGAATATTGGATGATGATTAAAACATGTATTTCTTATTGTAATCACAATGTCAATCAAATCCATCCTGCTACAAGGATGCTTAATAAACTTGCTTCAATAGAATTGCCTAATAAACTACTTTTTAAATGACCATCTGAGCTCAAAAATAATATAAGGAAACTGTTCAGAGACCAAAAAGGAACAGGTAGCTGAAAGAAGACCAGTGAATTGTTATCTGGTCACTTTCAGGGACAGCAGTTGCCTGCCTCAGGAACCACATTTCTTAGGAATTAGTGGTAATGCAGAAAGAGAAGATACAATACAGGTCTTTATGAGGTAGCGAATGACATTGAGACCTACCCTCTTTTTTTAGAGCGGGAACTTCAGAAAGCTACACCCTCAGAGAAAGGGTGGATGAGAACGATCTTTGCCCATCAGAACTAGAGGCTTGTCTATTTCTTCAGTGCTTGATGAAAAATAAAAATCTTCCCTGGGAATTTATAACCACGGGCCTACCCTCCCACAAGTTTGGAGATCAACTTTCTAAACGTTTGTAGTAAAATTCCCCAACCTGAGAACTTAACATAAAAACTGTTATAGTACTAAGCTGATGGTATCCCAGAATAGCACACAAAAATCAAAACTAAATAGATCTAGAGGCATATACCCTCAACCAGGCCACAGTATCTTCCAATTTTAAACCCCTTTGAAAATGAATTCACAGCACAGAATAACAAGACAGTAAAAAGCACTTCAGCATCATTAAGAGTCAGTGGATGTAACAAATGAGAACTAAACCTCCAAGAGTTTAAAATAATAGAATTATCACATAGACACTGTACAATATAGATGTTCAAACTAGCTGAATCTTAAAAGAAGTGATTAAGTAAAATTAAAGTAAGATACTGTTGAAAACAATCAGGCAGATGTGATGAAAGAACCAAATTAGAAATGAAAGTATAGTCTTAAAAATTAATTGTCGGTGAATAGGTTAAACTGTGGATAGATACAGCTGGAGTAGAAATTAGTGAATTAAAAGATAGAAGTAAGGAAATTGTTAAGATTACTGTTCCCAGAAATAACACATTTGAAAAAAATAAAAGAAGTAAGAGCTTGAAGGAAAAGGCCAATTCATGAGATTAGATTTCTCAAAGGAGATCATTAGGAAAAGGCAACATTCAAGTAAATTCTTGTTGAGAATTTTGTGGCATTGATGAAATAAATTACATTCAGTATGTACTTGGTTAGAAGTTGATTTTATCCTATTTACAACCTTAGTCAACCCATTATTACTTGATGAATGCTGGCAAAATACATAAGATTCTTGGGTTACAGACTTACGGACTTTACTATTCAGAGCATGGTAAGAAGTATGAGCATGTATTTGCCTTGTTTCCTCTTGCCTTTCCCCAAATCCCACTAATGAACTGCAGAGGGCACATATAGCAGGTTCCTTAAGGGGACAGTGATACTGAGCTTGAACTTACTGTTTTATTGAAAACAGTCTACAAGCTTGTTTCTTTTTCCCAGAGGGAGGCTTTACCTCAGTTCCTTAAGTTGCATGAGACAAATACTATCCTGAGAAACAGTGCAAGTACAAAATGTTCAGAGCCTTGTGTTTTTGGTATACTTGATAAGATGTATAAAAAGTAAGAGACCTGTGGAGAAATATCTCCTTGCAGGAAGCATTCCATATACCGAGCTAGATAAATAAAACCGAATTAATACCTGGATATTTGTAGTAAAACCAAGTTATGCAAGTCATAAGAACCAGCAGCAAGGAAAGCTCTGGACTAAGAGTCTAGCTCTGCTTTTGCCACTTGATAGTCAAATATTTTTCCTAAGAAAATATTTGACCTTTATCAGTCTTAACTTATGATAGAATCTGATCATAGACCTTTCTCTGCTTAACTTACAGAATAATGAAAAAAAAGTAAGCATTGAAAATTATATTTTGGTATTTATACAGAACGTGGTGGTTTTGCTAATGAAACTGTGTTAAAGCAAAAGTAATCATATTGTGAATCTATTGAATCTCTGAAGTAAAACCAAGCTAAGCCAACTAATATACTCATATCTCTTTAAAAGTATTATTACCCCTTTAAGCTAGCATTAAATTAATATTCTGGTGATTAGGTTAGTATTTTTATGACAGTAACAGACAAAAAATCTCCAGCTATTTGGAGTGCATAAATACCACATAGGAAGTTAAGGTTTACTTCTAATTGTGAAATCTCTGATGATAATTGAATTTAATGTAAGTTTTCCCCTGTCTGTGTTATTTTTACTTTTGTTGTTCCATACCTCTGAAAATACTAACCTTAGAATGGGATACAATAGGATAGTAATTTTTTACAAGAAAAACAATGTATTTTTACTGTGATGCATACTGAAATGCTTCTGATTTAGAAATTGTATATTCTGTAATCTTTAATTTCTTGTCTTTTTTCGTCAACAGTGTGTAGTATTGACTGAGATCAGACTTCCATTGCAGAAGAAAATCAACGACTTTTGCCGGTCTCAGTGCCCTCCGATTAAGGTAATGGGGTCAGTTAATAATGACTGTAGTTAACGAAAGGAAGAGCACTGTCACTATCAGAATGTCTAGCTTTTCAGTGGGTTATATAAGAAACTCCTTTTATATGACGACAATCACAAAATATTTTTCTCTTTAATTTTGGTATCAATTTTGCTACATTTTTAAAACCAAGGTCTAAATTTGGTTTATGGGCAGATTGCCAAAGCTAAAGAGGAATGAAGCTTAGAAATAGAAAGGGTGATAAATATTGAATTCATCATCTAACTTTGAATAGGGTATGATTGTGGCTTTTAAGAGGTACCTTGGTTCTTTTAACAGATATTCATTAAGTATACACAATTCTAGACACTAGGAATACATTAGTGAATAGAACACACAATTTTTTCCTACTTATAAAAAGTACCTTTAATAGGGATGGTATACTTACAGGGATGTCCAACCATTGGTGTCTCTGGGCCACACTGGAAGAAGAGTTGTCTTAGGCCACACATGAAATACAAAAACACTAACAAAAACTGATGGGTAAAAAAAGGTTTTAAGTAAAATTGTGATTTTGTGTTGGATCCACAGGCCACGGGTTAGACACCCTTGGAACAAGCAAATAAATACATAGTTTTAAATCCTGTGAAGAAAACTAGGTAAAGAATAGAGTGTAATTTCCTCATGATGTTAGGTCAGGGGCCAGTCTCTCAGATTCCATGTCAGGGAAAGTCCTCTCTGAGGAGGAGGTACCTGAATTGAGCCCTGAACAGGGAGAAGGAGCCAGCTAAGGTACACACCTGCATGCAAAGCAGTGAGAAGTGCAAGCGTGAAGACCTGCACGTGTAAAAATTGACTTGGTATGTTCGAGGAACCGCAGAAGCAAGCAGAGCCAGGATGGGAGTTTGGATAAAAAGGAGAGAGTAGGAGTAAAAGACACCATATTAGATTGGAGAAGCAGTTAGAAGACCATTTTCCTATAGATTAGAGTTGAGGATGTTTGAATTTTAAGACTGAGTTTTGATTTAATACGGATTTTTAAGAGATCACTCTGGTTTTGCTATATGGAGAATAGACTATAGCATTAGTTTTTAAAGTGTGATCCAAGGACACTGAGGGTTCCTCACACTCTTTCATGGGGCCTTCAGGCATCAAACTATTTTCATAATACTACTAAATGTTATTTGCCTTTTTCATTCTGATTCTCTTATGTGACACAGCGGAGTTTCCAGTCTTTGATGTGTGGTGATACTGTTGTTCTGACAGCTAAGGTGGAGGGTGTGTGTGTGTATTCTTACGTTTTAAATGTTTCTCAGTTTTAATTTCTTATATAATAAATATTAGTAGGTATAACCCATATGAACAAAAGTTCTTTGGGTCCTCAGTAATTTTTAAAAACATGAAATGGTAATGAAATAAAAAGAAAGAGAGCTGTTGAATTATAAGAGTAGAATAGAGGTAGCTAGGCCAGTTAGGAGCTCATGCAGTAATCCAGGTGAAAGATTCAAGAGAGGTGCCTTATTCAAGGAGGTGTGAATAGGGATTGTGAGAGGTTGTTGAATTTGAGGTATCTTTGGTTTAAAAAAAAAAAGGCTAGCAGAACTTGAGAATGGATCCATGTGAGCTATGAAGGAGAGAACTGTCAAGAATAACTCCTAGCTTTTGGTCCAGATTAATTAGATGAGTTAGTAGTGACACTGGCAATACTGGAAAGAGATTTAGAAAGCTCAAAATTCTTCCCCTACAATTGAATACACATTACTAACTCCAGCTCTTTAGTGGGGTCATTTGTTTCTTTGGAAAAGGCTATTTGTCCCTTTGAGATGGGCACTGAGCCATAATCATAATGTATTAAATGGATATGCTGAAAAATTCTGGATTGGGGTATTACATAGCATATTTATACTTTGTAGAATGTCTGTGGTCTGATTCACAGTTTAAATTAAGTAGATGAGTAAGACATAGGATGGACAGTAAACTTATAACAAGCTACAGAAGGTTTACAAAATAATTATGGTAGTTTATAAACTAAAATTCTTGTTTCTGTTGTTGATACATATATTTATGTTATTAAAGTTGTTTTGAAAAGAAATTGTCCCTCGAGTTTGAGCTTTTAAACTTAAAAAAAGTTCTCCATTTTATGTCTCATAAATATTGCTATATGTACCTATTTTGATAGTAAAGTCAGTACATGGTCAAGTAAGAGATAGTATCAATAACTAAAAATAATGAAACTTGAAAACAATTTCTTTACAAATTTAGAATGGAGATGAGTGTATGTATAATAAAAATCACTTCCAGTGACACATTTATAATTCAGTTTAAGACTCTGATTTTCACCTTTCATGATGTTGGTACAGACTGTCAGTTCCTCAGCCCCTTTTCCGTTGACTCTACTCTCAGCTTTTACCTCTCTTCTCTTTTCCACAAACTGTACTGCTTTTGGTGAATAGACACTTCATTCTTTTACAAAATAAAAAGTAAAACTTCACTGCCACACCATTAAACCAAGGTACCTGTTTCTTACAAATTGTGCTTGACTTTTAGGGCAAGGTAGGAATTTTATTTAAGAATTGGAATGTGTAATGATGATGTACTGATGTTGCCTCTGATTTTGTAACATTAGATATCTAGTTCCAAATACTAAAATCCTTGATTCCTAAACCAATTTACAGACAAATAATTTATCCTATTCATGTTTTACTCTATACCCTCAATGATATACTTAATTATAAGTGAAAATGTCTAAAGGGCCTAAGATAGTTGGGCTGAGTGTTTTTTCTTTATATAAATAGATAAGTTTAAACTTGTTTTTATCATTTTACAGTTCATCAGTACAGATATACATGGAATTTGGTCACAGCTGTTTTGTGATTTTGGTGATGAATTTGAAGTTTTAGATGCAACAGGAGAAGAACCAAAAGAAATCTTCATTTCAAATATAACGCAAGTATGATTATATACATATGCTATTGTATATGTATAGGATTGATTTTTTAAGTTGATGTGAATATAATTTTTAAAAGGCAGCATTAAAAATACTTGAGTGTGCACTATTTTTCAGTTGTTTTACAAGATTTTAAAGTAATTCATGAGGGAATATTTTCATTGATTTTTTTTTATTGCATTATATGGAAGCTAAATTTAAGTTAGACTATTAAAAATGTATTCCTGATTCCTTTTAACATTATTTAATAATTGGTAGATCAGTATTTGCTTATGTTATATTTTAATTTTAATTTTGTTCTATGTCATGTTACCATGGGACATAAACTGTAATTCATTGTTTGCTGAATTGCATATCAAATCATA
This sequence comes from Tonatia bakeri, assembly GCA_004024845.1. NCBI lineage: Eukaryota > Metazoa > Chordata > Mammalia > Chiroptera > Phyllostomidae > Tonatia > Tonatia bakeri. Next base: position 119,199 of record PVIA01001780.1, read on the forward strand.
GATGTAGTATCAGATCATAGATGTACTGTGTCATAAGTTACCTGGCCCAACACTGTGGTTGCAGGGGGAGCACACTGAAGTCATCGTAGACAAAAGCTGTTACATGTCTAAAACATTATTTGGAGGAGGGAAAGCATTTCAAGAATTAATTAATCTTCAAATCAGAAAGTCTTTGATATCACGTCTGCTTAATTTTTTATTCCCTAAAAAAAAATTGGAAAAATCATTATGATCCACTTACACTCTTTCTTTTTAACCTAAATCATTAACTTTAATTGCACTTTTTATAATCAGTTTCCATTAAGTGCTCAAAAGAAGCCAATATAAGTGATTGACATTATATATTTAATAGTATTTGTGCTTCATTCTCTATGCTTTATTTTTAAACCAAGTGTAATTTTGCCTTTATTTAAGGATAATTCATTTTAAAATTCTGTGTATCTCTCTGCCTACAGAATGGTTTATTATTCAACCTTTTGCTTTCTGTAGTTGTTTCTAGTTTGTCCCTGAGAATATCATACAGTTAGAATAAGCTCCAAGGGAGAGTATAGGTCATTGTATTGCATTGGAATTTTCTTTTGTTGAATACTGCAGAAAATATGGAAGTTATCCATAAAGATTTAGAAAATTTCATAAATGTACCCATTTAACTTATCTGCAAGGAATTGTTTCTCCTTAATAAATTCCTTTTGAATTCTATTCTTGAGATATTAGCAACCCCACATTACATTAATTTTATCTACATGTTCGTGATCATAATTTTATTCTTATTCAAATCATTAGGCAGGAAGAGAACTTTTAGAAGCTACATAATTATGAAAGAGAGAGAGTAATAATTCCATTACATTTCATGTAGATTAAATTATTATCACCTTAGTCAAGCAGTGTATGGGATTATATGCAATTAGGAAATACCTGGGCCTTTGACCTTTCTCATTCATGCTCTTTGGTAAAATAAGCTAATTTGTTTCTATTTTAATCCTGAGAAGCTGGGTGGGTTACACAGTATTTCTTTGTTTTAAATGGTTGAGCAAGCTTTAAACTACTAGCTTCCCCATTTTAAATCTCCATCCTCCTTTCTTACTTTTTTTAAATCTTCAAACTTAAATGCTCTCATCTTTTATGCACAGTTTCTTACATCATGACTTTAAAAGTTACATTCAGTAACTTTGAGTGTTTTTTTTTTTAATAAGTCCAAGGATCCTTGAATCTATGAAATATTTTAAATCCTTTGTGGAATCTCTTTTCTCCCCAAGCATAGAAATTATATTTTAATCATACATAATAAAATAGTAAGTTGATCACTATTTTGCAACAGTTCTTTAAAGGCTGGCTTTTACTAAGGAAGGAGAAGAATGGGTTAGAATTTTGAGGGCTTTTGACAATTTTATGATTACGTGGTACTTGTTGCATGAGATTTGGAATTTATGTGAAAAAGTAATATGTGAACTTGGTTGTTAGTAGATTACTCTTATTTTTTAGGCTAATCCTGGCATTGTAACTTGCCTTGAAAATCATCCTCACAAACTTGAGACAGGGCAATTCTTAAAATTTCGAGAAATTAATGGAATGGCAGGCTTAAACGGATCTACACAACAAATAACTGGTAAGTTGACATGTTTTATTAATTCATTTATGCTTACTTATTCTGCACATTTATAGTTCAGACACTATATTTAGTGTTGGGAACACAACATCAGCTCAACACAGATGTGATCCAGTTCTTGGCCTTAAAATATTCAATCTACATGAGGAGATGTTAACATTAAGCAGTGATGGTATGATAGGCATTCTGGGAACTCTAAACTTAGCCAGGAAACCTTCTCTTTTTGGGTCTCAGTAGTACAGACAAGGTGTCTTGATTAAAATTTGAAGGTTGCATTGGCTTTGGAAAGTGGTGAAAAGATTCTGTATACAGAGACAAACAGTAAGAGGCTAGCCACAATTCATGGAACTGAAAGATAGACTGTGGCAGGCTGGCAGTGGGAGTTGAGATAGCATAAGTCCTAAGACATTTAGGAAGAAACTTTACATATCATATATTTCATGGTAGGTAAGCCAAAATTCACTTAAGAAATACAAGAAAGGGAGCAGGTTTTGGAGAAAAGATAGTGAGTACAGTTTATGCTTCTGGAGTGAGGTGGCAATGAAATATTCAAGTGGAAATACACGTTTTTATTCAGTTGCTTGGATAAAAGAAATGAATGGATGTTACTGCAGGCAAGTTTGTGGATTTGTTGGCAAGAAATAAAGGAATCTGTTTTTTTATTGGACTAAGATGAGATCATTGCCCATTGGAGAGTAAAGGTGATAAGACAAGAGATTTGAGGAGAATAAACATTTTTTAAAATAGAAGGATTATCAGGCATCGTTTAGGGTCCATTTGAAGTAGAAGATAATGAATTTATAGCAGTGTTAGTCTGCATAGTTTGTGATTTTCCCGCAGTCAGGTTTAAGAGTTGAAGACATTGCTAGATATCCTGTAATTCAAAGAAGGCAGTTTTGTACGTGTTCAGCTGAGAATGATTCAGTTTTATCTTTAGGGCATTGAAAATATAATTATGTGATTGTGTATAGACTGGTAAATGGATTACTTTTTTTTTTCTTTCAATGACTACAAAATGGATCTAAGGAGAGGAAAAATCAATCCCTTTATAGAAAAACAACTTTATGTGTGTATTTAAGCATCTTTGGTAACAAAACTATTAGATTTTCCAAGTCTGTATCTAAATATATAAACTACAGGTTCACATCATTGGTTAAAGGATTTATATCTGTTTTTGCAAATAATGACCCAGCTAATCATTTAGGATTATCGTTCGTTTTTCTGGGGTCCAGTAATAGTGGATTGTGATGGTGGATCAGACTCTTGCTGATAAATATACTGAGTGTTGCTGTGTATGATGTGCACTTTTTTGCCCCAATTTTTTTTATATTACCCATAATAAATAATTTATTTTTTTATTGTTGTTCAAGTACAGTTGTCTCCATTTTCCTGCCTCCACTTTTCCCTGCCTCACTCACCCCCACCCCACCCTCAATCTTTTGCCCAAATTTTTTGGGGAAGAATAAAACTGTTCATTATACATGGGTAGTACTAATTCTTATCTGTATCAGTGTTTTTAATTCTTTTATTTATATTTATGCTTTAAAAGTATAACCCTAGAAAGCAGTAATGATATCCATATGCAAAATAATACCTTGGAATATGATAACCAGTTTTTTTCCTAAATATAAATAAAAAATGGAATTAAACGGAATTTTTTTTTTTTTTTTTTTGATGAAAGTTTGGGCCAAACACATGGGTGTGCATTATACACGGGAGCACATTATACATGGCAAAATATGATGAAAGGAGGAACCACTGGATATCAATGAATGAAAATAAACAAAACCCACATTTTGTTCTAAAAATTCTTAAGGGCAGAGATGGAATATTTAAATAGCATAGCTATTTATGAAACTTTTTTTGATGTTTATTAATTGGTACTTACTGATCTAATTTTCTGTTATTTGAAAAACATTTTTAAATAGCTAAATAATATATGCTTATTCTAGATGTATATTTGCATGTGTATCTGTTTAAATAAAGTTTAAACTGAGTACCATTTTAGACCTTCTCCCCTCTCCATAGGTAACACCAGCTAAGTTTGATTTTTACCACTGATCTTTCTTTACTTATACAAGGGTGGGACCCCAAAACAGAATTTTTTCATAGAAGTTGTATATTCTTATATGTTTAAACTTAAGTAACCTTCGAAGTATTCTCTATTTGATGCAATACACCTATGGAGACATTTTTTCCACTGCTCAAAACAGTTTTTGAACTTGTCAATTTTGATGCCTTTTAGTGCTTCTGCCACTACTGCCGTTTTTTTTTTGTTTTGTTTCAACTCTTCCACATTAAGAAAGTGTTTCCTTTTGAGGAGTTTTTTCACCCTGGCAAACAAAAAAAAAGTTGCTCAGAGCAAGATGGGGTGAATAGGGAGGGTGGGGCATGGGATGGGGGTCATGCTACTTTTGGTCAAAAACTGCTGAACACTCAGCACAGTATGGACAGGTGCACCCATGATGAAATGGGCAAATGGGTTGAAAAAGTCTTCAGAAAAATTCACTGAAGCCAAATGCAGCCTCTCACAACAATGCCAGCTGGTACACCAATACAGATTGGTTCCCAGAACACTCACCTAAATGGGAGAACCCTGTGCTACAAGGGGCCTGCTCTCCTGAAGATAATTCGGGGGTTTTCTGGGACCTCCCGACTTCAGAATAAGGCAGTGGGAAGAAAAGGCTCACTGTTTATTTGATTTAATTTTTTTAACAAGGGAATTGTTCAAAAACAGTAAAGGCCAGATGTTTACAGTGGAAACTTTTCTGCCTGTTAGTGGCTCCCACTCAGTTCTCACCTGTTTGCTGGTCCTTAGTTTATTATTTCTTCTTCTAGACTTCCCTTACACTCTTTCACATACAGTATATTATATCACACATCTACCCTCTACCTATTCACCAAAAAAAAAAAGCTACATGATCTTTTCACATCAATAATTGCAGAACTTCATTTTGTTTTTTTCTTTAAATTTTCTTTTATGGCAATATAGTATTTCATGCTATGAATGAATTATATCACGATATAATTTTAATTTGCATTTTACACATAATGAATGAGATTAAGTATATTTTATTAAGTTTTAGGGTTATTTGCTCTTTAATGTGAACCACCTATCCTTCGCCTTTTTCCATGTTGAGTTGTTGATTATTTCTTAGAACTCCTAAAATATGGAGCATATTTGCAGGGGGTGCTTTATATAAATTGCAAATATTTTTTCTAGTTTGGTATTTGACTTTGTTACTTTGCTTTCGACTTTGATATTTGATTGGTTTTTACTGTGTGCATAATATCAAATTTTTTTTTAAAAATTGATTTTTATTTTGAGTCATAATTAGAAAAACCTTTTTCAGTGCAGAATTTTAAAGAAATTTTTCTCCCATGCTTCTATTTTATTTTTGACATTCTCTTCAACAATTAAAACTTTTACCCATTTGGAACAGATACTTTTCCAGATGGCATTTTCCCAAAAAATATATTGTAGAATATATTTCCTCACTGGTTTGAGGTGCTACCTTCCTTGTGAGACAATTTCTGAACTCTCTAATTTATAACATTTGTCTGTCTATCCATGAGCTAGTAGCACACTACACTAATTATTATTATATGTAATTAGTACCAATATTAATTATTGAGGTTTAATACAGGAATAAAATATCTCACCCTTGCTAGTGTGGCTCAGTTGGTTGGAGCATTGTCCCATAAACCAAAAAGTTACAGGTTTGACTCCCAGTCAGAGCACATGCCTACATTACAGGTTTGTTCGTTCCATTGTTGGGGAGGGTGTGAGAGACAATTGATGGATGTTTCTCTCCTCCTCTTTCACTCTCCCCCGTCCTCTAAGGTCAATAAGCATGTCCTTGGGGAGGAATTTATCAAATACACACACACACACACACACACACACACACAGCACCTATCATTACTTACTTTTTTTCCCCTTTGAGTTTTGTTGGCTATTTTTAGGTCCTTAAATTCATGTTGGAAAATAATTTGTCTAGCTCTTCACACTTCTGCCCACTCTTATACCTCCTCCCTGCCCCCCAAAAAAGATTTATAATGTGATCTTAATTTTGTGTATTTGGTGAAATTAACATCTTGATGATAAATCTTCAAATTTAAATACCTATGCGAGTAAATAATGGTTTTCTTCTCTTTTCTTTCAGTGGTATCACCATTTTCTTTTAGCATTGGCGATACTACAGAACTGGAACCTTATTTACATGGAGGCATAGCTGTACAAGTTAAGGCTCCTAAAACATTTTACTTTGTAAGTATTTTTTTCTGCTTAGAAAGATAGAGATATCTACAAAAGAATGGCAGAAAAGAAAAAAATAAAGTAGTTAACCAGACAGTTAATTTAAAGCCTGAACAGATTATAATTTTTTATTTGTACCTACTTTGAGAAAAATTGGATCAAGCTAAGGAAATAGACTGTTATCAACAAAAATTTACAGTAGCATAAAATTACATATAATTAAGGTATATAAATTACCTTAAAAAAACTACACTTTTGAATCACATAGTCAATCATATTTCTTAAAATTACATCCTAAGACAAAAGATGAAATCTGTATTTTTGAAAGATATAATAAGCATTGAAACTATATTTTATCATTTACTTATATTTTTAAAGTAAAAGGAATTATTCTTTTAATTGTAGCATTTTAAATTTTAAGAAACTGTGTATATGATGGAAAAATAAAGTAATTCTTACCAACTAGCACTGAAAGGAATATGTAAATATCTCAACAGAGAAAATGTAGAAGCTACTTGTGTCAAGGAACGTAGGAGTCTCTACTTAAATCTTTAGCCAATTTTTCGGTATAATCTAGTACATCTCTTTTTTTTCCTTGAAAGTTCTCAAGGTTTTAACTTGATTACCTTTTCTTTTCCCAAAAATTTATTAACTATAGTCATCTACAAGACTTTTGTTCAAGCCAAAGTTAGCACAAAATAACATTAAAATAACTACCATTAGTCAAATTTGTCCCTGTCTTACTTCCTCTTGCCCCATCCCTAATTTTTAATTAGATAGTTTATGCTTCAAGTAAATTTCAGATTGTGTGGACGTTGCGGGGGATTTGTTTCTTGGGTTTTTGTTTGTTTGACTGGTTGGTTGATTCTTTGGTTTGTTTTTGTTTGTTTGTTTTCTGGTTTTTTGTTTTGTTTTGTTTTTGTTTTTGTCCTTATATGTTTTTAGCTCCATGCAGAATATTTTACTTTGAGTATGTTAGTCTTGTCAGGCATAACAAGTCTTAATAATGTGATACCAGAAAAATATGGTAACTTTTCAATTAAAACTATAGGTTTTGTTCAAGTATACAGATGTCCTTACCATTTCTTCCCGAATTTATCATGCAGATCAGGTCTTCTGATTGCATTTAACATTTTAAAAAAATAAAGTGTGGTAATAACACAAGGGGTATCAGGAAGAATGGTAGCTATTTTATATTAAGTTAAAACTTAGTAGCCCAGGCTTCTGGTCGAGGTAGTGGCATGTCAGCATTCCAGTGGAAAGTAGATTTTTATTTAGTAGCAAACCACTCTGAGTACTACTTAATTGATTTGTACCTAGTAGCTCAGTCAATGTTGGTTCAATGGATTAGTGAATAAATTATTCTTAATACTACTTAAAAAAAAAAAAAGTAACCCAACCTATTTATTTCAGGCCTTTAGGAAAGATCCATTGCTTTAGTGCTCAGTATATTTTGTGAAGTAATCACTCACTTGCAGTAGAGTAATGTTTTGTTTTGTTTTGTTTATATTAGGAATCACTGGAGAAGCAGATAAAACATCCAAAGTGCCTTATTGCAGATTTTGGCAAACCTGAGGTAAACAAACACTCCAGAGGTTTTGAGAGAGATAGCTGAGTGGGGGGTTGGGATTGGTAAGAGAGATTATAAAGTTAAAATGGAGTAACTATGTATATATCTTTCTGTAAGATTTTTTTGATAAAGGTTATATTCACATACATAAAGTTGACTCCCAAGGATTAAAAACAAATTTATATCATGGAAAATATTAGAATAATAGGAGAAAGTTTGCTAATGATATGTTAGCTTTAATAGTTAAAAGACAATCTCAGTAATTTATGCAAAGGTGATGTTACTAAAAGATTTTCTGAAAAATGGAGAGTTTCATATAATAACTTTTTCCCAAACAACTTGGAAGCATTTGTTTTTTTTATAAATCACTGGATATAGTTTTGTATCGGTGAATGTATTTGTGATAAGGAAACAGTTACATTAACAGTTTCCAAATTTGTAAAAGTCCATAAGGAAAAAAGAAGTAAGTGACCTTGTGCAAATGTTTTGTAGCTGTTTAGTTATTATTACTCTAAGTTTCATAGAGATAACCTAGTGAACACTGGTCATATTACCTGGCATTGAGACTTAGATTTATTGCTTCAGTATTGCTTTATTGTCTTGAAATCAAGTCATTTAACTTCTCTAAGAAGCTCTAAGATTCAGCTTCCTCCTTTATTAGATAGAGATAATAGTAGGATTAAGCTAATTTCTTTATTGTAACAGTTAAAGTAAATAATATTTTTAAAGCATAACACAGTGCCTAGCACATACCACATTGACCAGTTTTTAATATTCTAAACAGGCACCTTTGCAGATTCACACAGCTATGCTTGCATTGGACCAGTTTCGGGAGAACTACAGTCGCAAGCCTAATATAGGGTAATGTTCTGTGTTTGAAATAACTTTTTCTCTTTATTATGAAAAAAGTATTTCAGAAGTTATAGATTAAAAAAATTTTAAACAAACTAAGCCTCTTAATAATTGCAACACCAGTAGATAACCCAAACTGTACGAGCATTTATTATGATCTCCTGGTCTTCTTTCTGGTGGGAGTGGAGAGATTAATTTCTAAAATTGGAATTATATTAAATAAGAATTTTTCCACTTTGAATTCTTCAAAAGCTATAACTTTTTAAATAAAAAATCATAGAATAATAGGATATGGAGAAAGGGATGCCATTTGCATTGTTGGTGGGAATGTAGATTGGTGCTGCCTCTGTGGAAAGCAGTGTGGAGATACCTCAAAAATTTAAAAAACAGATCTACCTTTTGACCCAGCAATCCTACTTCTGGGAATATATCTGATGGAACCCAAAACACTAATTCAAAAGAACATAAGCAACCCTATGTTCATTGCAGTGTTATTTATAATTACCAAGATATGGAGGCTGTCCAAGTGTCCATCAGTAGATGAATGAATAAAACAACTAGGGGACATTTACACAATGGAATTCTACTTGTCCATAAAAAGAAGAAAAATTTTCCCTTTGCAACAGTATGGATAAAGTTGGAGAACATTATGCTAAGTGAAATAAACCAGTCAGAGAAAAACAAATACCACATGATTTCACTCATATATGGAATCTAGCAAACAAACTGAACTAACAAGCAAAACAGAGAGACTCATAGATGGAGAACTGATTACAGCTAGTAGCAGGGAAGGTTAGAGGGTAGAGGGATTGAACAAAAAGGATAGAGGACTCATGGACGTGGACAATAGTGTGGGGATTGTTGTGGGAAGGGGACTATATGGGGACTAAATAGTAATAGAAAAATATAATAAAGATTATACATATATATATATTTTAAAAGATTTTATTTATTTATTTTTAGAGAGGGAAGGGAGGGAGAGAGAGAGAGAGAGAGAAACATCAATGTGTGGTCGCTGGGGGCCATGGCCTGCAATCCAGGCATGTGCCCTGACTGGGAATCGAACCTGCGATGCTTTGGTTCACAGCCCGCGCTCAATCCACTGAGCTACGCCAGCCAGGACAGATTATATATTTTTTTAAAAATCATAGAATAATTGAATTATGAATCCACTATGTAATTTTTATAACTTCTAGCCTATTAAGTCAGAAATACTGTTGCAAAGGGTTTTTGCCTTATGTATTTAAAACTAAATCTTACTTATATACTGTCCTTATGTGAGCATGATTTTGAAGTAATAATATATGTAAAAGCCAATATTCAAGTCATCAAAACACTTTGTGCTCCTACCTGTTGGCAAAATTCTATATTTTTTAACATACTTCTTAAATTTTAGATTTTAATATGACCTATTACTTATTATAATTGAGAAAATTGAGTTTGGGGTGCTTTGTTTTGAATCTTAGATGCCAAAAAGATTCAGAAGAGCTGTTGAAATTAGCAACATCTATAAGTGAAACCTTGGAAGAGAAGGTAACTATTCAAAGTTATGGCTGTCAAAAAATGTGTAACATATAAATGTTCTGTATATTATTTTTTTCTTATTCTTCAGATCACAGCTTTGCTACTTGTTGACAATAGCATGTTACTTGACTTTGATCTGTTTTAATTTATAAATGTATAAAATGTGGTTAACCTAAGAGAGTTGTTGGGAACATGAGACAATTTGATTTTGTAAAGTACTTAGAACTAACTGTATGTGGCACATAGTAATAGAATTTGCCACTGCAGCTATGTTTTTAGTGTTAGTATTACGGCTTCTGATGTACTTGGTTTGTTAACCCTCTAAAACCCACTATGTAAAGTCATCAGCTTTCCTATAAATCATCTCTTTTGTAAATTATATATTCATATCTCCTCATCGCATTTTGCATGTTGTGTGTGGACTTACAACCTAGAAAATGGTTTTCCATGTTACAGTGACAGTGCCTGCCTGCCAGCTTCCATTTGAGCAGAAATAAACATAGCAATGTTTGTGCAATTATTTGAAAATTATGGTGGTGTTCTTATTTTATAAAAATGAAGGATAAATGAAAGTTTTAATATGTCATATTTTATGTAATTAAAACAAAGAAGAAAATAATAAATGTACTGATAGTAAATCACTAGCTGTAAGTGAAAGACCTCTTATTGCATATTTAGTGGTTAGAAAAATGTATGAAAGGTCAAGAACTGTATAGTTTCACTCATATGTGGGATATAAAGCAAAAAGCAACAAATGAGCAAACATAAACAAACACAAAAACGGACTCCTAGGTATAAACAACAGAATGGTGGTTACCAGAGCGGAGAGGTGTGGGGAGAGGATGAAGAGATAAAGGGGTCAAATACAAGGAGACAGAAGGAAGGAGAGGAGACTTCAGGTTGGGAGCACATAAATGAGTATACAGGTATCATATTATAAAATTGTACACCTGAAGTTGATACAATGTTACTAACCAATGTTATCCCAATACATTTAATTTTAAAGTATCATAAAAATAGCCAAAAACTATTAAGTTGAAACATATGAAAGGTAGAAGTAATTGTTGAAATCTGTGATGAAAAGGAAGGATCTGATTGGGGATTTATCAGATTTATTGAGATAAAACTTAAAGTAAATTTCACCCTTTTTAGGTGTACAGTTACTTATATAAAATTCTAAATATAATTACTACATCTTTACACAATGAATTCAGAGTGTCCAGTCATGTATCTACCGTCACAATCAAGATATAAAATGTTTCTATAATGCCAATACTTACCTTTTTTAAATAATCAAAACATAGCAACCACTATAGTTTTGCCTTTTCCAAAATATCATATAAATGTAGCATTTTAATTCTGGCTTCTTTTACTAAATATAATGAATTTGAATTTTGTCTGCGCTGTTCCATGTTTATTTAATTTTATTGCTGAGCAGCATTCCATTGTATGGACATACTAGTTTGTCTCTGCACCAGTTGGTAGACCTTTTGGGTTGTTTCCAGTTTGGGCAGTTATAAATAAAGCTGCTACAAACATGTGCATACCGATTTTGGTGTGGACATGTTTTCATTTCCCTTTGGTGAACACCTAATGATGTATTACAGAGTCATATAATAGATATATCATTTAATTTTATAAAACTGCCAAATTGTTTTATAGAGTAGTTGTACCATTTAGCATTTCCACCAGAAATGTATGAGTTTGAGTTGCTCTGCATTCTCTCCATAACTGTATTATCTTACTGTCTCTTTGATTTTAGCTATTTTAAAGTATGTGCATTGGTATCATTGTCATTTTAATTTGCATTTATTCATGGCTGTGAATTTGAGTATCTTTTTGTGTTCTTATTTGTCATTCATATCTACTTGATAAACTTGTCTTTTCAAATTTGCCTGTTTTTAATTGGGTAGTCTTTCTTTTTTAATTGAGAGGTTTATATATTCTGGATATCAGTCATTTCTTTTACAAATACTATTTTTCAGTCTGTGCATTATATTTTCATTTTATTGCATCCTTTCAAAAGGTTGTTTTTATTTTCATTTTTTTGTGATTTGTGTTTTTTTGTTAAAGATTTTATTCATTCATTTTTTAGAGAGGGAAGGGAGGGGGAGAGAGAGAGAGAAACATCAATGTACGGTTGCTGGGGGACATGGCCTGCAACCTAGGCATGTGCCCTGACTGGGAATCGAACCTGCGATGCCTGGTTCACAGCCCGTGCTCAATCCACTGAGCTACACCAGCCAGGGCTGTGTTTTGTTTTTTAAACCCGGGGTCACAAAGCGTTTTCTTCTGTGCTTCTAAAAGTTTTATAGTTTTGTGAATTCATTTTTTATACCATGCAAAGTATAACTCAGGTGCACATGACTGTATTTTGAATTCACTATATACAGTTTTGTAGTTTGTAAGTTCATTTTTTTACACCTTGACAAGTGTAGATCAAAGATAACTTTTTTGTATATGAATATACAGTAATTGTAGCCCATTTTTTGATAGGACAGTTCTTTTCCTATTCATTTTTAATAGCACCTGTACCAATAATTTATTCACCATCTATATGCATGGCTATATCTTGAATTCACTGTTCTTTTCCATTGGTTGTTTCTATTCTTTTGCTAGTACCATCCTATTTTGATTACTCTTGCTTTATACTATATCTTAAAATCAGTTTTGGTCTGTAGTATGTTTCTCAGAAAGAGCTTAGAATTATAGTATTCTTTACAGTCTTACATATTTAAAATTTTTCCTATAGCTTTCATACTTGAAAAACAGGTGGGGTGGATATAAAGTTCTAGGCTCTTTCTTCAGTGATATCTTTCTTTGTATCTTACTCCTGAGAAATATGATGCCAGCTTAATTTTCTTACTCTTAAAAGTAATGTGGTCTTTTGCGTTTATGCCCTGTATATATTTTTCTACATATGACTTACAGTTGATTGTTCAGTCAATTTTTCCAGCTATACATGAACTATTTTGGTACATAGTGGCAGGTTTTTATAATTTATTTCTATCTTTTTCTTTGGGGGATAAAATGGATTATTTTTGTTCTTACTAAATTTCTGATTAAAGGTGGAGTATTTTGTGTTTGTTATCCCACATCTCCAAGTGCTGGTTAAGGATATATAATTACCAAATAAAATTTCCTCCACCTTGTAGTTGGTTTGGCAGATAAATTTTCACCAGCTGAAATGTTTTGATTTTAACTGTTACTTCTTACATTAGCTTGTTATGGTGAACTGTGTTTTCTGCTTATTTCTGGTCAGGGTAAGGATTTGGCGTACATTTTTAGATTTCTACTTCTAGAACCCCTGTTCTCTTAGGATACAAGAAGGAACTTCTTTGTGGAGAGTTGTTTTTGTAGGGAGTGGGGTATATGAGTTGGTTTGTCTGTGTATCTCTTTGATTTCTGCCAAATGCTTAACTTTTCCTCTTCCTTCTTTAGCCTTCTCTGTCAAAGGGTGTCTCCCCCTTTCTATTTATGTCACTTTCTCCCAGAGAAGTTCTTTCACCATAGCCGTTGCTGAGGTCTTAGATTTTATACATGCTCAGTATATCTTGCATTTTCTGTGAGAACTTCTGTTTTCTCAGGATTATTTCGACTGCTTCATCACTGTTAAGCCTTTCATTCTCTTCTGTGGTTATTTTGTGCAGGCAGATATGCAGCAATATAAAGTCCAGAAATAGTTCTCTTGGAGTTTGGTATTTGTTTTCCTTTCCTTTTCCTTTTCTTTTCTCTTTTCTTTTCTTTTTTTTCGTTTCGTTTTGTTTCGTTGTTCAGTTACAGTTGCCCCACCTTTTTCCCTGTTGCTCTTTCCTGCCCATACCCCCATCCCATTGTCAGTGCCCATGAGTCCTCTGTTCATGCCCTTGTCCCTTCTGCTTTCTCCTGTTATTCCCCTTACTCCTCCCCTCTGGTCACTGTCAGTTTGTTCTTTATTTCGATGTCTCTGGTTCAGTTTTGCTCCTTTGTTTGTTTCATTGATCGGGGTCCACTTATAAGTGAGATCATATGGTATTTGTCTTTCACCACCTGGCTTATTTCACTTAGCGTAAAACTCTCCAATTCCATCTATGCTATTGTGAAGGGTAGGACTTCTTTCTTTCAGCTGTGTAGAATTTCACTGTGTAAATGTAACACAGTTTTTTTGATCCATTCATTTACTCATGGGCACTTAGGCTGTTTCCAGTACTTGGCTATTGTAAATTGTGATGCTATGAACATTGGGTGCATAGGTTCTTTTGAATTAATGTTTCAGGATTCTTAGGGTATAATCCCAGCAGCAAAATCACTGGATCAAAAGGCAGTTCCATTTTTAGTTTTTTGAGGAAATTCTGTACTGTTTTCCACAGTGGCTACACCATTCTGCATACCCACCAACAGTGCACTAGGGTTCCTTTTCTCCAAGGCCTTGCCAGCACTTGTTTGTTGGTTTGTTAATGATGGTATTCTCACCAGTGTGAAGTGGTATCTCATTGTGGTTTTAATTTACATCTCTCTGATGGCTAGTGATATTGAGCATTTTTTATGTGTCTGTGGGCCCTCTGTATGTCCTCCTTAGAGAAGTGTCTGTTTTTCTATTTACAGGTAACTTGAAGGTCATAATATTCTCTGTTTCCTAGTAATGCTAAAACTCTCATGGATATGTATGTGTCTTCTGGAGATTGTGTGGGGAAATTCAGATTTAAGCCATTGTCATCCTAAGGCTTCTGTTAACGTTCTCATTTTTGATTTTAATATTATCACTACCACCAATGTTTGTATTCAAATGGTAAAATGAAATGGTTAAATGAAATTATAATCTGAGTTGAGTTTAGTGCTAAATAGTTGAAAAGTAATGATATACAGAAAATCAAAACAGAGTGGGTGGAATAGTGAGTAGATATATTAACCTCTTTTTTGTATTACACATATCTCTGAGAATGTAGTAAAAGCCTTTCCTCTTCCCCCTTCAATGCACAAGTACTATTATTTTGCATAGGATTTCAGGAGATTAATTGAGCTGAACTTGAATTTTAAGGTTAAGATTAAGGTTACTGATATTGAAAGAATAGGAAGAGAAAAAGAACTTGTAAAGAGATCTTTGTCACAAATAAAAAGTTGTACTAAAACAATAGCTCCAAAACCCGAATCTTCAATATTTCCTTTAAAATCCTGAGAAATCTTACTTGGAGCAACATTTCATTTTTTAAGTATGATGAGAGTTTTGTAATGATTAACTCTTGAGATTAGTATTCAAAGGTACCATTATGCTCTTAATTTTTTATAAACTGCCTTTTTAACAATGTATTGCTTTTCACATTTTTACTTTTTGTTTACCACTTAGAGGACAAATTGATAGCTCCTTATCATTTTTATGGATTTTTTTATTTATCTGTGTTCAAGGTTTTTCCATAGTTTTCATTAAGATATATATATTTTTAAATTCTAGTTGTTTCTTAATGTTGACAGACATCTTAATGTTAAGACATCACAGACCTGTTATTTTTTAAAAAAGCTATAAATGTTAGATATTGCAGTTAATTCCAAATGGTGCCCTAGTGTAACATAAAAAGTCATAAAGCAAGAATGGCAGGTACTAATAAAGAGAAATACTGCTTAGGGTAGCAAGCATGCATCTGGGTCTTCTGTTGTGAGATTGGAACTTCTTTGGAACTTAAAAACTAGTAGAGAAATTGAGTGGCTTTTTTTTTTTTGAAGTTAAGATATAGTAATTCTCACATGAAGTCATTGAAATTTTGAATGTACTCTGTGAATACTCTTAATATTATTGTCTTTCATGGCCTGTGTTTCAGCCCGAAGTAGATGCTGACATCGTGCGCTGGCTCTCTTGGACTGCTCAAGGCTACTTAGCCCCACTTGCTGCAGCAGTAGGAGGTGTGGCCAGCCAGGAAGTGTTGAAAGCAGTGACGGGAAAGTTTTCTCCTTTGTGCCAGTGGGTTAGTTCTGGATTTTAATATTTTTTTATATTTAAGGTTGAACTATGTATCTGTGTAATGAATGTCTTACAAATTTTACTGTTAATATAAAAGCAACCTTAAAGTATTTTTTGATGCATGAGAGAGATGTGACATGCCACCAAAACTTAATTCTGTACTTAAAATTAGTATGATCATATACTGAAGCTGTTGGGCTTATAACCCAGAGTTGCATTCTAGGATGTATTTACCTCATTTGTGAGAGTGAAGGAATGAGTTTTCTATCCTTATACTTAGTTAATCTCTTTTATTATGAGGTTCTCATTCATGGGTTCTCAGAAATCTTGTTCTGTGAAATTTTTGGCATCATCCATCTTTAGATTCCTTTTCTGGATATAAATACTAAAGGTAGAAACAAGGGAATGGTAGATTTCAGAACTAGATAAGGTGAAAATATAATTTGATATAATAAAAACACTCATTTCTGTTAGCAGAAGTAATTGGCAGATGATATCAAAGCACACTCTTCAGGCCCTTATTTGTTTTGAAATGCTTTAAACATTGTGACTTTAACAATTATCATTTTTTTATGTTTTTAAGGGATGCCTACATAATGCTATTTTGATGCTGAATTATTTGGCTTATTTTAACATATTACAAATTCATTTGTAAAAGTCTGGATTAGATACAGCTGTTAACTGCATGGGAAGTTATGTAAAGTATGTTAATAATGTAGGTTCTGTGTTATACGTAAATAGTAACCATTTGGTCATGTTCAGATTTAGCAACATAAGTAACATCAATGATGAAAATGAGAGTGAGATTTAGTTCTGTTTTTCATTAATTTAAATTAATTCTGCTTGGTATTTTTAAAATGTTGAAATTGTGGCTTTCTTGATCATTTCCTTGATAGCATATGTAATTATAAGTGGCATATAATATACCTAAGCTGGAAAATAAATATAATCAAATTACTGTGGATGAACAAAAAATAAATTTTCTCTCACCTTCCAAGTTCTTTTAGCTGAGCTAATAACCAAATTTACATGAGTCAGATTAATAGGAGAATATGTCCAAAGTTTATTAAGGATGTACATGTGGAAGTGCCATAAGAATATGAAACCCCAAAGAGTCATTGGGTAGTTGAGGTTTACATGCCATCTGGACAAGGGAGAGGGAGGCAGAGGTCTGCAATTTCAAAGGGAAAGCAGGCAATTTATAGATGAGAAAGAGCAAACGTGGTAAACAAAATCTTCCTGCGCCACCCAGAAACAGTAGCAGCCAGAGGGAAGTTCAGCAAACAGGCTTTGCTAGATTTCTACCTGCCTGCCACATTTGGTTCATGTTGCTAAGGTGATGATCCCTTCCTTTCAGCAGGTTGTTCTATCTGAATTTCTTTTGTCAGGTAAAGGGAGAGGGTCAAAGGTTCTTTCTGAGTATTTCATGTCTTAACCAGCTTAGAACCAATTTCCCCAAACGCATATTTTGTGGTGGCAAAACTTTGGCCCCTTCATTATTTATTCAAATGCAGCTATATTTGAATGGGGCTTCCAGAGTTTTTGTGTAGTTATAGAAATAGATTTGGAGGTGAAGTTCCCTTTTGTCTGTAAAACAAACATCTTTAAGATGGCTAAATGACATGAATCAAATTATATCTTTTAACAAAGCCTTCAGGTTTAATTATTGTTTTAATAAAAGAATACACATACATATTCAAAACAATTATAGTTTTTAATATATTCTAAATTGGTATTTTTAATTTTATTTTTCTTAATTATAAATACTTAAAGAAGAGAAGTATTTTTTCTAGTTATTTAAACTTTATACATAGTAAGTTATATTTTTTATCTTCTACTTTAAGTTATACATTGAAGCAGCAGATATTGTTGAATACCTAAGCAAACCTGAACGTGAAGAGTTTCTTCCACGGTAATATTGGAATTTCTGTTGCTTTTTTCTTATTTGCATATTTGTAAGAGGCAACTGGATTAAAAGAGCTTCTGTTTAAACATGCAGTTGTTTTCAGTATCTTTTCTGAAACCTGACTCGTTCACTTCTGCAGTTACTTCTTTCCTGTTCAAAGGTGACGTGTCATAATACATGTCTTCACCACTTTACAAGTAATGAATGTAAAGTTTAAGTTATATGTTTGTATGAGAATGGTTAGCAATCAAATATTCTGATGAACAGTTGCTATTCTGCAACTATTATTTATATCAGAGAGTCACCTTTTTGAATCACAAATCTCAGAAAAGCCGATTAAAGAAAGCTGTGGTTCATTTTCCCCAAAATACACATACCCCAAAGTTTTGCCTTCAATTTAAAGTACAATACTAAATTTGTATTAACAATGACATTAATCTTAATGATGTTTTAAATGCCTTTCTGGGGTTTTTTTGTCATGTTATTTTCTTCAGAGGAGATAGATACGATGCCTTACGAGCCTGCATTGGAGACAGTCTGTGTCAGAAGCTACAAAATTTGAATGTCTTCTTGGTAAGTATAAATAATGATGAAAATGAATAGTACATTCATACTGCTCTTGTGTGTCAGCAAGTTAATTTATTAAAGCAAATTCGAATCTACGTAATTTATTAAAACAAATTTGAGTACATGTTCTAACATAGTAAATGCTTAGAACCAGGGCTTGCAAACTGTGGCTGACAGACCTAATCTATCCCGCTATTTGTTGATGAAGTTCCATTGGAACACAGCCACACCCATTCATTTATGTATTATCTAGGACTTCTTTTATGCTCCAATAGTGGTTTGTGTGGCTGTGACAGAGACCATAATGGCCTGCAAAGCTGAAAATACTTACTGTTTGGCTCTTCTCAAAAGTTTGCCAACTGCTGGTCTAAAGAATTAATACATGTAAAATGAGCCCTGACCAGTGTGGCCCAGTTGGTTGGACGTAGTCCCACAAGACAAAGGGTCACTGGCTCCATTCCCAGTCAGGACACATGCCTACAACAGGGGTTGTACTTCATCCCTAGTCAGAGTATGAATGAGAGGCATCCAGTCAATTGATGTTTTTCTCTCACATTGATGTTTTTCTCCCTCTCTTTCTCCCTCTCTTCCCCTCTCTGTAAAAACTAAAAGTAAAATGAAAATGTGAATATGATACTTTTGAACATTAAATAATTTTTGTGAAATACCTTAAAATTAGTTGGAGGTTTTTATTCTCACCAAGTGAAGGAATATGTAGGTGGATTCTGTCTTTCTTAAATATCTTTTTATTTAAGGAATAAATCATTTTTATTTGTTGTGCTGATATTTTGCGCTGTTTATAGAAAGAAATGAATGTAAATTATTTATTATATAAAACAAATGAACTCAGTGTTAGACTTTTGTTTGGAATTTTACAATGTCTTCTGTTTAAAAGAAATTCAAATATTGTGCTTTTTTCTTATCTGGTTTATGCATTTTTTTCTGTAACTAAAACACTTAATAGCATTATAAACAAGTTAAATACTTTAAAATGAATTAAGATGTTCAAACTACTTTTAAAATTACGTGTTTATTGTGAGGTAGCATTGATAAAAATTATGAAATTGCTCTTTAGTAAGTAGAATCTCTGATTTTATTTAATCTGATATATTTTTCTCTTCCATAGGTAGGATGTGGAGCCATAGGCTGTGAAATGTTAAAAAATTTTGCTTTACTTGGTGTTGGTACAAGCAAAGAAAAGGGAATGGTAAGATATAAATTCTTGAGAGTTAAAAGTTTGTACATATTTCCCTTGCTCTCCATTTCTTAACTCTGTTTGACTACATAAACCTAAAGTATTAGTTTCTGAGGATAGATCATTAAGCTAGAAATAAGAAGATTCTGACTGTACTCTGACCACATTTTTCAAGTTATGTGACCCCGTGGGAAATCACTTCAGTTTTTTGCTCTTAAATTTCTTTCTCTAATACTGTGCAGCTGATGTCTGTACACCTATCTCATTATGTTATTGTTAAAATCAAATGCAAAAAGGCTTTGTAAACTATAAGGCATGTTAATATTGTTATTTTGTTCGATACTACTTGATAATTATTAAATAAATCTTTAAGGTGGGAGAAGCTAATATTAAAAAGTTGAAGGCTACTCATATATAATTTCAATCAGTGTTTCATGCCCTGGCTGTTGTAGCTCAGTGGATTGAGTGCCGGCCTGCGAACCAAAGGGTCGCCAGTTGGATTCCCAGTCAGGGGACATGCCTGGGTTGCGGGCCAGGTCCCCAGTGGCAGGGGGGAGGACATGTGAGAGGCAACCACACTTTGATGTTTCTCTTTCTCTCTTTCTCCCTCCCTTCCCCTCTCTCTGAAAATAAATAAATAAAATCTATTTTTTTAAATGTGTTTCACTTTAAGATATAAACTAGCTTCCCAGAGTAGTGATTTCATACATTTGTAATGGTGACTAATAATGAATAATTTTGTAGTTAATTAAACTTTGCTTATTATTTCACTCAAAAAGGTGTTTGTTACCATTATAGTTATGGACAAATATTCCACACTTATATTATTCCTGCTCAGTAATCGTGTTCCACAAATTGCTGTTAGTTCTGGTGGTTTTAAAAAGATAGTTCTCAAAAAGAAATAAAATCCTTCCTTGTATGAGTTTGGGAATCACCTGAATACTTTTTAACTTTTTGGAAATTCACAATCCATATTAGCCTGTAAAGATCAGGAAAAGAGTTACAGTAAACCTACTGATTTTCCAGTAACAAAACAAGGTAAGTGTATTAGAACAGATTTTTATTCTGTTGGAAACACATAGGCTTGCTGTATATTTTTGAGTGTTTGCATACATAGCCAAACTAACTGGAAAAAAGGAAAGAAAAATCCCCAGGTTCTAGGAACCAAAAGAAAAATTAATTTGTTAGCTAAAAGCAGTACCTGGCTATGGTACTGCTTTATCTTCAAGACAGATAAAGACATTGGACAAATAAAATGATAAAAGATTATTATTTATTGGTTCTCACAGAAAAAGTTATTAGGTAACGTGAGCAGTATGTGAAGCAAGGGTAAATAGAGGTGTTTGTCAACATTGTTAGATTGATTTTTAAAACTTCTAATAAAAATAAATTTGATTTGGAAGTGGGAGGATTAAAAATAAGTAAAATGTTTATTGATAACATTTATGGAAAGTAGAAGAGAAACTTTATACTCTAATTGTTTAGGAACAAGATAATTTTAGCTCTTAAGTCACGTGTACCTGTTAAAATTTTGAATGTAACTATATAAAAATAAATGTTTAATTTGACATTTCTTTGCTAAACGTTAGTTATAATTAAGTATAGGTATAAAAAGTAGTAATGGTAATCATTTTGCTATATTTGTATTCATATAACTTTTACCAGATAAAATAATTTAGAATAACTTATGGGAGTTGTTTTAGTCATCCTAAGAAAAGCAGAATAGATTTAAACTTATTTGTTACACATTCTTGCCCTTTTCTTGATACTAGATTACAGCTACAGATCCTGACTTGATAGAAAAATCCAACTTGAACAGGCAGTTCCTGTTTCGTCCTCATCACATACAGGTGTGTTGCTCTCCATTTCAGAATTAAATCATCTGTTGTGTTGTACAAGACAGAAGAGTTTCTCTTTCATATGTAGAAAATGGTGCTTGACAAGCCTAATACATTCTTTAATAATTGGACCTCTAGAATTATCAAATAATGGGAATGATTATAGGAAAAATATGTTAATTTTTAATATAAAACTTGGTTTTGGCTTGATTTTGGATATTCAAAGCTGAGTTGTGAATTGTGGACAGTATTTTTTTTTTTTCATTTTGTAATCACCAAAATATGTCTGTGTATTTAATTTTAGAAACTGAGGATATGTATAGAAACAGATTCTCTAATTTGAATGTTAAAGTTGAGCATTTGGAGTTTTGTAATCTTGTGATCTTGTTTGACTAACATTCCTTATTATTGTAAAATAATGCTGTTTTTTTTAGACTTTTTTTATAGAGATTAAAATATTTAAGTCAGGAAAAGAAGCAATTTGGTCAGACAAGCAAATTTGTTTTTTTTTTTAGAAATGTTTTTTTAACTTTACTTTTCACCACTCATATTAATAATAGCTAACTAAGCTTAAGAATGTCATTGTAAACAGAGAAGTAACTAAAGCAGATGGACTAGTTAACCTAAAGTCTCACTTATCCAAATATAAAGGACTAAGTAACAGGGTCTCGTAAACTAAAATGTATGTCACAAAATTCGTGTACTTAACTGCATTTAAGTTATAGAAGAACTATAAAGTCCTATTTATTCTTATTTTACTGAGTTCTGACAAAGGTTGTGCTTTGTATGTATGCTAATAGCACTGAGAAGTAAAAACATGTCAGCTTAGCAATGTGAGCAGAGACAGAAACACCATTAAAGCTAGCTGCATGTGTTGAAACAGAATGGCCTATAGATATTTGGTGTCAGAGGCAGTACTTCCAAATGAATTTTGTTGACACCTGAAATGACACTAATGATTTTTAAGAAAAGAATGAATTATATTTATGGTGTTCTTTTTTATAAAAATGAAAAAATAAATTTTTAAATGTTCACATCCAGAAATAGTAATATTTTTTAAAGATTTTATTCTTAAAGTGTTAGATTCTCAAACCTGTGAGAGCTCATTTTCTGCAGTTTGGATTTCTAGTGTTTTACTTAATGTATTCTCATCTTTTTCTAGGCATTTAGCTGATTTAAACCTTATAACTATAATATAAAGAACAGTGTACTTTTAGTTAAACTTTTAATTAATATATTAGGAACTCTGAAGCACTTAGCTAAAAAAGAGAGAATTAGATTTCTGTTAATAATATGTAAATTATTTAGACTAATATGCACTATTCAATGTGCTTTGGCTACAATGAACGTAATTTCCACAAACTAAAAACTGAAATTGATCTCAATACTCCCACCTCACACATATTTTCCAAAGTGATAAGAATGTGTAAGTTCAGTCATAGTCTGTCTTTTCTGTTTAACATTTTATTTCTTTGGATTTTGTTACTTGTTTAGAAACCTAAAAGCTATACTGCTGCTGATGCTACCCTGAAAATAAATCCTCAAGTGAAGATAGATGCACACTTGAACAAAGTATGTCCGGCCACTGAGACTATTTACAATGACGAGTTCTACACTAAACAAGATATAATTATCACTGCATTAGATAACGTGGAAGCCAGGAGATATGTAGACAGGTACGTCATTGAAACTCAGGTGCATAAAGAATTGTCTTTATTTTCACTTCTGTTTTCCACGCTTTTATTTGTTGAAAAGCTACCATATTTTTTTATTCTTTATGTTCCTATGTACCTCTCAAACCCTGTGATGATTTCCCATTATATCTAGGATAAAATTCAAAGTCTCTCACACAGTCTAAATGTTTTTTTGTGTGTGTGTCTACAATCTGTCCACCTCCCCAGCTTAAAGTTTATCTGTTCCTTCCTGGCTCCCCTTATTTTAGCTACACATTTTTTTGGTTCTTACGAGGCATGCAGTATTTTTTTTAACCTCAGGGACTTAAACATACCCTTTTTCAGCCTCAGAAAATTATGTTCATCTTGTTCCAAAACTCTTGATCCCAAATTACTATTTACACTCTACCTACCTTAGTTTTTTTTTTTCTTCATCCTTTAATCACTACCTAAATGTCTTTCTTCAAACAGGCTTTCTTTAACCCCAAAATTCTAAATTAGAATATCCTATGGTAATCTTTTATAGAACTAAGCATTTTCCTTCATAGCACTTACTTTTATTGATACACATATTTATTTAATGTTTGTTTCCTCATTAAATCGTTTATTTAGGGACCATTTATTTTCCCTTCACTGTATCATCAATGTTCAACACATGATGTCATTCAGTAAATATTTGTTAAATAAGATAAGTGGGTGACAATGATATGCACACCTTATATAATTTTCATTACATCTTTATATGACTTTTTAATGTTACCGTGTTAGAGCAGGCATATAAACAGAGGGAAAATTTACCATTTGAGAGTGTAGTGGAAGGTTTATACTCTTGGACAGAGGAAGGAAAAATAACTTTAATGAAGTGTGCAGAATGTAGGTATTATAAGTATTAACAATGTATAATATTATTTGGAATAAAGAAAGTATTGAGAATATTATGGTGGGATAGAACCTGTGGCCAGAAAAATAATCAAAGAAGAAACAGGAAGCAAGAGAAGAAAGGATAACACAGCTAAGAGTTCACCTAGCAGAAAACAAGTCGAAGGCCAAATTTGGTGGTGGTGATGTTTGAAGTGGCTGTAGTAATAGTAGAAGGTAAAGACAGAAATTACTAGATTGAACAGGATTTGTCGAGGAAGGGGGATAGAAATGATGAATGGGTTGTTTGGTGGTAATGTATATTTCCTAACACATTATAGTCAAGAAGTGACCAACATGTGAAGTGGTCAACAGAAAGTGGTAGGATTTCCTCTGCTAACATTGTTAGTGCTCACTGTCACATTGGTTTCCTGTTATCTTTTCATATAGCCGATGCGTAGCAAATCTACGGCCACTCCTGGATTCTGGGACAATGGGCACTAAGGGACACACTGAAGTTATTGTACCTCATTTGACTGAATCCTATAATAGTCATGTAAGTGAACCAGTTTTTCTGAAGTAAATGTCACTTTTTATTTATATCATAACTTTTTTGTCTTTATCAGTCACCAGATTTGATTTAGCTTCTCTGGTCCTGTGTTTGATCCGCCATTGATGTGCATGCACATGATGTGTGTGTACAATTTTAAAAACATAGCTGACTTTCGTAAATCATTAAAATTTTGGCTTTTGGCTTTCTAGATTCTGTTCTGTTTATTGTTTATATCTCAGAGCTGCTTGATTAGTTTTCTAACATTAACTTTTACAAAATCTTACTGAAGAGTTAGTTTCTCTGTAGGAAGGACCAAGATACCTATATACATATATTTCCTATAAGTGATATATAAATACAACTTTTTTTAACCCCCATAAGTAATCTTGAGATACTGACAGAGTTGAAAACCACTGACCTAAGAAGTAATTGTACGCCTTAGGATTTAAAGAAAGAGCAACCCTAGTTGTAAAATTGAAAGAAGTATGTGTAAATATTTCTTTACTTAATGAAAGTGTTTCGTTTAGTAAAATTTCAAAATTTTTACCAAATTTGTTCTCCCATTTACTTTTATGAAATCATAAATTTATATAATGAAAATATAATAGGCCAGTTGATAAATTTAAGTTGAAGGAAATTAGATGGAGTAAATCATGATATGTTGGATGTCATGTTGCAAATTTTTCAAAGTAGGGAATATTATAAAATTTCAAAAGTTCCTTGATTCGCTCATTCTGCATCTTTCCCAGACCTTCTTTTGTATTCTCTGACTTTAAACTTGATAATTTAATACTCCTCTGGCTTACCTCTTTGGCTTATATTTCATGGTATTTTAAAAGTCAGTGAATTAAAATATAAATCTCCAAGTAAGAAGAGAAAAAGTAATTCATTTTAGATTAGGTAAACCAGCAAACATGAACCAAATGTACCCTATAATAGGATATGGATTTTTTTCAGTGGTTCCTTTTCACATAAGACAACACAGACATTGCCATTTGCCATTTATTTTACACTTTCTGCAAAAAAAAACTGTACTGAGCATGAAGGACAACGTAATTGTGCTCTCTAGTTTTTTTCTCCATGGAGAAACTCATGGTATGCTCACTGTGTTGGGGATCTTTGAATTACTTTTCATAATAGGGAGTGGTGTAAAGTTTTACTTGTAGCCTTGATTCTTGGAGGAGGAGAATTAGTTCTTCGTGGTGGTCTGCGATGAGTACTGCATGGTACCAAAATGAGTGCACAGATAAAAGTGATAATAGAATTCATGGTGGTTGTTACATTGCCATTAACAAAAACAGGTTAAGCATCAAAAGAATTGATTTGTCCTCTAGTGCTAAGAAGAAAGAGGGTATAAAGATGCCGAGCTTATATTTTTTAATTTTATTTTTTAAATTGTCTTAAAACATTCAAGTAAATTCAGTCAATAAAAAATTGTCATTGCTTCTCTTAACTATTACCATATTTTATAAATTAGCGGGATCCCCCAGAAGAGGAAATACCATTTTGTACTCTAAAATCCTTTCCAGCTGCTATTGAACATACTATACAGTGGGCAAGAGATAAGGTAATACAGATCTTTTTTTCAAGGAATATTTTTTTGTAGTAGAAAAGATATTTTCAGCTTTCAATTAGACTTCTGTTTGTAACTTCTCCCTCTTTTCCATAATAGTTTGAAAGTTCCTTTTCCCACAAGCCTTCATTATTTAACAAATTTTGGCAAACCTATTCATCTGCAGAAGAAGTCTTACAGGTAAAAATTAGTACATTTTAATACAAACAATACTTTGCGTAATCTTATTTTCAAGTTGCTTGCAAATGGTTTATTTTACCTCCTTAAAAAGGGATTAAAGGAGTTATTATTGTTTGTAGCAAGTACATCAGGAATCTTAAAATTAGCAGGTCACAAATGACTATTTATTTTAGTTTGGTTGATTATATGGAGTTGCCAATATTTGACCATGTTTAACCCCCAAGTCATCAATTCATATGTTTCAACCTAAGAAGGATGTTATAATAATGCTAGAAGAACTGCAAATAATAAAACAGCTTGTTAAGCTCTTTGAGTTCCAGTGAAACTTTCACAATTGGCCAGTAATATCTCAGACTTTTTACTCACAGTGAGGGCACTTCAAAGATATTTTCTTACTTTAATCCTATACTAACAATGTCAGCTTTTTAGTATAAAACATTATTCTTCGTACTTCTTTTAGGAGGTACATATATAATACTAATAGCTAGCAAGACATGAGGATAACTTGGGGTACAAGTAACTTTAGCTAAAATTTCATGAGCTGTTTGTTTCTGTTTACCCTCCAAAAAAGAGAAGAGAAAGGGGGAGAGGAAAAAGTCAGGGACAAGGAGCTTGCATTGGAAGAAAAATCCTGAGACACAAGAGATGGCACTTCAAACATTGGCCAGTACTTCCTGGGGGAGAGAGTATGTGTGTGTGTGTGTCTGGTGTTAAACTGGAAATACATTTGTTTTGTTTTCTCTCATTCTAGAAGCTACAAACTGGACACAGTTTAGAAGGCTGTTTTCAAGCTATTAAGTTACTTAGCAGAAGACCTAGAAATTGGTGCCAGTGTGTAGAGTTAGCAAGATTAAAGTTTGAAAAGTATTTTAACCATAAGGTAAGTGTGCATTATAAAACATTAAGGAAAGGTCTGAGCTTGGCTCATTTGATGACTACCCAATGAATTTCATTGGCCCTAAATGTCTGTTCTTTATTTGTGGAAAGTTTTTAGAAATAAGTAGTCAATTCAGTGAAAACCAGTGCTGGGCACACAACTAATTTCTCTTTGAGTGTTACTGATTAAAGAATACATTTATACTTCATCCGGTGGCTTATTAGTTATACATTTAACCGATCCTTTTCTTTCTGTGTGCAAAATTGGATTTTCAGTAGAAGTTCCCACTGGAGTATAATGAATACCTTTCAGCAGCAGTGTTAAAGTAGTTTGTGTTTCAGAGAAAACAAGAGACTGAGAGTATAGAGATAGTCAGCCAGAAGTTTGGTTGGAATTTTGCCTTCCCCACCGTATATGATGATCATATTTTGTGTCTCTTCCCTCATCTGTAAAATGAAGATAACAAATTAGTACCTAATTCATAGGACATTGATGAGGCTCAAATGAATTAATACATGTAAAGCATTCAGAACAGTACCTGCCCCATAAATACTCACTAATTAACTGTTGTTCTTATCTCCAACAACACAGTTGCTAGAAGGTGTCCTGCACTCTCTTTAGTCTCTTCCTCTCTGTAGGCATTTACCTATTGGAAGATAAATTAAGTTCATCTTTTTTAAAAAGTTGTTTGATTACACTCATCCCTGCTTTTCACTTTTCTCTTGGCTCTGCTTCTTGGAAAAAGTGGTTTGTACTCACCTTGTCCAAGTTTTCATCCAGTAAATTGTCTTCTTTCCCCATTGCTATTCAATTTATCCTTACCATGATTATCAGTGACCTGTTTAAAAATATAAAGAACTCTTTGTAGTCCTGCCTTCTATAGGTTTTTTTTAACTTTATTATGGAAAAATTGAACAGTAGAAATATAGAGAAAATAGTATAATGAACCCCCATAGAGTCTTCATATATATCTCTTCTTCAGGTTTAACAATTATCAATTTATAATCTTGTTTTCTTCTATAACTCCATCAGTATACCCTTCTTTGGATGGTTTCAAGCAAATCTCAAATATATAATTTTAAAATAAAAATAATATATATTTTACTGTTTTAACTTTTGTTTTAAGGATTAGCTCCTTATTAAACTAGCAGAATGATATGTAAAATGTGCCAGCATTTCTGTAAAAAGGGATGAAATAATTTATATTTGTATTTGCTGTAGATGCTGTTAACCTAAAAATAAAGGGCCAAATTGAGAGGCAACAAGCAGTTTATCAGAGATCCAAAGTAACAGTTATTTGGAAACAGTGATTTAGGGAGAAACTAGAATAGTGTTCCCATCAGGCGGTGAAGGCGAGGGGTGTTCATGAGAGGGAGAAGGGAAAAATTTCATGAACAGAAGGGAGGAATTTTTATGGGTCTTAATACTCTAAAGAAGAAATTTTTGTAGATGCAGATACCAGCATAGTATTGCTAATTGTTAAAAATGTCTTTAATTTTCAGTCTGGTAGTCCTAATGCCTTCCCGTTAGCTTTGCAAACAGTTGTTTGCAGTACAGTGCTGCCTTAGGCCCGGTCCAGTGGTTATTTCGCCCAGCTGTACCATTCCAAAGGTTTGAGGAGTAAGACCTGGAAGGTGTTTCCTCTGGATGGCTACTAAGACTGCATTTTGAAGTGGCTTTCTTTGTTTATATTATTGTTTATAATGACAAACTATAAGTGTTGATTTTTTAATAACAGTAGAGGTTAATTCCAGGTATAGGGGAAGGGGGAGCATGACAATCCAGAAAAGAGAAATGTAGCCCAAGAGTAGCTTGGAGAATTCACTGTATATCTTTTGTGTATTTTAATTTTTTCTCGCTTCTGTTTTCTTCAGGCTCTTCAGCTTCTTCACTGTTTCCCTCTAGATACCCGGTTAAAAGATGGCAGTAAGTATAACCAAGTGAGTGTTGAGGAGAAAGTTCAATGTAATTTGTTACTGACTGCCTCCATTTAAAATAATATTTGTATTTTGTTAGGTTTGTTTTGGCAGTCACCGAAGAGGCCTCCTTCTCCAATAAAATTTGATTTCAATGAACCTTTGTAAGTTTTGTATCCAGTTTTATATACATTTTTATTGTAAATCTGGAACATTGTATAGGCTTATCTTATTGGATGAAAATTCCAGACTCTTTAGTGTTAAATTATTATATCCCTGTTAATCTAAATTATTACATTCCATAGTCTTGCCATCCAAGCCAGTTATAACACTTTTTTCCATCCCTTTTATTAATATATCTCTGTAATAAATAATCTTACTATTCTTATCTTTTCTAAAGTGAAACCAAAGTGTCACCTCTATGACTTTATCCATAAAGAAGTAAAATGACAGCCAATGTTTTCTATTTAGTGATGCTAAATAGTATAGTTTAGTGATGCTAAATAGTATATTTTATATACTATGTAAGAAACTTAAGTTATATGGGGGTAAAAATGATTACTGCTAAATATCTCCCTAAATAATCTCAAATTAATTTTCAAAGGAGTTTGTTTTTGAGTGAATACCTGTATACCTATTTGTATGAGATATATACATTATTTACACACACGTATGTATATATTTTAATTAAACACTCACTTAGCTTATGAGCCTTCTTTTATGCTTAGTTTTTTCATCTGGTACTTATTTTAGGTTTCTAGTCACCTAATCCTGACTGCTTCTCTTGTCAAACTTGTTTTTGGACAAACTCATTTGCTTAGTTTGAACTTGATATACCCTCTAAAATTAAATGTTTAATATTTTCTTATGAATTTTCTTTCGCTAGCCTAATTTTTGCTTTTCTGGCCACCAAATCCCCAGAGTAATCATGATTGCTGCCTAAATGTCAGTGCTTATCAGGATAAACATCTGATGTTTTCTCTTTTATAGCTTTTGCAGTGCTTACATCTAGACCAGAATTTCACTGCCCGGATTAAAAAAATAATAATTCTGTAACAAAAATTCTCTAGTTACTTTGCAACACTGTAATGTCTATAGTTTCTGATGAGTTCAACGTCTTATTTGAAATTGTCTTCACACTTTCATTTTTTTAATTTCAAAAGGCACTTCAGTTTCCTTCTCAATGCTGCAAAATTATATGCTACAGTTTATTGCATTCCATTTACAGAAGAGGTAAGATATTCTTCAAGCCTTAGCAAATGATACAAAGCCAGGCTAGTAGAATTAGGTGACTTATCAGCTAATTGCATCATCAAAATGTGTTTATATATTCTGAGAATTGTTCTTTGATATGTTTTTTATTTTGTTTTAGTGTTGCCCATTCTAACATAGCAGAGGCTAAAATCTCATTGCAGCATTACTAAGTAGAAGAAAGTCAATTTTTCTAAGTTTAAGTAGTGAAACAAGTATTTGTAAAAGCAGTCTTTATTTCAATCCTGTTAACTTCTATTGTAATTACTCTGAAAACCCAAAAGGTACTATTTTATAGGAATTTAAAAATATTTCTTAGAGATTCTCTATCATTTGTTTGGCTTATTCTGTGATACTTATATACTTTTCAGGAAATTTGAAAATGTTACCTCATATTGATATTTCTTAACCTTTATCATCATATTCATTATCTTAGACATAAATCATTGACTACTAACTCTAAAGGACCTAATAGTGTAGTATCATTTGAGAGGCAGATTTACATTAATCATTTTTTTCACAAGTGCATATTATAGCTAAATAAATTGCTATATTTTATGTAGGCTTAATGGGAAAATATGAACCAGATTCATCATTAATATTGGCTATTTTGGATCCAGATTCAAATGAATCTAGCAGTTTTGGATCCAGATAAAAATGCCTATTGTAGATTAATCCTTTTTAGGTCTTTATAGTACATTACAGTTAATGTACTATAAAATGTACTATAAATGTCTGGTAAAAATAGTGGCATACAGATTGGTATTCTTTTTGTAAAAAGACTAGTAATTTTTTTTTTAAGATTTTATTTGTTTATTCCTAGAGAGGAAAAGGGAGGGAGAAAGAGAGGGAGAGAAACGTCAATGTGTGGTTGCCTCACACCCCCCATACCAGGGACATGGCCCACAACCCAGTCATATGCCCTGACCAGTGACCAAACTGATAACCCCTTGGTTCTCAGGCCAGCACTCAATTCACTGAACCACACCAGCCAGGGCACTAGTAAATGTTTTTTAATTTATTATTTTCTAGAGTGGAAGGGAGGGAAAAAGAGAGAGAAACATTGATTGGTTGCCTCTTGCACACCCCTAAACCAGGGAGCTGGCCCACAACCCAGGCATGTGGTCTGACTGGGAATCGACCAGTAACCTTTCAGTTCACAGGCTGGCACTCAACCCACTGAGCCACACCAGCCAAGGCTAAAAGGACTAGTAATTTTGTGATGTGTCATAGGTGTCCTCAAAGCCAGTTTTTCAGTTTTTTCTAAGCAGCTTTTTAATAGTAAGTATGGATCTGATAACTTTACATTTATCCAAGTTCTCCCCCAGCCTTTAGAGTTGATATTTCTGTAGAAGATAAATGTCATAAATTAATGAATGATAGTCAGATACATCCATTTATGGATGTAAATAGTCAAGTGATAAATTATTAAAATATTTTAGTATGAAAAAGAGGTTTTATAGAATGATTTTAACTTTAGAATTCAGAATTTAAAGAATAAGTTTGTTGATAAAATTACTTTTTTAAAAAACAGGACATATCAGCAGATGCCCTCTTGAATATTCTTTCCGAAGTAAAGATTCAGGAATTCAAACCTTCTAGTAAGGTATGTTTAGAAATTCTTTTATTCAGCAAATAGTTACTGAATTTCTCTGCATGTCAAATCCATTCTAAACTTGGAGAATCCTTTAGTGAATAAACAAAACAAAATCCTTGCTCTTGTGGAAGTTATATTCTAATTAGCCAGAGGGAATCTATTATGAAAGATGCCATTAATTATAAAATATTGCAAAGTGGGCATAAGTGCTAAGAAGAAAAAATAAAACGGGGAAAAAAAGAAAGCACAATGAGGAGGGTGACATTTCATGTGGGATGGAAGGGTAAAGGCTCTCCGATAAGGCAGATTTGAGCTGAGCCTGAAGGAAGTGAGGGAGCGAGCCGTCCTGTTATCTGGTGAAAGAGGGTAGCAGGAACGAGGCCAGAGGATGGCCTCAAAGGACTTTGAAAGCTAGGGTTTTTCCAGAGGAGAAATATGCAAGTTAAGAATGGTAGACGGTGATATTGGAAAGGCAGGTGGAATTAGTCCAAAAGTTATGGGTTATTATTAAGCTGTAGAGGTAGTTGGAGTTATGAAAAGTACTTTGTTTTTTATTGAGGAAAGTAGCCAGTGGAGGATTTTAAGCAGAGGACACAATCTGACTTAATAGTTAAAAGGATGACTGTGGTTGTTCTGATAAGGATGGTTATATAAAGACAAGAGAGAGGAAGTAAGACGGTATTAGGAGATTATAGGCAAAAATGATGAAGTAATAGGTAACAGGGAGTTGTGATAAGGAGATGGATTCTGTGTGTATTTTGCAGTAGCCCTGACAGGATTTGTAAGGGATTTGAACTGGAGTGTGAAAGAAAAAAAGGATTGTTATTTTCTTATTTGAAAAAAGAAGCAAGCTTAATAGCTCTGAGTAAGGAGGGGAAGATGAAGTTTGAGGAGAAAAAGTAAGGCATGAAATAATGGCCCAAAGGAGTGGAAAAGTTACTTAATTAGAAGATGTGGTAGAATTGTGAGACAGCACTGAGCATCCACTTAATGGTAACCTACTTAGTGTATTCCAGTAAATATGGCTGGAGGAAAGGCAGTTACTGCTTGGATGCTACTATAGAACGCATGGAAAATTGGGTGTAATAAGGGTTGGGATTTGCCAGGCAAATATATTGGAAAGAGAAAGATATAGGGAATAATAATAAAATTGGAACATGACATTTAGGCAAGGTGAATAGGAAAGTTTGAAAATACTAAGTTTTTTTTTCTACATTTTCATTATGTACCTTTTGAAATGCACTCTAAAAATCATCCCTGAAACAACCTTCTGTTTCTCTTACCCTTTAATTATACTGGAAAATGCAGAGTATTGTTCACCTCTCTGAAATATTTGAGAAACAAGTGGTGTGTGCAGTCTTCCACCCTGCATTTGTATTTTAGGGAAGAGGAAAACTTGTAAGCAGCAGATTTTTTACAAGTAGATGGGTTTGCTCAATGAAACATTCATTACTTGTAGTTTATTGAGAATAAAAGTACAGAAAGGGTAAACAGCATTTCTGTACAAAGAAGGTTCCTAGCCTGAGTTTTGAATGGCCACAACTGAGAGAACCAAGGAAACATGCATTGACAGCTGTACTAGCCTTCATTGCTTTCTCTTCAGTGTGTTTTCTGGCCTGAATTACCTTTTTTTCTATCAGAGTTTTAGGGTAATAAATTATCCTGATCAGTGTGACTAGTTTTAATGTGAATTATATAAGCTTTTTTTCAGAACTCAAGGCAGTTCACACCAAACGTTCAGGGTCTAGCACATCTAGTTAACCGATGCCACAACCAAACACATCAACTACACATTCTGACAAACGTGTTTCTGCTTCCTTGACTTTTGAGTGTTTCTTAAAAATGTATAAAAACATGAGTTAGATGTGTTTTTTAAGTAAGAGAGTATTTTAATTAATGATGATGTAGCTAGTTTCTTAATTTGAGAATATTACTATATTTTGCTGTGTGTAATATGCACTTTTTTGCCCAAATTTTTGCAGGAAAAATAAGGGTGTGCATTATACATGGGGAATACTAATTCTGTAACTATATAAATGTTTTTAATTCTTATATCGATGCTTAGGCATTAAAAGTATAACTAGAAAACAATAATGATAACTGTATGCAAAGTAATACCCCGGAATACAGTAATCGGTTTTGTTTGTAAATACAAAGAAAAAATTGAATTAAAAAATTAAAATGGACGTTTTTTTTTCCTGAAAGCTTGGGCCAAAAAAGGTGGGCATGCAGTATACATGGCAGTGCCTAATACACGGCAAAATATGGTACCTTCACTGCCCTCGTGCAGTGTCCAGTAAGTAATTCCTTAAGGAAAAATCACTTGTATATGTTGCCCTGCATCTCTGTGGAGGAAGACATAGTGTTTGGAAAAGAATAGCTTGTCAACAATCAACAAATATTTAAGGGATACCTATATTATATATTTTATAGATTTCCTCAGTTTCTTTGAATACAGACAGCTCTGTATTAGTTAAAGCCAGGCAGTTTAGTTTGAAGTAGATTTGTGAGAATCACAAATTGTTGATTAATATTAACTTAATGTTAGTGTGGAATTTTAAAAGAGAACCATATAAATTCAGATCTTACAAACTATTCAGTAAATATTTTTAATAACCACTGTGAATAAGTTTGTTTTAGATATATAAGGGTGAGCAAAAGTAGGTTTACAGTTATTCATATGGAAAATAATACAATATTATTAAAAATAATGCAAGAATAAAACTTTTGCATACTCATAACTGTAAACCTCCTTTGCCCACCCCTGTAGTAATAAGGCTTGGTTAACAAGGTAAAGATCCCGAAAAAGATTCTCATAGAGTTTAGGTGTCAGTATTAGGAGACAGATAGTAAAGAATAGATAATATAATAAAACATACTAGTGTAAAATACATTGTACCATAATGATTAATAATTTGATTAAATTAAATGGAATATTTCCTCTTAATGACTTATTAGATAAAACATGTGTGGTAACCAATTATATACAGGATGTGTATCTAATAACATAGATAGCATTAGTAAATATATATGTACTGTATTTAAAGGTTATTCAAACGGATGAAACAGCACAGAAACCAGACCATGTTCCTGTCAGCAGTGAAGATGAGAGGAATGCTGTTTTCCAACTAGAAAAGGCTATTTCATCTAACAAAGTTACCACAAGTAAGGGACGTTTCTTTATTAAAATGGTTTAAACTTAATAGGGATTTTTATATTCACTAAGTTCTATACTCTAAAGCTCATGGGAGTAAATAATAGCAACAATAATATTGATATTAGACTGTTCATCTTTAACTGTGACTGATCTGATCATTTTCTCCACCATTGCCCCACCTTCAAAATGTAAAATGTGAGTTTGTTATTGTTCTTTTTTTCTTTTTAAAATTTTTTTATTGAGATCTTTTTTGGGGTGGGGGGGGGAAACATCAATTATTTGTTCCACCCATTTTTATACATTCACTGGTTGCTTCTTGTATGTGCCCTGACCAGATATCGAACCTGCAGCCTTGATGAATCCAACCAACTGAGCTACCTGTCTGGGCCCTATTCTGGTTGTTTCAGTCCTTGAGGTTCTATTGTGACTTCTTTTTAGCTTATGGCTACTATAACGAACAAAAAAGGAGTCCTTACGGAGATTAACCTTTAGACAGATCCAGTTAAGTCACTTTAGGGTAAAAAAGCATAAACAGATATTTTTTTCTTGGCTTCTTAGTCTTCAGAATTAATTACACATGGGGAATACAAACTGATCTACATACATCCTTGATCTTAAATATAGGGAAACCAAACTTTTAATTCCTTAAAAACAGAGCTACTAGCTCATGTTTTTACACATGCTCACCATCTTTCTATTTTATAAATATCAGCAGTTCCCAAACTTTTGGATTTTATGTACAGACAAATAAAATTTACAGAAAACAACCTGGATTTGCCAACTATTTATTTTGCAAATAAAAGGTAATTATATTAGTTTATTTTAGTTCTGGAAAAAATACTATCATTTCTTCTCATTTCATCACAGGTCAGACTACAGCTATCTGCTGAATGAGTTTTGGAAGCACTGATCTAGAAATCTTTCAAAAAGTTACATATTTTTATTTGCCCAACTTACCTATTAGTTTTCAGAGGCCAAATGTTTCAGGGTAGTATTTTTGAAATCAACTTGCAAGCAATAGCCAGTGTTGCCTTTTTGTCGTAAACCACTCACTAGCAGTTGTGGTACATGGCTTCTTTATTATTTTTTTAGAAAGGTTCTTATAATATGGAAGTTTCTCTAATTTAGTAGTATTAAAGCCATTATTTTAATGCCCTTCAGTAAGTGCATTTCCCTGGATTTTTCTGGTATATTTCTGTCACTTAAAAGCATAAACAGAAAGAAATCTATAAGAGGAGTAAAACCACAAAGCTTTCAGGTAGTAAAACCTTTACCACTCACTAGGAAACTTTGTTTT
Source organism: Tonatia bakeri (assembly GCA_004024845.1). Classification (NCBI taxonomy): domain Eukaryota; kingdom Metazoa; phylum Chordata; class Mammalia; order Chiroptera; family Phyllostomidae; genus Tonatia; species Tonatia bakeri. The sequence goes on from PVIA01001780.1 coordinate 155,379, forward strand.
TCCCGTCATTATTATCAGGTGACCTTCAGATGGCAGTCCTTTCATTTGAAAAAGATGATGATCGTAATGGACATGTAGATTTCATCACAGCTGCATCAAATCTTCGTGCCAAAATGTATAGCATTAAACCAGCTGACCGTTTCAAAACAAAGCGCATAGCTGGTAAAATTATACCTGCTATAGCAACATCCACTGCTGCAGTTTCTGGCTTGGTGAGTTTATTCTTCTTCCAATGAAAATGCTGCTTTTTCGTCTCCTCCTTTTTGTTTTCCCCATTACACTACCTTCAACTAGCACTCAGAGATCTTAGAGAAGGAAGGACACATATTGATCTTATAATTTAAAATTTTAAGGTATTTCTAAAAATAATCTACATTTTGAGGTTTTACATGCACACAAATATTTTAATATAAAAAATAAGCTCTGTCAAGATAGAGTCTAATTTTTCTTACAGGCAGTATTCCTCTCCAACATCTTTGTGTCTTCCGTACAAAACAGGTGCTCTCTTTCTTGAATAAAATGAACTGATCAAATCTTTGCTGTTGGATTTTAGTTCTTTGCCTTAAAAATATGTAATTCCTATTTGTGATTTGGGTTTCTTACAATTTAATCTTTTCTTAATGATTCAGAGTCTTTAGGGTGGCCTTAGTTATTATACTGTACTGTGGCGTTATTCCTAGAAGCTATGTAATTTTCTGCCCCTATTTAAAAATATTTTTAGACTATTGTATTCTTCAGTTCTGCTGGCTTTCAAAGTAGGTAGTGTTACCTGGTCACTTTAATATATTTTGTAATAACTTTGTTCACTACATGTAGGACAGGTAGAGAGTCTGAAAGTGCAAAACATGCTAAAGTAAGTGACTTATAAGAAATTTGTGTTACTCTAGTCTAATAGTTGATTTTACTCTATACAGAGAAATGCTTCAGAAGAATTTAGGAAACTCAAATACAGTTAATTAAAGTCATGAATAATTTTAGGCTTTTTATATAATCAAATGACTTTTTTTTATTTAGGTTGCATTGGAGATGATCAAAGTAGCTGGTGGCTATCCTTTTGAAGCTTACAAAAATTGTTTCCTTAACTTAGCCATTCCAGTTATAGTGTTTACAGAAACATCTGAAGTAAAAAAAACTGAAATCAGGTATGCGTAAAGGTCTGTTTCTCTTACATAATGAGAATGAAATAAAATTTTTACATTTCAAAAGGGAAAAATACTGGCTTCACATTTCTTTTCCAACATGTAGCCTGCCACACTGTTTAGCATTGTACTTTCTTATGGTTTCCTCTACCTAACTCAGATGAATTAGAAGACACTCTAGTGTCTGACTAATGGACCATAAAATTTAGAATCTAGTTCCAAAAGCTATGTGGCAAAGCAAAGCATTGCACCTACATTTTTCACTTTTCAGATTGGCAACAAGCCAAAATTTGAAAATACCTATCTTGGCAAGAATGTGAGAAAGAACTGTCATGTATTACTGATGAGAATGTAAAATAGTGTAACCCATAATAAGGGGAATATAGCACTTTATTCAAATATGCAGACATTTATATTCATTTTAAATATTACATGTACATACTCATTCAGGCATTGCTTATCACAAGCAAAGATGGAGAAACTCAAGTGTCCAGTAGTAAGGCACATTAGTTTCAAACGCCCCACTGTGAAACTAATGCAGGTGTTTAAAAAGAGAGAAGGGGGGAGAACTCTCTCACTGAGACATACTAATTTATAATGAGACACTAGAAGGATCAACAAGGAATTGATAAAAATGGTTACCTGTGTGGTATGTTGGAGAAATAGCTTAAGGAGTATTTTAGAAGTTGTATTTTTTATTCCCCTACATTAATATCTAGCTAAATTACAAATAATGGACTTCTGGGTTATTCTTTTTATTTGTTACTAAAGGGGGGAAAATTAAAATGGTTTTGTTTTAAATATTTTTTACAACAGAAATGGAATATCATTTACAATTTGGGACAGATGGACTATACATGGAAAAGAAGATTTCACCCTCTTGGATTTCATCAATGCAGTAAAAGTGAGACACATTCACTTAGTTGCTTTGAGTCTGTTACTTTTTATACATTAGTTGCTCTGAGTGTTACTTTTTGTATGTAATTTCATGGGAGATTTTTATAAATCTTATTTAACGCAAGTTTGTTTATTCTTTTTCTACAGGTAGTAAAACATTGTCACCTATATTTAGACATAGCTTTGATTGTTTGTGTTTTTGGATATTCACTTTCAGGAGAAGTATGGAATTGAGCCAACCATGGTGGTACAGGGTGTCAAAATGCTTTATGTTCCTGTAATGCCTGGTCATGCAAAAAGATTGAAGTTAACGTAAGTATCACACACTGTGTGCAAAAGACTAACAGAAATTGAAGGATACACACTGGAAAATTAAATATGGAGGTTATCGAAGTTTAGGTAAAAGTATGTGATTTACTCCTAACAGCAGTCAAAATGACTGAATTTGAGTGTCTTGATTAGTGAAATTTAAAATTTGCTGCGAATAATTCACAAAAATTATTTATAGAGTTGGCCGATATTTGTAATCTTCAGCGTGATATGTTTTGTGAATATTTTACATTTTATTACATTGTTTATTTAGCAGATAACTTACTGAGTACCTGTAAAGCAGCTGTACAAGCTGGCTTCAGAAAGACCTGGGTTCGGATCCTTTCTCAGCTACTTTTTTTGACATGTGAAGTGGTAGCTTATTGAACCTTTTTGAAACTTAGTATCCTGTCCACAAATAGGGATGACTGTGCATGCCCATAGCTATTGAACACTAATAGTAATGGCTAATAATGTAATGGTAAGTAAAGAAATATTCCATAAATGTTATTCCTGTTAATACTTTGTCATACATCTTCATCAAATAGCCCTTGTTCTCAAGGACTTTACAGTCTGCTAAGGCAAAGTAACATGTTAATCAATAATTAAAATGAAATTGAATAATTATTATAATAAAGGTTTTACAGAATACTATGGGTACTAAGTCAAACCTTGAGCTTGTATTTGAACTACCATTGAAAATGGGTTATATCAGGCAAAAGCACTAGTTCAAGCAAAGGCATGCAGTGACAATAAAGAGCATAAATAAAGAGCATATTTGAGAAATCAAGTATTTTGGAATGACTTAAGGATGTGATGGTAGAATAAGTGGTGGAAAGAATGAAAATTATATATGGGACAAAATATATTTATAAAATGGAAGGAGCTACTACTGAGAAGTACAGATTTTATAGTTTAGAGCCTGGCATGAGATAGATACATGATATATGACAGATAACATTTTTACATTTTAAGAGAATTCTGGCAGCAGAGTATATTGGAAGTAGGGAAGAAATTGGAGATAGCTGTCTGGAAGCTTATCCAATAATAGGGTATATAGATGATTACTTGATTTGAGGCAGTAGAACTGACAATAGCATAAACTAAGTGTGTTTCTTTTTTTTAACAGTTTTTATTTTTTTCAATAATTGTTTTAATTACAGTTACACTCAGTATTCTGTATTAGTTTGAGATGTGCAGCATAGTGATTAGACAGTCCCTAGTGATTAGCATATCCTATGCTTTAAAAAGTAGTCCCCTGATATTTCAAGTACCCTCCAGACATAGCTATTACAATATTATTGACTATATTTCCTATGCTGTAATTTACATCCCTTGGACCATTCTGTAACTGCCTATTTGTCTAAGCATTTTTTTAGTACATAGGATAAACAGAATATAAGGGAAAAGGTAAAACTTAAGAATGTCTTTTACTGTGATGTTGCTAGCTTGCAATGAAGACTTAAATCTTGCTTGCTTTTTTCTCTTTTCAGAGACATGGTTGAGAACAATTTATCTGATCCCTCCAAACTTTATAGGAAGTATAGGAGAATTTGTTTCTTGAAATCATTGCTTTCAAAAAGCATTTTGGGTTTCTTGGGAGGCAGGTTTGTGTGTGTTAGAGGATTTGTTTCACTTTTTGTTTTTGTCTTTGAATAAATGGTTTGTATTCTTCATCACTACCAGCAGTGGTCCAAATTGATTCACTGTTAGGTGTCTTGAGTTTAGAGCTTTTAGTTAAAAAGAATGTATGAAAGCAGGTGGATTACAGGTTTAAAAATGAAATTAAACTCTAGATACAAGGGCAGATTATTAGCAAATCACTCATTTTAGGAATTTACCAAATTATTTGTCTTTGATTATTTTTCATAGAATGCATAAACTTGTGAAACCTTCTACTGAAAAGAAATATGTGGATCTCACTGTTTCATTTGCCCCTGACACTGATGGTGATGAAGATTTGCCTGGACCTCCAGTAAGATACTACTTTAGTCATGACACTGATTAACAGAAGTTGTCTTAAAGTTATTCCAGGACTCTTGATTTTGGAAAGAGTGCACTTAATTCAGAAGCTAAGAAATCAACTCACAATACCATGGATTTCTCTTTGAGGAAGCCTTAATTTAAGGGAAATATCAGTAGAAAACTACATTGAAGAATTGCAAAACATTTTGGAGCATAGTGTACACTTGTCTAGTGCTTCATATGTGGATATTGATAACAAGCAACTTTGAATTGGAATGTCATCTTACAATGCTTACAGGAAATTTATGGATTAACCTCTCTGAATGAATAGAAGGAAAGAATGTGTATCCATGACCAGAATAGATGAAAGATTGAGGAATTGAAAGCAGCTATCCAAAAAGTTTAATCCTATTTTATGAATTTATTTGATTAGTATTTGAGGCCCAAAATAGCGTCAGGCACCCCACACATCTGATGATTAGGCTTGAATTTTAACATCAGTGAGAATCAGAGGGATGATAGTGATGGATGAAGAGTAGACATTTTAAGTTGTACAGTTGTAGTTCATTGTCCTGTTACCTCGGCTAATTTAACCAGAGTTTGTTATATCACTGTCTCCCAAAGATCAGGACCTTTGTTGATAGCATCAGTGCTGTAAGCCCTGAGCAGTGGGTCACATGACACATGTTACCTGGGACTAAATGTTCATAGTATTATATGGACTCTGACAGCCCTCTCAGAGAATCCGTGAATGTGAACAGATAAATGTGGCTAACCAGTTGGTTCTTCCATATGCCTTCTAATGTGGCCCTTTTATTTATTTGGAACTCTAAACCTGATTGTCATAGTTTGTAAGATTAAAAGGTTTTGTGAAAGGAATGTTTTTTAGAAGTAGGTGAAAAGTAGAAATTAAAAAGTTATCACTAGTTGAGTCTTGGATTTTTTTTTTCCTTCCAGCAAACTAATGGACAGAAAAAAGTAATTTAATATTTTATTTTAAAGAGAAACATATTATTTTATTCTGCATTCCCAGAAAGGGAGTTGATGAAAATAAAAATTTATTTTTTTAGGTCTTTATTGATAGAAACTTTCTGTTTTCTGATATGACCTATTGCCGATGTTCATATAAGTGCTTTCATTAAAATGACAAAGTATACTCAACATTGTAAACTTAGTGAAAATAACAAGTTCTTTTTTATTGTTCTATTACAGTTGTCCCAATTTTCCCCCATTGCTCTCCTTCGCCCCACCCACCCTCCCTTCCCACTATCAGTCCCTCTTCTAAAACTCTTGTATTCTAAAGCCAATTTAACCACCAGAAGTTGTTTTCCTCTGGCTGCTTTTCTTCTGCTCTCCTGTTCAGGCCATTAATAGGTACTTCGATAAAAACTAAACTTGCATCAATATTACTCCAATTTGGTATCTCTGTATACCCTTTGCTTAACTTTCCTTTTATTGTATTTACAAGTACTTTAAATTACTTTGTCAAGCAGCTGTAATTTTTTCTTTTGCAAAAGTATCCAGTTGAGAAAACAAATTTCTTTAGGAATTGAGGATGAATTCGTATGATTATCAGATAATCTACATTGGGAGGTGGAGAGAAGTGGACAAGATGAATTTAAAAGAAATGACTATAAGAAGCCTTTGTCCTATGTCTATCTTGTCTTGTGCTCCACGACAATACCTGATACTGCCTAGGTAACCAGCCATTCAGTAATAGTCAACTATGACCTAATAGCTTACAATTTGGTGTAAATTTCCGTATCTCTTCAAAAGTAAATTCAGAACCATGCTATCAATTTTATTTATAGAGATACAAACCAAATCAAAAGGGATTAAGTTCATTTTGTGATTAGACCTGAAACTATTTTGTCATAGCTTTTTTCCCCTGTAGGTAATGGTTATTGCCATTAACTTCTTCTGTTTAGTTCTACTAAGCTGGAAAGCCAAGTTGATGTTAATGATAATATTTTTGTTCTGTCTTGTTTATTTCTGTACCATAAGATTACTGTTGGTGATTGCAGTTCTAGGTGCAAAAATTAATTTGATTTTGTACGGTACCACTGAGTAATTTTTTACTTATTAAAAATAAATTAAGACATTTGACAATATCTTTGTAAATCCTGTTCCATAGTTGACTCCAGAGATTCCAGTTTTACCTTTTATTTTGTGGGTAATGTTGCTTTGGTGTTTCCTAATTTTTAAGTTATGCAGTCGTGGAGATACACAGTCACTGGGTGTGGTGGGACACCAAAGTGCTTTTTGCTCCTGGAAATTCCATTAAGACGTCTGAGGGGAGGGGAATGGTGGTGACCATGTGAAAACCTAGACCTGCTATATCCTATACTGTTCATTGCAGATTTTCAGGTCCATTTTGGACTTCAAAACAGTTGTGTTAACTTACCGGTAAGTTCCTCTAAATTGACCCAAAGGTGTGTCTTTGTTTAAATCCACTATTTTATAATTAGTAAAATGAAGACAAAGAAAATAGTTTTCTTGATTTAAAAATTCACCCATAATGAATACTGTCAAAAATTCATTCCATTCATAAATGTATGATTATTTAAATACAATCACTAGGTGTGAGTTTGGTTATTTTACTTTTAACAAATTCAATAGGAAATTGAGGTCTTGGAGATCACAGTAAGTAATGAGGTAATTTGCATTTATTTTTCCTTCACCTTGTCCTAGCTTTGTTTTTTAATTCAAAAAATTAATATTGAAAAGAGTACATAAAATGTAAATATGCAGTTTACAGAATCATTTTAAGGTCAGCTCTCAAATCAATAGAACAGTGACAGCAGCACAGAACTCCCCCTGGTTGGTAGTCCCTTTCCAATCCCAGCCAGCTTCCCACACATACCTTCTGGCAATAGTACTCCCTTACCGTACGTGATAACTATGTCTTTGTTTGTTTGTCTTCTTTTATTTAAAGCCATCTTCCATTTGATAAGTTCTTTTTTAATGTATAATCTTTATTATATACTTTTTCCATTCCATTTATTCCCCATATACCTTCCTCCATCAAGCAATCACCTCAAGTTTTAGTGTTACCACCTATGTATGTACTTAAAGAATACTACTTACTTTTTGATGGTTTTTGAACTTTATGTAAATAGAATCGTACTGTGTTATTATGTGGCTGCTTCTTTCATTGAACAAGAGATTCATCCATGTTGTTGTCTGTAGTTATACTTCATTCATAATTTACCTTTGCATTAACATACCACAGTTCATTTGCTCATTCTGTTGACTGCAGGCAATTCTGATGATTTTAGTTTGGGGCAATTACATATTATTAATACAATATGTATCTCCTAATGCAAATAAGGTATAACCTAGGAATGGAATTACTTGGACAGAGTGTATTCATATCTTAAATCTTACTAGATAACAACAGTTCTTCCTGAGCAGTGGAGATGTCCTGTTTCTCTACATCTTGGTCAACACTGGTATTAACAACAGACTTAGTAAAATTTTACTAGTCTGGTGGGTGCGTGGTATATCTCATTGAAATTGTACCCTGCATTCCCTAAATACCATTGAAATTGACAACATTTTCATAAATTTATTGGCCACTTTGATCTTTTTTATAAAGTGTTTTTTCAAGTCTTTTGTTCATTTTTCTCATTTGTTTGTAAAAGATCTTTACAAATCCTGTTCTTTGTTAGCCATAAAGTTGAACATATTTCCTCCCACTCTGGCTTGCCTTTACTTCTCTCTATGGTATTCTTTGATAAAAAGAATTTGTTAATAAATACTGGTAAGTATCACTCTTTTGTTTTAAGGTTAGACTTTTCCGTGAGTTTAAAAAATTGATCTGTACCCAAATGTCATGAAAGTACTCCTTTACATTGTCTTCTAAAAGCTTTATTTTTGCCTTTCCCATTTAAATTTTTATTTCACAAGGGATTAATATTGTGTTTTCTGGGAAATGCCTTTCCACCACTTACCGAGGTTTGTTCTTTTCTGTAGTGTCACTTTTCTGCAGTGCCACCAAAGTCAGATATCCATACATATCGTGTGGAGCGGGGGTGGGGGGGGAGTACATTTATTCAATATTACACAAAAAGTGTGTATAAACACAAAAAAGTTTATTCTTGTATTATCATTTATTAATTATTTATAAACAGCTATAAACCTACTTCTGCCCCATTCTGTGTGTATATATATGTTTCTGAATTGTTTGTTTCCTATATTTCTGCTTATATACTGTCTTCAACACTATAGCTGATATATTGGTTTTGCTATTTGGCAGAACTAGACCTCCTGGCTTGTTTGTAAGAGTGTCTTGGTTATTCTTAGCTCTTTGTGTTTTCAGTTCTCAAATTTCTATTTGCAAGTATGGAAATGTCGCTCTTGCAGTTTCCAATTGCCTTGCCATAATTTTCAATCTTTTATCTACCTGAAGATGTGTTTAGTACTTCTAAACTCTGAAATTCTCTGGATCTGTTTTTACTTTTCTTTTGTTTCTACTAATCCTCATTTCTTATTTTAAATTTTTATGTGTCATACTACTTTTTGTTGTATGCCAGTATTACATTTGAAAAATTATAGAAACAACAAAAAAAGAAAGAAAAGAAAAGTTGTAGAAACAATTCCATGCCCAGCATAATAATTTTCATCCTCCACAGAAATTGTTCATTTGCTCTACCAGACACTTGGGCACTAGTAATTCTGTATAATAATATTTATACAGCTTAATTAATAATTGTCAAAAACTTAAAACTACCCTAACACTTTTAAATTGGTGGGTGGATAAGCAAACTGGTATTTCCATACAGTGAGATACTATTCAGCCTTAAAATAAGAGCAAGCTAGTAATACATACTATATGTGTGTGAATCTAGACATTATGGGTGCAAGAAATAAGTCTAAGACGACTCCATACTGTGATTCCATTTATATGACATTCTGGAAAATGCGAAACTATAGCAGTAGAAAACAGACCAGTGGTTGCCAGAGACTGACAATAAAAAGGGCTGGTTACAGAGGAAGAGCATTAGGGCATTTTTTGAGGTTATTGAACTTTCCGTATCTTGATTATACTGGTGGTTGTCCAAACTAGGAGGACTATACACCAAAAATGTTGCTGTATGTAAATTAAATGATTTTTAAAAGAAAGAAAGATTACCCCTGTACATCAAACATACCACTCTTGGGATTGTTTAGTCACTTCACAGCTTCTCTATTAAAAGCTCCAAGAAGGCAGGCCCTCAGATAATGTAGTTCAGTCTTTTGCTACAACATTGATAAGCCCCTGTAGGAATTTAACTCTTGTATCAATTAGCCTATGATAAAATTGGTTTCGTTTAACATTCTTTCACTTAAAAGTGCATAACCTGCCAACAACTTAAGTGAGGACTTGATGAACTTTATTCTCAACACTAAGAACTTCTAGCCCAAGGACATGCAGATCTCACCTTCTCTGAGATCTCATGTTAGGCCCCAGCTAACTTCCTCAAGGATTGGAGACCACATGAAGACAATGGTTCAGCCCAAATTGCTGTTGCACAGACTCATGAGAAAAGAAAAGATTTGTTGGTTTAACCACCATGTTTTGGGAGTGGTTTGTGAAGCCGCATGTTTTAGAGGTGGTTTGTTACATAATGCTAGGTAACTAACACAGTATCATCCATGGTGGAGGTAAATTATACTGGATTTCCCGCCAGCCTAATTTTTTCTTATTTTAGAGTTGTTACAGGCAATCCTTCGGTTTCTGGAAAAAAAAAAATTTTAAAGTTCATTAGTAGTATTAATAGCTCATTCCCAGAGGTTTCTATTAAGTTCCTGCATAAAGCCCAGGTAATGTATTTATGCTGGACAGATCTGTAATAATGTGCCATCCCTTGTGGTTATGTTTCATGAGAGAGAGATGCTTAGAATTAGTGTACAGAAAAGGTCAGAGATGAAACAGTGAGAGTGCTGAAGGAACCAATAACTTGTAGATGTCAGAGACTAGGGGCAGAGTGGCATTGTGGCCGTTTTTCAATATTTCTAAAACCCTGTGTTGTCTCAAAGCCAGAAATTGGCTTAATACGCAGAGGTTAAAGGAAAGCATGTTTCATAGTATTACGGAAGGGTTCTCAAACGTGAGAGCTGACTAAAAGTGAGCTGTGCTGCCTCAAAAACCAGTGAGGTGACTATAATTAGAAATTTTCAAACAAGCTGAATGGTCACACCTTATAATTGGTTTCTGTACTGAGTCTGAGGGTGATTTCTATAACAGTAAGACACTCTACTGGATAATTTTCCAAAGTTCCTTCAGAATGAGTTTTTAATTAGTTGGCATCATAAGGTTTATAGCCATGCTTCAAAACTTAAATTTTTAAAACTTCTAGCCTTTTAATTTTTAATTAGGGAGCTTTTCCAGGTAATGCCATGATGCAGGTAGCCCATCAAAGTCATTTTCCTTCATAATCTGTAGGAACACAGATTTTTGGTAACTGAATCCAAACAAGCTAGAAATATTTCTCTCCTGCTTATGGCTTATCAAGTAACTGTTTATCAGGGATTTCTTCAAAGGATGGAGAGAAACACAAGCAGCTTGCCCTGCTCTGCCAAAAACAGGTACAAACAGGGCCAGTTTTACCTTATGGGAACACAGGGTCTCATGCTTGGTTCAATGATCTGCTATTACAATGATCTGTTTTAAAATTCGTAGTTATCTATAAACAAGGAACCCCACAAATTATGTACCCAGTTCTGTCTGTCTATAATCTTTTTTTTTATCTGTAATTTCTTACCACCCACTCACTCGTTATCTTCACTCTACTTCTGCCTTCATGGTGGAGTAAGACCTCTCTCTCAAGTCCTCTACTGCCTATTGGCCAGTTCCCACAGTCTCTCCTTAATGTTCATCCATTTCAATGTGTCTAGAGCATCTGACACTGTTGACAGACCCTACCTTTAAACTTCCTGTTTGGTTTCCATGACTGTGTATTCTGGTTTTCTTCTTATCTCTGAATTTGTTTGATAAAGCCGAGTAGAATAATTAAATGAAGTTACTAGTCATAACACATGTCTCAGAGTTCTTATTTCTCTAGAATATATTAGTGCTCCCTTATTTTCACAGGGTCAGTGACAAAATGATTTCTAAGTGGGTAAATTTAAAAGCAGAACTAAAGTCCTACTTGGTAGGTATTAAAATCATATACAGGTTTTGTTTTGCTTTGCTTTGCTTTGCTTTGCTTTGCTTTGCTTTGCTTTGCTTTCCTTTCCTTTCCTTTCCTTTCCTTTCCTTTCCTTTCCTTTCCTTTCCTTTCCTTTCCTTTCCTTTCCTTTCCTTTCCTTTCCTTTCCTTTCCTTTCCTTTCCTTTCCTCTCCTTTCCTCTCCTTTCCTCTTTTCCTTTTCCTTTCCTTATTACAGCAATGAAATGAACATACCGAAGGTTCCATCTGTTGAATATATAAATGGTCGTAAATTCCCTCGAGTCTCCTTCATGAAATAATCAATGACACTAAAAAGGTTTGGGAGTGTTACCTGTATAAAGAGAGTGAGAGAAGGCTCAATTACACCTGTGTAAAGATAGAGTAAGATAAAGCTCAACTGAAATTCAGTTGAGATTGCTGTGTATTTCCTGACCTCCAGAAAGTCATATCCATACCTCACTTCGATGGCTTACTGAATGGTTTTGCCTACCTGTGCATTTTATGTCTCCTTTTTAATCATAGCTGATTCCCTGTCAAGGAATTTCCTCTTTCTCATTGGGTACATTTTGATGGACAATAATTTGGTACTCTGCTCTTCCCCAGTTACTGCATGAGAATATGGCTCAAGTTAAGTCAGAAATGCTCCCCTCCTGAAACTTGCTTGAGAAGAGGAACAAGGTGCAAGAGTTGATTCCTAATCAAATGGTTTTTACTGTAACTCTTTCCTAATCCCTGATTTTCTAACCTTCCAGTCATGCTATGTGCTTCCTATGTTCTTTTATTTATTTTTGCTTAATTTATCCATAGTCGGTTTCTTCTGCTTGAAACAGATAAATTAGCATTTTAATATCTCATTGTGACTGGATAATTTGCTTGGTTAGGAATAACAAATGCATTGCTACCCCCAGTATTCCCAGTAACCTTAAAGAGGAAAAAAATCAGAAAGTGACAGCATGGTTGAGGGTGTGTTGAGGAGTGTGAAAGGAGGAAGAATAACCCAAGCTGTTAGCTTTCCTTACAATGGGGACAGCTTGTGCTAATGACAGATAAATGAACCCGGCCCACCACTCGCAGAGACATTCTTGTTCCCTGACCACTGCTTCCACTCACTTGGTGGTTGGATTGCCCTTCAGCAATCTAGTTCTCTGTTTCTCATTAGAAATTTTGAAAAATCCCAGTCAGGCATGGACATGAGCATGGAGAAGCTCTGGGAAGCATTTAGAGCACAGGTTTAAGTGGGGTATACAAATCAGCAGGCACCCTACTCTTGGCAAATGTCACTGCTGTACCCTAATGGTTATGGTCGAAACAAATCCAACCATACTGACCCTTTTTCTGATCAATACAATGGGCATGGGGGACAGGAGAGCTAGCAGCTCAGTTTTACAAAATTTATTATTATCTTCCAGAACCATGGCTTTCATTTAAGTGATATTTCCTGGCCCAGTCTTTCCACCATTGTAGCCTAAGATCTCAGAGCTAACTTCCCCTTATTCCGCATCCTGGACCATAGGCCACATTACAGCATTCTCATTGGTTGAGATCAATGTAAATACCAGTTTTCCCACCTTATAACAGACATTACCTCAGAATAGTGATAAAGAATAAATTAGATGGTGTATGTAAAGTACTAGCTGTGAGTCTAACAGTAGGTAGTAGTTATGATATTTCATTAGCCCCACGATAAGTTGGTTGGGGTAGAAGAGGGTTGCAGACAAGAACAAAACCCTTTCTTTATTACTATGCTGCTGTTAAAAGGGGGATTTCTGAAATTCTGCATGGTGAGTAATAGACAACTAGGCATTCACAGCTTTTTCCCCATTAGAAATAAGCACATTGAAGAAACCCCAGAAATAAACCCATGTCTGTATGGTTAATAAATCTATGAAAAAGGAAGAAAGAGTATACAATGAGGTTCAATAAAGGGAGTTGGGAAAATTGGATACAGGCATGCAAAAAAAAAAATAGACTACCTTCTTACACCATATATAAGAATAAACTCAAAAAGACTTAAAAACAAATGAGACCTGAAGCCATAAAATTCTAAGAAGAAAACAGGCAATAAACTATCTGACATTGCACTTAGTAATATATTTTTTCTATACCTTCTTGGGCAAGGGAAACAAGAAAAAAATAAGTGGGACTACATCAAATTAAAAAGTTTTTGCAGATCAAAGGAAACCAACAAAATGAAGACAGTCTGTTGATTAGGAGGAAATATTTACCAATGATACATTCAATAAGGGATTAATATCCAAAATTGATAAAGAACTCGTATAACAACACAAAAAAACAATTAAAAAGTAGGCAGAGGACCTAAATAGACATTTCTCTGTAGAAAACATATAGATGGCTAATAGACATATGAGAAGATGCTCAAAATCACTATGCAATCAGAAATGCAAATTAAAACCACATTGAGATACCTCCTCACACCTGTCAGAATGGCTATCCTCAACCAACCAACAAATGTTGGCAAGGATGTGGAAAATAGGGAAGCCTCATGCACTGGTAGTGGGAATGCAGACTGGTGCAGTCACCATGGAAACATTATGGAAGCTCCTCAAGAAATCAAATAGAACTACTTTATGACCCAGCAATTTCTCTTTTGGGTATTTATCCAAAGAAATCCAGAACACTAATTTGAAAGTACTTGTATCCCTATGTTCATTGCAACATTATTTACAATAGCCAAGATACTGAAGCAACTCAGTTGCCCATCAATAGATGTTTGGATAAAGATGTGTTACAATGGAATGTTGCTCAGCCATAAAAAGGAAGAAATCTTACCATTTGAAACAGCATGGATGGACCTAGAGGGTACTATGCTAAGTGAAATGAGCAGAGAAAGACAAATACAATACAATTTCACTTATTTGTGGAATCTAAAGAACAAAATAAATGAACAAAACAAACATTTATACATAGAGTACAAACTGATTGATTTTTCCTTTTTATTGAATTTATTGCGGTGACACATTAACAAAATTATACAGGTTTCAAGTGCACAATTCTGTAACACATCATCTGTACACTGTGTTTCCTGCATGTTCACTGCCCTAAGTCAAGTATCTTCCCATCACCATTTATCCCCCTATATCCTCCACAAACTGATGGTTGCCAGAAGGGAGGAGGGTTGAAGGGCTAGGTGAAAAAGGTGAAGGGATTAAAAAGTACAAATTGGTAGTTACAAAATAGCCATGGGGACATAAAGTACAGCATAGGGAATATAGTCAACAATATTTACAACAATATTGTAAAACTATATATGTTGCCAGGTAGGTATTAAATAGATCGGGGCTATCTCTTTGTAAATTAATAAATGCCTAACCTCTATCCTTTGTACACCTGAAATTAATATGATATTGAATGTAAACTAATGGAAATTTTTTTCTTAGTTTTTAAAGGAACAAGCACTGAAATGCTGCTTTGGAAGATGTAAAGCAACTGCTTAACAATATATTTTCTCTCCCTGAAACAACTATATTGATAAAGATTTACATAAAATGAAAAGTAAAGAATTTTGAGCAGATTATCTTCTATTTCATTCACCTGCCCTACCATCTCACTTCTCACCCTGGATATCTGCTACCTCAGGGCTCCTTAGCATGACTTTTTTTCTCCAGCACTGTGTTCCTAGGCAAGGAGTCTGCTTTCCACCTTTCTTTGTGCTCTTTAAGTATGTTTGGAAGGAAGAAAGAGAAAAATTCATCAACAGTAAGGAAATAGTTACTTACAGGTTTTTCCAATTCAATAGTGTAGTTTTTTCCCACACTTGTCACTTTGTAGTGTTTGATTCTTGGCATGCTAAAATGAAAAAAAAAATCTCCATTTGAGTATACTATTGAATGAAATCAAACTAAAATGAGTATAAAGCCCTAGCTAGGTAACTGAGTTGGTAAGAGTATCATCCAAATACACCAAGATTGGGAGATCAATCCCTGGTCCGGGTACATACAAGAATCAACCAATGAATGCATAAATAAATGAAACAACAAATCGACGTTTCCCTCTCCCTCTCTCCCTCCTTTCTCTAAAAATAAATAAATAAAAGAAAATAATGGTTCTTTTAAAATTAAATTAAACATAATATGAGTATAAAATATCACTTGTATAATAAAACCTATGTTTCAATGACTAGGCAAAAGTTGTGTGGTTTTTGGGTTTTTTTTCCTATTTATCTGGTTCTCTGTTTTAGGGCGGGGGGTCATACACTAGGGGCATAGGAAACCTGGGTCATTGAGTGGTTCAATGAGAAAAAGTAACATAAATAAAGGAATCAAGAACTGAACATCTTTTAGGCAGAAATTATATTTTGAAGTGCCAATAACAAAGTAGACAACATATAAAATCTTAGGTGGGCATAATACAAATCAAATACATATTTTTATATTAAATAAGAAATAGAACTACTGAAAGCAAATTACTTTCTACTCCACCTCACCACTATTAAAGTCAAAAAGCCCTCAGTGGCTGCTCTTCCTACTAGCTTTTACACCACCTTGGACTTAGAGATACGGAAAGTGCTAGGTACTATATGAACACTCAGGTGAGAATGTAAGTACAGTAGATGACAATATATTTTTCTTCTATAGTCACATAGCACTCTAATTTTTTAATTTAATTTTTATTATATTTTTTCCATTACTGTTTAGTCCCCTTACAGCCCCTTTAACACTCTACCCTAAATATGTGATATTTTATTGATTGAATTGCTTAAGAACAAGAAGCACACTCTATTCACCTTTGTATTCCAGCATCAGGTGCACAGAAGTATGTAGGAAACTGAATTTTAAAACTTTAGGGGCTTACCTCAGTGCTATTTGCTAGAACTAATTTCTACTGAGTGTTAAGTCAAGTGTCCATGGTGTTTGAACAACAGTGTTTGCCTTGAACTCCCTTGCTTCATATGGCAACAGTGTCAGGACCAAGACTTTCTCTAATGTTGAAAAAAGTAAACAGACTTATTACACTGCCATTTGCTGGAAAGACAGACTGATTTAATGCCTGCCCAATCTATAGAAGCTGGTTAAAGCAAAATTGTCCGCCAGGTGAAGTTTGTGTGCAGGGCCTCTCACCTTCTTTTTCATCACTTCTCTCCCCGTTTCCAGGTCACATTTCTCTAGGGCTGCACTACAGTTCTTTTCAAGGGCCTCTCCTTCATCTACTGTTGTGTTCAAATCTTTCAGTTGCGTATTATATTGGAAAACAGCTGATAATTTTATTCCACTGCCTTATTCTAGGGCTTTCAAAATGTGGGATAAAAACTAACAAACCCTCTCCCATCCTGAAAAAGGAAAAATTATTTCTTAATGCTGAACCTTCAGGCATCAGTTACACACTGGTGAAGGAAACATTTTTGAACAGAGGAGGTCTTACAAGTACCCCTTGTTGGGGTGGTTGGTTCTGGCTCCATCTTTATCCCTACCTTGAAAACCAGACCTTTATAGTCACAGTTTCTTTTGAACACTTGCACCAATCCCATTTAGAGTTCCTGTATTCCTATGAAATAAGTGATTATTGTTCCTTGATAGAAAGCTGGAAGGGCATGGCCTTGATAACTAGAACGATCTAGGTTCAAACACTGGTTCTGTTTTGTTAAACTCTATGAGCCTTCACTTCATCTGTAAAATGGAGATGGTAACGCCTTTGCTAACAAGGCTGTAGTGGACTATGTTTAGAAAGTCCTCAGTACGGTGTCTGGCACATTTATTTACTCAATAAATTACTATTTTTATACTTTTAAAATTTGTTATTTTAAGCTAGTAGTTTCTCTAAAGTCTCAGCTTCTTCATTTGTAAAACATGGAAAATGCTGTCTGTCTCAGTTTTTACTATGCTGAAGAAAATCTTTGTCAGGCATTCAACATAGCGCTCACAAATGGTACCGTATAAGTGGGGACAAGGATTGTTAGTAAAAACTCATTTCACAACAATCATCATTCATGGCACAGCTGTGAAAGGAACAGTCGCAAAGGTTAACAGGGTTTCTTGGAACTTTTGACTAACAGGACTAAGTTCTGAAGCAGAAAGGTAGAAAAAATTCCACTTAGGCTTTGACTTTCATTCTAGACCTTTGTCTTTCTTTTGTATTTTGTTTTTCCAAAGGAATAAAGATAGTGGGGGAAAAATGAGATTGATAAAATTTGCTATATTGAGGTTTCCTGTGTACGATGTCAAAAAAAAAAAGAAGTAGCCTATCTTTAAAAAAAAGAATGTGTGGCCTTAAATGTGGTTATAAATGCTTGTTCTTAGCTTTTGACCCCAATTTTTGCAAAGGAATGAATTTGGGGGAAATAGTGTCTACTGCTCCCTTGGTTAATGTCTTTCCAAAGTGTTCATACTGCTGGCTTGCCACATAGTCATAACAGTTTTTAGAAAAACCAACCAAATCATGCAGTTTGTTGTAGGAATAGCTTTATGTTTTATGAATTCACACACCACTGGGCTGGGTAAAGGTGGATGATAATTTACAACAAGAGAGGAGTCATCTGATAATTTGACATTGAATGACTTTTGCTTCTTCCTGAAAACAACAATCTTCCCTCCCTCAGTTGATTTGTTAACAGATGAAGATCATTTTACTTGCATGGTATTTTGTAAACCAACTTGTCCTATTCAGCTAGTGTTGTACCAGACACAGTCATTTAAACTTCCATGGCTGAACATATCTCCTACAACCTGTGAGAGAATAAATTGGTTTTGTGCGTAACACGGGTGCTTCCTAATAGTCTAGATTTCTGCCAAATCTTTACGCTAAGCTCTACAGTCTAACATGCTAAAATTCTCCTCTACAATTGCTAGCCTTCAAAATTAAGTGATCTGTTTAATACAAAATATTAAATCTAGGCATTCTAAAAGATCTATTTGGAAGCATTAAAGAACACATATAACAATACTGAACATTAAATATCTGGCTCATAAGGAAAATTTGTACAACAGCTAGTTTTATGAAATGCTATATTCTTATGACCATCAGCTGTACAAAAGTATGAACTACATGAATTCAAACTGGAAGTGAGTATACAAAAATTAGACATACATAACTGAAATGAACTCCTTTGCCAGACTTGCAAGTTTAAGTGCAATATGAATATAACTGTGACATTACATTTATCTCCTAAGTATAGAAACTCCTTGCATTTGGTCAAAAACCACATCTAGAGCAGAAGAAGAAAAAAAAAACCTTATTTCTCATAGTCTGCTTGCACAGAAAGTGCAGTGCAAAAGTTGGGCTAATTTAGAATACTTTAAAAGGGACCTGGCTGCTACTGTGCTGGAAATGCAGTCTTTTAAGAGCCATTAGACCTCAAGATTCTGTTTGGTATATGCATAACAGTAACACGGGCTCACATGCAAACTGATCAAGCACGCAATCCCACCCAGGAAAAAAATAATATGAAGGAAAAATGATTATCATTCCCTGGTGTGATCTAGTCTTTCAAGAAGTTAGATGGTTTCTTTTAAAAAAAAAATCTGCAAGATAAATTTTAATTGTTTTGTATATTCTTATTTTTTTACAGTGGAAACAAATAAAGACATTCAATATTTTATGTGATACTCAATTTCCTAATCCCTGAAAAAGGATAATCTCCTTCATCAGGATGTAGTGAACAGAAAAATCCACTTTTCTCCCAGGAGTTCTTCTAAGCTCACTGATATTTAATGGCCATCATAATTTTTATGTGTTGGATTTGTTTCAAGATAGCTAATTAAGTGATAAATAAATTATAACTGAAAGATTTGTGATAGTCTACTATATCAGTTGAAAATCATTAACTGCAAATGCTATCCTATAATAATTAAAAAGATACTGAAACCAAAAGTTTCGGTTGACATAGATATTCATTGTGGAAAGCAAACCACACACACAGATTCTCTTCCTTCACCCACAGAACCAGGATCTAACGTTCTTGCCAGCCAATCCCTGCACATGACTAGCGTATGCAGAGTAACTGGCAAGTCAATAACACTGATTAGACCTTGTCTCATACTAGCAATGCAGCCATAATGTCATAATTTTATTTTTTCATGTGATTATTTTCTTTTTACTGTCTTTATTCATTGTCAATATCTTCATATTTACTCTATTTAGAATTACTGATTTTTATGGTAGATTGGAAGATTGATTCATTGGTAGATATGTTATAGCTAAAACATAATTAATAGAATATTATCCTCAGAAAACATAACATTCAAAAATCAAAGTTCTGTTTATGTTTTTTCTGAAAATGAATCACTTACTGAATATTTTCACATGGGACAAAAACCTCTATATGTTAATTATATCATCAGTTGTGAAGATATTAACTCAACCAGAGTTCCTATTGAAATGCAAGTTTCATAGTCTCTGAAAGCTGAAATGAATCTTAACAATCCAACCACCCTGGATGAACAATCAACTAGTGCATGTAAATGTTACTTACTTTACCAAACATAAACCATTTTACCAGAAATTATTAACCTTGACAACAGGCTTCTAAATGGTCTCTTTCATAGATTCACCAGATTATGTTACTTCTTTACTCGTCACACTCCAGTGCCTGTCATGTCGATCAGAGTAAAACCCTGGTCCCCACGATGACCTGTACATGTGACCAGTTGCTACCCCACCTCTGGCATCCGTCTGCTACCACTTCCTCCTAGCTCACTCCACTGCAGTCACAAAGGCCCATTTTTGTTTCTTGAACAAACCAAGCCTTTTCCCGCCTCTGGGCACATGCACCTGCTGCCTGGTACACTCTAGTTCCAGAAATTGAAATGGTTGGTTCCCCCACTTCCTTTAGGTCTCTGCTTAAATGTCAGTTAATAAAGTATGCCTTCCCTGACCACTTCACATTAAAACAACAGCACCAGACAATTTTTTCTTTCTCTCTTCTTTTTTAACAGGGAACACTTCACAAATTTGCATGGCATCCTAACTCAGAGGCCATGCTAATCTCTGCATGCCAATTTTAGTATATGTGCTACCAAAGTAGCATGTGATTGCTACTATTACCTCTGTAATTTTAGCATGTAATTTTCTCTATTACCTCTGAGGTTCCCACTTCCCTCTTCTTGGTTTATTGTACTTCCATAGGCCTTATTACCATATATGAAATTTTTGGTTATGTGTTTATTTATAGCCTGTCTCTCCTTACAAATATGTAAACTTCCTTAAACCAGGGGTATTGTTTTTCTCACTGCTGCATCCTCAGTATCTAGAAAATCACTTGGCCCATAGTAATTGCTCAGTAAATATTTGTTGAAATGAATGAACAAATGAATGCACTGTATCCAAGACCAAAGTACTCTGCTCATTCTTCTTCCCTACGGCAAATATTGGCCTTGGCTCGGTCTTCAGCATCACTTATATAACATTCTCTCTCTATTCTTGTGTTTGTATTTTTAGCCCCAACAAAACACATAGCAGATGCTCCTCTAAACTTTATGACTTTGCTTCCTAAAGTGACATCATGCTTTTTAATAATCCCATATGTTTATTTAATTAAACATACTCTCTTTCCTGCCGGATGGTAATGGAGAAGTTTCTGCTGTCACTACCGGGCCTCAGGATCATATTACCCAATGAAGGATTCTTTTCAAGCATCTCAGTAGCTTCTTTCCGAGACACTGTATAAAAACATCTATAGAGGTGAAATAAAAAACATTTTTTTAAAAAACTGATAAAGATCATTACTTGAAAAAATGCTACTAAAATAACTTTAAGAACTGCAGTTATACACTTTTCTTAAAATTCTCAGCTTTATTTTTATAATTGCAATGATATAATTATAATCGCTGTTATTATAAGCCTGTGCCACTGTGAGTATGTGCGTGCTGAAGGCCCTCTTTCCTTCTTCCCTCCAAAACCTCTTTCTCTGATGAAAGGGGACCTGAAAAGTTATCTGCTGATCAGTATACAATCACCATTACCATTTGAAAATCTAAGACAAGAATTAACAATGTCTCTCCAGTCTTAGTTTATAATAATAGGCTCTTGGATAAATGACATTTGTTGGTGTCTTCTTTCCAGAGATTAAAAAAAAAATCTCTATACATGCTTCTCTTGTAAGGTCTCTATTTTAAATAACTCATATTTAAGAGTATGTATTAGCTCACTTATTTTGGTATAATATGACTTCCTTATGACATTGATGGTGTTTATATGTAAGTCACAGAAAAAATATCTGGCGGAATATGAAAAATACACCAAAATGTTAACAGCACATATCTTTGAGTTGTGGAACAAGGAAGGATTTTAGACTTCTTTTTATGTATGTGTAAAAACACATATTGTTTTGTTGAACATTTATGGTTTTTTTGAACCCACAACCTAGGTATGGGCCATGCCCAGGGATCAAACTTGTAAACTTTTGGTGTACGGGATGATGCTCCAACCAACTGAGCCACCAGGCCAAGGCTTTGACTTTTAACCTACTAGTCATTAGTTGTCATTGGTTGGGCTAAAAGTTATGGTGAGAAGGTTTTAATGATTACAGAACAGAAAGAACATGAACCATAACCTGATGTCAAAGATGGTACTGGACATGATTCACTAATGAGAACTTGACCAAGGAAGGTGTTCACAATCTTAGTCACACTTCTTAACCATAAAATAGTTATATATATATATATATGGATATTGCTGAATTCAGCATGTTCAGTGCCTCAATTTTCCCAATAATACCTTACACATTTTACACAGAGCCTTCCTCCAAGTACAAGCTCAATGACCACTCACTGATTGACTGAATGGTTGGATAGAACATTCAGTTATTTTTAATTCTTTGGTATACTTTTCTGAGAGAAAAATCAGTCAATTGGAGAATTGCAAGGTGAAAAAATATCGCTTCCTTCCTTCCTCGTAGCAGTTTTTATTTAGGTTTAAACTTTGGAAAGAATACCTATTTGGTCTAGAAGTGTGGGTGAGAGGGGATTTCCTGTGTGGTAAGGTATTTGGTTCAAATCTGCATTTTGCCTTTTGTTGATCATGACCCAGAAGAGGAAATGTGGCATGTACTCAGAAGTATGCACTTTATCCACAAGACAACTTGATGCCCGTGGCTTAATGAGGTCAACAATGAGCTCTACTTAATGTTGCAATCTAATAAATAAACTGGGGTTGATGGTGCACTTACGCTGGCATAGGGTTCAGTACATCCACATAATCTTCACTCAGTTCCCCCTCTTTTTCTGGAGATGTACTCAGGAGCTGCTCTGTCTCGATTCTCCTTTTCTTTTCTCTCTCTAAGACTTCATGAAGTCTAATTACTTGTCCAGGGAGGAGGGACACATCTTCAGGAACGGACAGCTAAAACCAATTAAAACAAGCAAACAAGAAAGACAGCAAAATAACCGATTTTTAGCAAAGATGAGCCTGTTCTGGTCCTAAGGAGCTTCATTTACCTGACAGAGATGGATGAGTAGAATCACAGATAGACAACCTTGGTGTAGGGGGAGGTGTCCTAGCACAGTGTCTAAACCAGATAGAACCTGCACAGGGTGCCTGATCTTCTTCCAAGAAATGTTCCTTTTTGTCTGGCCCAAAAATGAAGTATACCCACCCTGCACTACAGGCTAATTTAAGCAACAACAGGTCTCTCATGTTTTCATTCTGAGTTTAGTAGTTCTCACTTCTAGGGAAGTCCAAGTGCACCTGCAAAGTGCATAGCTCTTCCACAGGTAACCGAGAACTGTCTCCACCAACCACATGGTAACATGGGGTTGAGATGGCACTATTCATTAGATGACTGAGGATCAGCAATCAGAGGTCTCCATTTTGGTGTGCTTGTGTGCATATTTCAAAGTTTTATTTCATATTAGGATGATGATTTTGCTCTACTTACTACTTTTTTTAACCTTTTCTGGAAATGTATTTTGGATTGAGTAATCTATATCCTCCTGATCTACATTTGTACCCCTGATTTAGATGATATTTTGACCATGTCTAATTAACAGCTTGATCTGCAGAGTGGGATACATGCTTTCCAGGGGATGTATAGGAAAGTTCATTGGGAGAAAATGCTAGAATGTTTTCTATGTACTTATCTAATTAATTCTTATGACTGATGTCCATGTATATGAAATTTTAAATGAAAATTACTAATTAGGGTACACAAAAGGATAACTAAGCTAACTAATATCAGTAAGGCTATTTTTTTATATGCCAATCCAGAAAAAAAATAATAGAATGAAGAAAAACTAATGATACAGTTGCTCCTTATTAATTACCTATTACATCTCAGGTATTGTGTTATTGCAAATTCTCACGACAATGCTTCAATATATATCCTACTTTAGAAATTAAAAAAACAAACAGACAAAAAAAGACAGGCTCAGAAAAATTAAATAACTTTCCAGGATCACATTGTTAGTAACTTGTAAAACCAAGACTCAAACTCTGTTTTTCTTTAATTCAAAAGCAACATCTAGCCCTGACTGGTGTGGCTTAGTGGGTTGGGTGTCGTCCTGCAAACCAGAACGCCAGGTTGCCAGGTGGATTCCCAGTCAGGGCACATGGCTGGGTTGTGGACCAGGTCCCCTGTTGGGGGTGTGCAAGAGGCAGCTGGTGGATATTTCTCTCACACGTTGATGTTTCTCTCCCACTGTTTCTCCCTCCTGCCCCCTCTCTAAAAATAAATAGATAAAATCTTAAAAGAAAAAACAAAGCAATGTCTTAGCTCTTTCAGCAATAGTCTTTCTCAAACTTCTACTGTGAAGTTCTAACAACAAGCACAGAGTGTTCTGGGATTGTTGGGCAAAAACATTTACAGAGCACAACATTTAAGGTAACTTGTCTTCTTTTGGAAACTCACGTAAATCTTATATTCTGTAATATACCTATATACATTTTAATTTAAAAATAATGTTTTTTATCCTTTCCTCAAGGAAAACTATGAAGACAAATATGGGGGCCAAAACATCAAGTATAATTAGTGTACCAGAAAGATGCACTGCAATTTCGCAGTGGTTTTAGTGTACTGGTTGATGGCTACTCAGATTCCATTGGGAGACTCATTCCCTAGTGTAAGCAATGCCATTGTACAAAATACTTCCTTTCCACAACTGGGGAAAAGAATGCAATTCCCCAAAGAGTTTCTCTTTCACCCCAAGTGAACATGTCTGTAACCTCTTTACCTGGTCTACTTTTTAATCTGCCTATGACTTACCCACATGGTAGCCGAGCCTCCAACTTTTACATGTTATTGACTTACATAAAAAACCCAGCATCCATCATCTCAGTAAAATGCAGTGCTTAGTCCATGTGACTGCAAAGCCTTTACTTTGAAGAGAGTCTGTATTTAATAGCCTAATAAACGTAGACAATTTTCTTATCTTCTCAAAGTATTAGATAATATGATGCTTTTGGGAGGCTGACTATCAAAGTACCTCATGTTTCTAAGACAGTTGCTACAGTGGCTTTATTTAAAATAACTGTAGTTATCTTGCAACAACAGTAAACCATAAGCAGTATTGATCTCAGATAAGATGCCACAGAGTTAAACAGATAAACATTCCTTTGTCTTAAGACTCATAAAACAAACATTTTAAAGTGAGTTTTGCCCTGGCTGGAGTGGCTCAATGGATTCAGCATGGGCCTGCCTGCGAACCAAAGAGTGGCTGGTTCGATTCCCATCCAGGGCACATGCCCGGGTTGTGGGCCAGGTCCCAGGTAGGGGGAAGCAAGAGGCAACCACACACTGATGTTTCTCTCCTTCCCTTTCTCCTACCCTCCCCCTCTCTAAAAATAAATAAATAAAATCTTTAAAACAATAAAGTGAGTTTTACCTTGATGGTCCCTCCCTGTTACATTGTCTAAGTTATTCATAAAATCCCTCCGATTAGCATGTTATAAATATGTATTAAATGAATAAGTATGGATTTGGAAAGTATTTTGGAGGACGCTATGTAAGCTAAAATATCAGACTATTCAAAAACCACTTGTCAATAGAATGAGACCAAAAAATAGATTTCCCTGACCACCTATTACTTGTTAGTAGCATCCTGTTTATTTTCTTTACAGCAATTATCACAATTTTAAATTATCTTTTTTCTTGACTTCTTTATTTTATTTTTCCCTCTCCATTCATCTGTCAAAAATAGAAATTTCACAAGTAAGTCTGAAGGTTTATATCTGTATTTTTCAATGGCTATATCTTCAACCCCTTTTTCTCTGCATGGTTCATAGTAAATGTTCAGTAAATATTTGTGGAATGAATGAATCAGTCAACAGTAATGTCCTTCCTACCTCTGTTACTGTAAGAATGAAGCCTCTCCATTCTTCTCCACTTTCTGTGTTCTCTGTCTAAAGATGAAGACAAAACAGGTAAAGACAAAGAAGAAAAAACATAAATGACTATGAACATTAATACTTATATTAATTTCAAATAACTTCCAAATTCCATGATTGTTTGAAAAAACTTAAGTTGTGTGTCCCATCAAAAATTAGCAAGATCAACAAAGAGGCAAATTCTTTTATTGAAGCACACTGTTTTAAAAAGTCAATTATAATTTTTAAAATTAGTTGAATGGAAGAAACAATTCATTTTTTTTTTGCTTAGAACCATGTATACTTGTTATGAAATATTTCAATGTTGCTTTCTTTTGCCAGAAGTATATACTTTAATCTATTTGCTTAGTAAATGAGTAAAATTATAAAATTTACAAAAAATTATAAATGTTAGCACACTTATTTCTGCAGAATGTCAACTTATGGCTGATCCTCAATTGGTATTTAACATTGACTAGCTTTAAATTTGGAGCAACCAGGTAGAACCGATGTAGTTAGTCCTTAGAAACTTAGAATTGTTAGCTCTAAAATCTACTAACATGGTCAAAGTTATTAAGACTTACAAGTAGCAGCTACTATTCTATTCATATGTATTATCTGATTTAATCTTCATGGCAACTTGGTAAAAAGCACTAGCATTTTTTAAAAGATTTATTTATTTAACAGGTATTTATTGAGTACCTTTCAGTGCTAGGCATTATTCTAGGTACTGGTTTACATCAGAGAACAAGAAAATCTTTATTCTCATGGAATTTAGGGTCTAACAAGGAACAACAAATAATAAAAATAATAGTGAGTAAAGTCTATAGTGTCAGAAGGAAATAAGTGGAAAAATAAAATGTAGATCAGGGTAAGAGAGAGCAAGAATGCCATGGAGGAAGGGGGATGTGCTATATTAATAAAACCTTGCAGGTAGGTCTCAGTAAGAAGATTCCATCTGAGCAGACTGTAGAAATTAAGGTTCCTACCAGCTGTAGAAACCAAGGTATGAAAAGGTTAGGAAACTTGCCCACGATCATAAAGCCCACAAACTAAACAGCCAGAATTCAAGCTCGGCATCTGATTCCAATCCTGCCTGTGTTCTTAACCACCACATCAGATTCATCTGGTGGACAGGGCTTGTTTAAGATGTAGATTCTGGGGCCCAGGCTTATGGGATGGAGCCTAGATTTCCTAAGTGCAAGTGATTCATATTACACTAAAGCTTAAAGACCAGTGGTTTTAAGGTCAACTCCAACTGCATCTCATTCAATTGCAAGGTATTCTATTTGTTATTACTAGATTTGTTGGTTGACTTTAATCGGCTGACTTTGAATGCTGGGTGTGCAGTGGTGAATTTAACACAGATCTCTGCTGTATGGAGCTCAGAGTTTTATGATATCAATACCATATTTCATAAATCATGTATATCTCATACACAGTTCTTCAAATTTTTCTAATTGTATCCACATTGTTCTTTTTAGTGTTTGGGTTTCTGTTTGTGTGTTTGTTTTTCCCTTTTCTGATGCAGGATCCGATTCAGATCACACATCACATTTAGTTGCCGTGACTCTATAGTTTCCACAGTCGGAACACAGGTCCAGTTTTTCTTTGGCTTCTCTTACACTGGTATTTTTTAAAAGTATAGAGCAATTGCCTTGCGGAATGTCTCTCAATTTGTGAAATACAGTTCTGTCTAATTCAGTGGTTCCAAACACATATTATGTTGGGCATGTCGCACAATCACCTGGGAGCTTGGTAAATGCCAAGTTCTTGGATACCTATTCAAGGACAACTTTTAAAAAACACCAGGTGGGAACTCTGACTTTGTCACAGGACAAAGTATACGGTTTCAGTGTGCCTGTATACTAAACAAGTGAACATGCCCTTTTAAATCCCTATTTAGAAAACCTTAGTTCTTGGCAGAAGGCAAGATACATTAACAAAGTGTAGGACTTGGCACTCCCCCTATAATTCCTCCTTACCTCAGCCACTAGGCTGTGAAGGGCTGAATGCTATTTATAACCACCTCTTGTTTCAGACTCATTGCTTCTCCTCACTCACCTTCAGTTGCACTTCTTCTTTTGGCAAAACAAGGGTGAATTTTGCACAATTGTTGTCAGTTGAATTTTGCTCAGTAAGGCATGTGAGGTCTATTATCTCTAACTTGTCAACATACTGCAAAGATAAAGGGAAATCTCATTAAATTATTTCATGGGTAATGTACATTAGTTTTAGTAGGAAGGAAAGTAAGTAATATATTCCTTTCAACTGATTAATACTTTCCATGATATCCTGGTTTTCATGGTGTCATCCCTTCCCTACCCAGAGGGCAAATTTGGAAATGTATTCTGTGGTGGTATACCTTAGCTGGTTCATACAGGTTTGCAAAAGCTGATTTGTTAAATTTTCAAGAATTTTGCTAGCTGGTTGTTAACACAGCCTTTATAAAAGTTAAATTATATAAACATATAAGTAAATAAATTAATTAAAAACAATAATTAAAATTCAAAATGTATTATTTTCTAAGTATATTACCACCTAATATTCTCTATGATTGTAAAGTTATTTATACTTTCATCTCTATGTGGTGGAAATGCTATATCATGGTGTGTTACTATGATGCCTTTCTTCCCACCTCTATGTTCAGGGAGGTCACGTGATAGGTTGAAATTAGCCATGGTGGGAGTATTTACACCATGGAAATTGATGAACCTTACAAATTAGGATATGACTTTTGTTTTGTTAATTGTCCCAGGGGCCCACAATTCTTTTCTGCGAAGGCCAGGTGGTAAATGTTTTAGGCCTTGTGGACCACATACAATCTCTGTTGCAAATTTTTTTTTTTTTTAACAACACTTGTAAGTGTAAAAACACTCTTAGCTCATAGAGTGTATAACATTGGGCTACAGGCTAGATTTTGGCTCAAGGGCCATAGTTTGCTGGCTTCTGGTCTAGACTTGTAAGTGAAGGAGAAAATGTTAATAACTCAGATGAAACTTTAAAGTTTGTTTTGTCTGGAACTTTTTAATTTTGAACAGAACAAAAAATCGACAAACTATTATTTTCTAATTCAAAAACTGTTATTCAGCAAAGAAGTTGCTCATATCATTAAAAAATAGTGGGGTTCTGACATAATGTAATTGTTGTTTTACTTTCCTCTTACTTGTTAACGTAAACCAAAATATTAGCCAACATTCATGTCAACTATCATATTTAACCACAATAATTTTTTTAGGAAAATAACATGTTGGGAAACAACTCTATATATCTTATCATGATTGAATTGCAATCCTAACAAGTTCAGAAAAAGGAACAAAAACATTCTATGAAAATCAATTGCTTATATGAAAATTACAATAAGGAATATTGTGTATTTTAACTGTGTTGCTATACATTGCTTATGTTAATAATACTTATAATAAATTTATATACACATATTCATACATACATTTTCCAGAAAGCACTATTCAAGATTTACCACATACTACTGGTTTTGAAGATCCCATTAAGAAATCCTATCTTACACAATCAAAATTGTCTTTTCAGCAACTTGTCTATACAGACTGGTTTAACTTGGTCTCTAGTATTAGAAAGATTAGGACCACCTCTAGCAAGGATAGTAGTGTTCCTATGTATAATCTTTTACTAAATTAAACTCATTCTTGACTTCTTTTTATCTCCTTTTATTTTTCTATCTGTCAGGCCTAAATGACTTATTTTTACCATATTTTTGTATTATTTTGCTGAATAAATTAAGGCATAAAAATAGTAAATAAAATTCTCCAGAGCTATTTCTATGTTGTTTAGATTGAGGGTAAGTTTGGGTTTGTCTATTTATTTTCAACGAACAAAGAGACATTAAACATAGAAGAGAAACTACAAGGGAAGGAGGAATTTAAAATTGCACAGAATCTTTATCTGGTGCATTGACTAGATCAAGCTCAGTGAATTTTGCTGAGACAGAGGAAGCAACAAAGGAAGACGTGGCACAGTTAGATAAAGAGCCTGTAAGCTGAATTATTGATTTCAAAAAAGGAAGTCATATCTTTTTGTGTTTAATTGTAATGTTGAAAAGAGCCTTAAAGGTCATCAGTCTAATCTAGCTACCATCTGATCCTGGAATCTCCTCCAGGCTGTCCTTCCATGTGGTCACCCACCCTGTGTCAGAGCATCTCAAACAATGTGGAACTAACACCTTCTCCACAGCTTTGCCTGTTAGCAATTTTTTTTCTTGTATTAAACTATAGTTTTCCTTCAGGCAATTTTTATCCATCAGTCCTAGTATCTTTTCTCTGGAATAACACTAAATGAATTTGGTGACTCACATGACCTGCCAACCTTTCAAATACTTAAATGCAGCTTTAAATTCTTCCCTATTCTAGGCTAAATATCTACAGTTCCTGCCCGTTCTATGCCTGTGCTTTCTCCTGTGACTATCATCCCAAAAATCTCCCCCAAATTCTGCATCCTCTCTTCATGCAATTGGTAGGTGGGCAATTTTGCACCATTTCATTTTAACAGTCTCTTCATGGTCTGGTGGTTAAGAATGCTGGCTCTGCAGCAAGACAGATTGTACCACTTTGATTAGCTGTCTGATCTTGTACAATTCCTTAATCTTTAAACTTGACTTCTCTGATCTATAAAGTGGGGGTTAAAATAGTACCTACTGTGCAGACTTGTAGTGAGAATTAAATGAGAAAATGCACATAAAATGCATGAACGCTTACTATATTTTCTATGTACTATCTCGTTTAATCCTTTTGATAACCTTATAAGGCCGGCTATTTTTTTTTATCCTAATTTTAGAGATTTGAAACTGAGTGTGGTGGATTTAATTCTATCTCTTTACTGCCCAACACTGTGCACCAGGATACGGACCTATATGAACATAATTATGGGTACCGGCTTGGACTGCTGGTGAACGCTGGCAGCAGGTAAAAGAATGAGGAGAGTGAAGTCAGATATTTCTACCCTAGGCAGCTGCTACCTCATCCAAAGATCATGCTCCTCTCAAGGCAGTCATCTTTACACAACTCACCCCACTGTTCTCTCACTCTTTCCTTTACTCCTACGTGTGGTCATGGGGCACTGTTAACTAGCCTCAGGGTTCTGTACTATCCTTTGTAATTTTCCTACATCCTGTCCACTGCTTTGAGTATTGCATCTTTATTAACCTCTCTTCAAATTGCCCAATTTGAGATGCCAGTTGTTTTCTACCAGTCTCCTATATGATACACTGAGATACAGAGAGGTCAGGTGAGCAGCCCAGATACCAAGCTGGCAGAAAGAACAGTGGCAGGACCAGGATAAAAACCCAGGTAGTCTACCTGAAAACCAGGCTCTCAAGCACTAAGCTGTACTGCCTCTCGCAGTGAGGGATAACTATTAACTCTCTCACAATTTATATTGTACAGGATTACCAAGTTCTTTAAATTTTTACTGACATCAGTGGGGAGTTAGAAGGCACAACAGAGAAATCAGTTATGTTAAAACTCATTACAGTATTCAAAAATGCCTTTATATAAATCTTGTCTATCCAGAACTATGATGAAAGATAACCACTTCTTTGTCTCTTTCTTTTTTTAAATGACTTCTGATTAGCCCTGATTGGTGTGGCTTGGTAGATTGAGCTTTGACCTGTGAACCACAGGGTTGCCAGTTCAATTCCTGGTCAGAGCACATGCCTGGTTTGTGGTCCAGGTTCCCAGCTGGGGGTGTGTGAGAAGCAACCAGTTGATGTATCTCTTACATATGAATGTTTCTCTTCCTCTCTTTCTCCCTCTCTCCCCCTCTCTCTAAAAATAAATAAATAAAATCTTCAAGATAAAATAAAATAAAACAACTTCTGTTTAGTCTACCACTAATGGTGCTGAAATGCCTGCAAGTGGAATACAGGCTCTTTCTCTGTTTCTTTTATAAGAGCTAGATCTGTGATAATGATGTTCTAAAGAGTGTTGGGCTACTACGTCCATGGTCCAAAATGTTTTTATTTAAACAAGTTACTGGATCATAAAGTCACTTATAAGCTTAGCATTTCAAGGTAAGCAAGCATTTGGCACTAAAAAAAAGCATTTTATTTGTGGGCAAAATGAAATACACAACACATTTCATTTCTATGTGTGTGTGAAAAAATTGAAAACAATTACTTGAAACTAATATTAATAAATACCAGAATCATTTCATTGTTTTCTCATACTTGAGCTCTTAGTAGTCCTGTTTGGTGGGGTATGTTTTTGTCTATACAGAAAAAATAAATGGCAACATTTTATGTCATGAGGCTTTGGGGATCATCTAGCTCCTTGCAGATTATAACTGTATGTGACAGAAAGATAAAAAGGGGAGAAATTAAGGGTATCACTTGGTATTAGGCAATTGTATTCAAATGTATAGCTAAAATTTTCACTTTTTAACCAAATTTTCAGTATCAGAATCAGAAAGAAAAGAATGAAAAGTTTAAAATATGATATATAATTTACTTCCAGTCAAGATGGCAGTATAGGAAGACATGGCTCACCTCTCAACACAACCACATCAAAATTAACAACTAAAATATAGAACAACCGTCACTCACAACCATCATAAATCAAACTGAATGAAAGTCTGACAACTATGGAATTAAAGAAACCACATCCATCCAGACTGGTAGGAGGGGCACAGACACAGAACAGACTGGTCCCACGTCCACTCATGGTGGATAAAAATTCGAGAGGGGTATCTGAGAAGAGAGGAGTCCCATCCCCACACCAGGCCCCCTGCCCAGGGTTCCAGTACCAGAAAGTTAAGTCCCCACAACTTCTGGCTACAAAAACCAGTGGGGATTGAGTTAGTAGAAGAAACTTCTGGGGCCCCAAGTAGTTCCTTTTAAAGAGCCCACACACAGACTCACCTACTCAGACTCCTTCTGAGATCCAGCACCAGGGGAGCACCTTAAAAGGCATTAGTGGCATAC
Organism: Tonatia bakeri; assembly: GCA_004024845.1. Classification (NCBI taxonomy): domain Eukaryota; kingdom Metazoa; phylum Chordata; class Mammalia; order Chiroptera; family Phyllostomidae; genus Tonatia; species Tonatia bakeri. The sequence continues at coordinate 188,043 of PVIA01001780.1, forward strand.
AGGGAGAAAATGAAGTGCCTGGCATCAAGGCAAATAGAGGCCATTGTCCCTTTTCTAAACCCCCCCGCCCCCACAATCCAGAAAGCTGCTGTCATATGAGACACCACCAACCTGGCTAACACTGTTTAACCTGTCTTAGAGATACCCCAAGACTCTGCCACACCCAACTTACAGGCCGCCCCCCTCCCAAGCTGCTTTTCCACATGAATGACTGGTCTTGGCTCATGCTTTATAACTTCCTAAATCTTTTCAAACAAGCAACATCTGGCTTCAGTGAGCCCCAAGTCTAGCACCAGTAGCAGCCAGTTTGGATTTACAGGTTGGCTTTGCCTGGGAATCTCCAGGCCCAGCACAAGTAGCAGCCAGATTGCTTTTCAGCTCAGACAGGGTGTTCCTGGAGAAAACACAGGTGAGGACTGACCTTGGCCTGCTCCACCCAAGAAAGCTCAGGACCAGTGCACCTAGTGGACAGCTACAGACCACACTGGAGCACCACCATGCCACCACACAGATGATCCTCCATGGAAGGCAGAGGTTGGTAGTCAGTGGTCACACCCAATCTTTGCAGCTGACTGGCCAGGGTAAATCCTACCCATGATCTGTCAACAGCAACCAAAGCTCAACTGCAAGAAAAAGGTATACTCAGCCCACACAAAGGGCGGACCTCAACTACCCAGCTTGAGAGATGGGAGAGGCCATGCCACTGGACCCCACAGGACACCTACTTCATTAGACTACACTGCTAGGACAACGGAGTCAAAGCAGCCCTACCTAATACATAGAAACAAACACAGGGAGGCTGCCAAAATAAGGAGACAAAGAAATGTGGCCCAAATGAAAGAACAGCTCAAAACTCCAGAAAAAGAGCTAAACAAAACAGAGATAAGCAATCTATCAGATGCAGACTTCAAAACACTGGTTATAGGGACACTCAAGGAATGTAGTGAGCAGCATAAAAAACATCCAGTCAGAAACAAAGGATATGCTAATTGAAATAAAGAACAATTTACAGGGAAACAACAGTTGAGTGCCGAGAATCAAATCAATGATTTGGAACATAAGGAAGCAAAAAATAACCAATCAGAACAACAAGAAAGAAAGAAGAATCCTAAAAAGTGAGGATTGTATAAATAGCCTCTGAGACAACTTCAAGAGGTCCAACATTCACATCATAGAGGTGCCAGAAGAAAAGGAGAAAGAGCAAAAAATAGCAAATCTATTTGAAAAAATAATAAAAGAAAACTTCCCTAATTTGGTGAAGGATATAGACATGCAAGTCCAGGAAGCACCAAAAGTCCCAAACAAGCTGGATGCAAAGAGGCCCACTCCAAGACATGTCATAATTAAAATGTGAAAGGTTAAAGATAGAGAATCTTACAAGCAGCAAGAGAAAAGTTAGTTACTAAAGGGGAGTTCCCATAAAACTGTCAACTGATTTCTCAGGAGAAAACTGCAGGTTAGAAGGGATTGGTAAGAAATATTTCAAGTCATGAGAAGCAGGGACCTACAGCCAAGATTTCTCTCCCTAGCAAAGATATCATTTAGAATAGAAGGGCAGATAAAGTGCTTCCCAGACAAGAAAAAATTGAAGGAGTTCATCATCACCAAACCATTATTGTATGAAATGTTAAAAGGCCTTATTTAAGAAAAACAGCAAAAAAATACATACCTACCAACAATAGAATCAAAAAACAAACTAAGCAAACAAGAAGAACAGAGACAGAATTATGGACACAGAAATTGTTTTGATGGTTGCTAAATGGGAGGGAGGTGTGGGGGAATGGGTGAAGTGGTGAAGGGATTAAGAAGTACAAATAGGTAGTTACAGAATAGCCATGGGGATGTATAGTACAGTATAGGAAATGGAGTAGCCAAAGAACTTATGACCCATAGACATGAAAAAATGGTGGGGGGATTGCCTGAGGGAGCGGGGGTGCTGGGTGGAGGGCAGCAAAGGAGGGAAAATCAGGACTACTGTAAAAGCATAAACAAAATTGAATTTATAAAAATAAAATAAAATATGAGATACCTTCTTCTGAGTTGCCCAGAAATTTTTATTACTATGGGTCCTATAATTGATACCATCACAGATATAAATATTCATATTTGAATTGGTTTTACTAAAATATTTTAACTAGTACAATGAAGAAAATCCCAAAGTAATAATAAACTATTTGACAAGCATATATTAGGAAAAAATTGAATTAGTTAAACATGTTTAACTACTTACTATTGTACTTTTTTTGTCATTATAAAAGAAAAGTGTGGTTCCTCTCAACTCTGTCCAATAATGTGTATATTCCTGTGGAAAAGAAATCATAAGCATCAGTGTAATAGTCAGTTATCTTCCTGTTGATATTTTACTTTGTGACTTTCTTAATTGCTATGAGACATAAGATTCTTCTTTATCTTGAGATAAATCACCTAATTTTTATGGCTTAATTTTACATTTAAAACTTAAGTCCTTCAAAAATTTATTTTAGTGTAGGTTGTGAGGTAAAAATGTAATTTGACCTGCATTGAAATAGGTCATTTACCAAAGCTCTCCTCATTGCTTTAGGACATTTGATTTTTTATGCAGTTGCAGTGGAAGAAGGGTTATTTAAGGGACCAGGATAGGACAGGACAACCATTTAATGTCTACTTTGAGGACAGTTGAAAGGGCTGAATAAATTAATACCTGTAAAGCACATAGCATAGTAAATTACTCATAGTTTGGGCTCAATAAATAATACATATTTATATAGATCGAGGAAATGCAAATGATTCATAATATAAAAATAACGACACCATCAGAGCTGAACTTTGAAGTCCAAATTTCATTCATGTGGTGAACATTTCATTAATAATACAGTAACATTGTTACAGGTTCTATAGATATATGACTTTTTAAGTTTAAAAATGTAAATAACCTAGTCAGACTTTCATTTCACTCAAGTGAAAATTTATTTAAACGAAGGTATCTTACAGTCTATGAAGACTGTTTGTATTATAAAAGAATAGCAAGGGGATTTCAGGATCTTTCCACAGCTAAGGACTAACCTTCATACCCAGCTCTTTTCAAGAGTATGTTTAAAAATTTTCTAGTCAGTTTCATGGATGTGTTGATCATTCCTTCCTTTAGGGTTTAATAAACTGATTTTTTGTAACATATTAGGTTAGCTGAATTTATATTGAGGATTAAGGTAAAAAAAAATCATATGAAGAAAATTTTTTCATTTGCTTATAAATGTGAAGACACTTTTATGTATTATGGTATTTTGTGTCTCTTTAATATTGACACATAATTTATCCCTATTTTGACCAGCAAAATGTTTGTTACCTCTTCAGAATTTATATACTTATTTTCTCAAATAATGGGAACTCTATAACCCATTGCTTTTATTTGCCTTGGCTCCCAGGAAGCTCAAGATTAAATTCCATTCTGAATGACAACAACCATCTTTCTCATATTCTTAGTAGAACTATTTTCTTCCTCTGTCTTCATAGCTGATGAGGTGCTGTGTTAGTCAGTTTTTATTGTACAACAAGCTACCCTAAAACTTGGTGTACTAAAACAGTGACAGTTTTCTACTTTTTATCATTCTGTGAGTAGCCGATGATTCTTTAAATGGTGATGCTTGATTGTGACTGCATGGTCTAGGATGGCCACGCTTACTTGCCTGGGGTCTTAGCTGAGAATACAGAATGAATAACTTGGAGTGGTACAACCAAAAACAGATTTGATCTTTGTTCCTGACATAGAGATGCTAAAACCTGAGTGGCAGGATGTTTTGTTACTCATAATGAGCCCCTTTACATTATACCCGAGTTTATATCAGTAAGGTTACTTAAGATGGGACCTATGAAAAGCTTTGGGATTGGTCTAGTCCCTAAAAGAACACATGATGAGAGGGTTGGAACTTTCAGCCTCACTCACTGATGTCTAAGGAGTGGTGGGTGAATGGGCCTGGAGATTAAGCTTTGTCAAAACTCTTGAACAATGACATTTGACGAGCTTCTTAATTAGTGAACAAATACACATGCCACAGCTACACAGAGATAGAGTATTTACTTGTGCTTGGGACTTTTCTAGACTTTGCTTTATACAAGCTTTGTCCAGAAAAAGTCCAGTATTGTTAATATAACAAGAATGCTTTGTGAGACATTGGTGTAAATTGGCAGCCAAGGAGAATGGACAGGAAATCACATCCTTGAACAATGATGACTTCACTGTACTAGTCAGCAGGGGTGGTAGATGCCATTGAGTGAGCTTGTGTACTGTGTGGCCATCGCATTCAAAATGACCGATCAAGTAGAGAAATGAATATGCATTAGATTTTTCATTAAGTTTGAACATTCCTCAGTGGAAACTATTCGGATGATTCAGAAGGCCATACCTATGGGCAAATGATGGTTGGCAGCTTCATCACGACATTGCCCTTGCTCATGCATCATGGCTCATGCATCATGGTTCATACATCATGCCTCACACAGTGTTTTTTGATGAAACATCAAATCACCCAGGTGACCTAGCCCCTCTTTAGCCCATATTTGGCACCATGAAACTTCTGGCTTTTCCCAAAACTAAAATCACCTTTGAAAGGGAAGAGATTTCAGACCATTGATGAGATTCAAGAAAATATGACAGGGCAGTTGATGGCAATTGGGAAAACTGTGTGAGGTCCCAAGGTGCCTACTTTGAAGAGGACTGAGGTGTCATTGCCCTATGTTCAATGTTTCTTGTATCTTATATCTTCTTTGTTAAATATCTCTATGTTTCATATTACATGGCTGGATACCTTCTGGACAGACCTCTTATACCTCTTGATCTGGCTTTTAATTTTTATCCCTTACCAGTAAATAGAAGGAAAGTGTCTTCTTGAGTTTTGTGAGCCATTCTAATAAATTATCACATCTTAGGAGGAAATCATGGGAACACCTGATTTATAGCCAGTTAGAAGTGTGGGAGGCCAGGAACGTGCTACTGGTAACTGAAGTTGGTGCAGGACAGTCTTGTGGGACTGAGCTCTTAATTAAGCTATAGATTCTGCACTAAATCTGAATAGGTAGTTAGTTTCAAAATTGAACATCTAGAGAATCAGAAAACAGCTGATGGCATTGGGAGAGACCCCACTGAGACCACTGGAGTCTCCCTCCATGCAGTTTCATTCTCCAGCTAGCCTAGATTTGTTCACATGCTGGCAGAAGGATCCCCAGGAGCAAGAGAGAGCAAAACCCAATGGGTGAGTACTTTCTAATCCTCTGCATTTGTCATGTTTACCAAAGCATGACCTGGGCCACATTCAAGTGGTAGAAAACTAAACTCAACCTCTTCATGGAAGGAGCAGAAAAGTCCTGTCTCAAAAGGGTGTGCATATATTAAGACTTGAACAAATTGATAGAATTACTACAGCAATATACCTCAAGAACAAAGTTGGAACTTGGAGCAAGGTTTCTTTATCCAAGCTGTGTGATCTTTCCACCCCATCCTATCTCCTCACTGAGAGCTGGCTCTCAGGTCATTGTAATGAACATGCTGATGCCTCTTCACCACAAACACGTACCATAGGAAAGAACAATTCCAAAGGTCATAAGTTTAAAGGAGCAGCCAATATATGGTCCCCAAAGAAACAGTTATAAAACCAGGCAAAGAGATTTTTCTTCTTGTCTGAAATCCAGATACCCAGTATGTACCTGACACATGTCAGAGTCAAGCAGTTTCATAAGGCAAGAACAAAGTTAATTTCAGCTCCATAAGAAGTCTTTTCTTTTCTTTTTCCTTTTTTTTTGTTCATATAAGATGCAGTACTATTGGAGACACAATCATCTTTTACCTGGTCTCTCTGCCACCTCCTGTGGCCTCCAACCTATCCTCCACAGAGCTGCCAGAGTAGGACTGCATAATAAGTGAGTTTGGGGAGGGGGCGGTATGCTCAACTTAGTCCCATCCTGTCTTCTCTCAGCTCAGCCTACCAGGAAAGAGTGGGTGTTCAGCTGTGTTCTCTGCCCTGTAGCAAATGGCCTCCAAGAGGGGCAGGCTTGTGCCTCTTCCACTGAGTTAGTGACTGAAGGTAGGTCAAGGCTACCTAAATGTAAGATAAGGTGTTAGCACAGTTTGGGACTTAAAGCTAAGCCACATATAGATTTTATTAACAATAATAGTGGCTAATCGGTCTTCATTTATATGATTCCTGTATCTTAATATTTAATGACATATGTTGGCCACTAAAAAATATGCATTGCTATATTGGTGTAACCATTATAGACAACAGTATGAAGTTTTCTCAAAACATTAAAAATGGATCTTCCATCAGACCCAGTGGTTCCACTTCAGGGAATTTATCTGAAAAAACCCAAAACACTAATTTGAAACAATACATGTACCCCTATATTTCCTGCAGCATTATTTACAATAGCCAAGATGTAGAAGCAACCCAAGTGCCCATCAGTAGATGAGTAGATGAAAAAGCTGTGGTTCATATGTACAATGGAATATTCCTTGGCCATGAAATCTTACCATTTGCAACAGAATGGATGGAACTAGAGGGTATTATGCTTAGCAAAATGAGTCAGTCAGAGAAAGACAAATACCTTATAATTTCACTTATATGTGGAATTTAAAGAACAAAATAAATGGATAAACAAAACTAAAACAGACTCATAGACACAGAGAGAAGGAAGTTTGGGGGGACTGAGTGAAAGGCATGAAGGGATTGAGAAGTACAAATTGGTAGTTACAAAATAGTCATGGGGATGTAAATGAAGCATAGTGAATACATACAGTCAATAATATTGCAATAACTATGATGCTACTTGGGTACTGGAAATATTTAGGGGAACACTATATTTAGGGGGATACTCTGTAAAGTATATGATTATCTAACCACTAAGCTATAATCCTGAAACCAATACAAAATAAAATTGAATTAAAAAAATAGCAGTGACATGCCCTGGCTGGTGTAGCTCAGTGGATTGAGCATGGGCTACGAACCAGGCATCGCAGGTTCGATTCCCAGTCAGGGCACATGCCTGGATTGCAGGCCATGTCTCCCAGCAACCGCACATTGATGTTTCTCTCTCTCTCTCTCTCTAAAAATAAATAAATAAATAAATAAAATAGCAGTGACTCCTCACTCATATTATTACTTTCCAGTTTCCATTATCCATATCATAATTTTACCACATCGCAATTTGTATGTGTGTGTGACAGACAGTGTGGCATGTAAAAATCTAAAATAGAGCTCTTTTACCCTGGCTGGTGTGGCTCGGTGTATTGAGTGCTGGCCTGTGAACCAAAGGGTTGCTGGTTTGATTCCCAATCAGGGAACATGCCTGGGTTGCAGGCCAGGCCCCCAGTGGAGGGACATTCAAGAGGCAATCACACATTGATGTTTCTCTCCCTCTCTTTCTCTCTCCCTTCCCTTCTCTCTAAAAAATAAGTAGATAAAATCTTTATAAAAAAAATAAATAAAAGAGCTCTTTCAGTGGGATTGTGTATTAGGAAAGGAATTTTTATAAATAAGAGAAATGAAACCCATTGTTATTTCTATATAAAACAACCCTTTCATATTGCCTTAAATAAAGGGATAGAAAACTGCATTGAGAAATATGACTTTAGAAGTTTGCTAATATACATTGTCTCTAAGATCAAACAGATCTTCTATAAAAAAATCATGCAAGTGTCCAGTCACTATTGAAAAATTCTCTTGAAATTTCTCAGATTTGGCTTGTTATATAATTAAGCAATTCAAATTTATCTTGAGAGCTTTTTTAAAAAATCACATTTCCCTTTTTAAGGCTTTCACATCCTGCTCTACCTGTAAGCCTCTCAGTGCAAGGGTTAAGTCAAGGTGATGGTGTATTTTGTAACAAGCATGGAGGTGAGGGAGAGCAGAGAAGGGGTCAGAATATCAGTATATTGATTAGAGAACTTAATGACAGGTTGTGTAGTTTTTCTGACATATAGCATCTAAGATCAAGTTCAAATTTAAGACTCTTCGAGTCTTGGAGGAACAGAAAGCCAGAGAAAACTCTGAAGTCAAAGTCTGCCAGTATTGTCATCTTTTTAATTACCTTCATTGGTATTAGCCTCCCACCAGACAGAAAAATTAAAGTCACTAATAGCTAGTCAAAGTTTATTGATTTTCTTCTGTACGTACATGCAGATATCCACCTGTGCTCCTGAGAAAAACTGCAAAGGTCTTTAGTCATAACAGAATGATATGAATTGGGTAGAGTTGACCAGGAGAAAATGGGAGTTTTACTGGTAAGTGAAATTATAGATTCATGGAAAGAATTAAGGAGGATTTATTAAATGGACGAAGAAGCAAGAACAAAGACACTGAGTTGAGAGTAAAGGCAGCCTGGAGGAAAAATAAGATTATAAATAACAATAGGTACTGTGAACTCCAACCACAACCACAAACCTAAGAACAGATCAAACTCACATTCCGTATGCAGAGACCTGTGGGTCAAGTCTTGATTTAGTTTCTGATAAGCTCTAATGAACACCAGTATAATCTGAGTCATGTATAAATATCACTCTCAATAATCAACATCTAGGTATGTATTTATATCTACAGAGGTATGTAAATATTTTAAAAACTAATTTTGAAGGACACATTTTTGAATGAAATACATTTACCACAAAGTTTCTTATTTTTTACCAATCATTTGTGTTGAGTTGCTGAAGTAAGAAAAGGGACTGAAATGGGACTTTCGAATTTATTGCTAGCTTCATAATCATTATGTGACCTTGTATGTAGTTTAAGGTCACTATCTCATTTTCATGTAATTAAACAAATGTTTGAAAGTATTGAGCTTGTTGTTGAGCGCAACAGGATAAAGAATTTAGAGATTGAACATCCCCAACCTTGGGTGGGAATCCACAAATGGAATTAGAACTTTAGTTTGAGAGGCGGCGTGATGATAAGTGATTTGCAACAAAATCCAAACTAGGCTTCTTAAATGGATGAGGAACCTTGACCATAACATCTGTGAGCCACAGCTCACTCATCTGTGAAGGGGATAAAATAGTTTCTATCCAGAACAGTTGTTATAGTGATCAGAGTGACAGTACATTAAGAGCTCAGGATGATATCCGTCGTTTGTCAACACCTTAAGAAAATACACACATTATTGTATAGCCTATTTGATCATCACAGCAAACCATTCAGTTTTACAAAAGAGGAAACAGATGAGACTATTTAAAGAAATTGCCCAAGTTCCATAATTGGGCTGGTACTTATAATATCTTCTGTACCCCATGGGTCTTTCTCATTGACGTAACTAGTAAAAATGGGTTACAGTGCAGAATCTTGTTAAGTTCCTCTCTGTCCCAGGTCCCCAATAAAAAGCTCCCATTCTTTTCCTTGTGAGCAAGCAAAGTGCCTTTGCTTAAGGAAGAATGTTGTACTGTGGTCTCCAAAGTGGAGCACATAAATCCCAGGGGTGTGCAAGATAATCCCATGAGGGAAGAAATTTTTACAAAATCTAATTATATTTCATTTATTTAATCTTTATCAATTCCTTTTTTCATATCTCTAGTAATTTGCTTGGAGTATTAGTAAAAAAGTATAATATATAATTTCTAAATAAATTAATAGTCTTATAGATCTGTGCTCAAAAACCTTGAAAGGAGTAGTTTATTTTTAAAAATTGGAGATTATCATGGGCTGCGAACCAAAGCATCTTAGGTTCGATTCCCAGTCAGGGCACATGCCTGGGTTGCAGGCCACGGCCCCCAGCAACTGCACATTGATGTTTCGCTCTCTCTCTTTCTCCCCCCCTTCCCTCTCTAAAAATAAATAAATAAAATCTTTTAAAAAAAGATTAAGATAAAGCTTTAAAAAAAAATTGGAGATTACGGCATGGAGGACTAGGTGTGAGAACACACCTGAGATTGCCGTGAAATTTTTTTGAATAAATTAGTGGCAATCAGAGCACTAGTCAGAGAAATGTTATTTTGATACTATTCTGATAACCACATTCTTATGTTCAGGTTAATAAGACATATTGCACACATTTTAGCACAACAGATTGAAGAAACTGTGAGATGCTGCCCAAACTCTTATTTTTAAACAGTTCCAGAAAAATGAGAATTTTCCCCATTTATAAAAACTGTGTTGGCATTAGTATTTCATTCTGGCATTTAGTAGCTTTTATTATCAAACAAATGTTCCTGATTAATCCAAAACTCTAGTGCTGTGGTTTAAGTAAATCCTCCCATATTATTTCTTCCATGGAGGTTATGTACTTTTAATGGGTTCTTAACCTGGGATCCACCAACCTTCTGGAATTGCATTTTAAACAATATATGTTGACATATTTTACCGGGGTCAAAGCCCCTTAAATTCTTAAATGTACCCTTTCACAAAAACAACTAAAACATACCTCTTAACATGTAATCTCCCTATATACCAGGTTGCTTCTCAGTTTTACATACTGTAGCTTAAATATTCTGAATTCCTTCATGTAGAGACTGCATGTAACATTCTGCAGAGCCTGCCAGGTCTCTAGCTGATTAGTTCCAAAGATGACCTTCTATATACCCTTGGCTCACCTTCCTTTCAAGGTTCCCTGACACTTTGAGGCCTCTTACGTAGAAATCCCACCATTTTCCTTAGCTTTTTCTCATAGCTTTCATTTTCAAGCACTCTATCACCGTAGCTCTTCTTTGAGCAATATTACTTGTGGACTCAAAACTGATTTTAGTATGTTAATAAGAATATGATATACATGCTAAGTGAAACAAGCCAGGCAGTGAAAGAAATACCATATGATCTCACTTATAAGTGGAACTTAATCAACAAAACAAACAAATGAGAAAAAAGAACCAGAGACCTGGAAATAAAGAACAAACTGACAGTGACCAGATGGGAGGAGAGAGGGGGATAAAAACGGGAGAAAGAAGGGGGACATGTAAAAATGACCCATGGACAAGGACAATGGGGAGGGGATTTTCATTGGGAGTGGTGGTTGGGTGGGCAGTGGAGAGCAATGGGAGGGAAATGGGGACAACTGTAATGAACAACAATAAAAGAAACAAAATGATAAATAATAAAATGGGAAGAGAATGCATCTAACCTTTGGTGTGAGCCAGGTGTTTATTTCTGTTATCCCTCTAATCCCTGAAGCCCGCCATATTAGCAGATTAGAATATTTATTCTAATTATTGTAGTCCTCTTGCTCTCTTCTCCCTGACATACATGTAAAAGATTCTTTGCTGCAAAGTTGAGTGGAAACACAAGTTAATTTCATCAGAAATAATTATGCCTATATTTTATTCTTTCCACTTCAAAGCATACTTTCTAAGAAAAGTAGAGTAGTAATTGGGTAAGGGAGACATCACTCCTGACTAAACCTGGCCTCTTAAAAATAAGGTTCTTTGTGTTTTATTCATATTCTCCAGAACTGAGTGTGATGTTGGAGCATAATAGGTGCTCAATGGATACTGCATGAATGAGTAAATAGACTGAGCACCTACTGTCTTTGTACAATGGGAGGCAAGTTGTAGTCTCTCCATTAAATAACTGAGGAAACTGAGTCTCAAGGAGGTTGATTAGCTTGTATACAATCATGAGGCAAAATTATCAGATAAAGTCATGTTTCACTAAAATCTTTGTTTTTTTTCTCCTAACCATACCAATAGAATGCCTTCTTTAAACATAAAAAAGAATTAATCTGATATCAGAAACACTTATTATAAATACTCTGAGAAACAATCAATGAATTACAAAGTTTAAATCACAAATTAGAAATTTTTTTTTCCCAACTTCTCTTTTCTGGCAAGTGTAACAAACAAGGTGGCTAACCTATGGTGACCAAACTGAATTCACTTTTGAAGCATATAGGATCAAGCAAAAAATATTCCAATGTAACTGACAAATATTAGAAATATACATTTAGCACCCATAACAGAATACAAATTACCATGTCTTTACTCTCAAATAGTAAATGGCCTGATTATGAATGCAAGAAATATGTGCTATTATAGATATTTTCACATATACAATTTCCCCAAATAATGATAAACCTACAAGAAAAATATTTTTATTATTATTAGACATTCTTATGGCATTCCTCAAAACACTTAAATTTTTTCTAGTTTTAGTTAATATTAAAGCTTCATAAAATTTGAGCTGTTAGTGAATTTTCTTTAGTAACAGGCACTTTGTGTTTATTTCTCTCATTAATTTCAATTATCTACAACTATTATTCTAAAAGCACTGATGTTAACTATTAATTTTCATTCTTACATTTCAAAACATAGGATGGTTCGTGAATTTTCTTGCAGAGTATATTTATGTCATGTCAAGTACATACCACCCACAAAGCATCCTAAGTATAATTTTTTCCCTTTAGAAATTTTTCAATTACACTATTATCTTTTAAACTCAGAATCTTAAACAGTGGTTTTAGAACATATTATTATACATAATGTTAAACAGTATTACTTTTGTCATTTTCACAATTTTTACAACAGTTTAACACTTTAAAAAACAATTTGATTATTATTTACAATCTTCACACAACTAAAAATAAGAACAGAAGGTTCAGTTTCAATCGCAATGTTTTATTTTAATGATACAAGTCATCATGAAAGCACACTAGTAAATTGCAGAGAAAATACAGGAAACATTTCATCTATTAAGCCAAAATCTTCTGTGATGTGTAAATGAATTGCTTAGAAATTTAGTTTATTGACTTTTTAATCTTAGCAATGTAATGTTAAAACCTTATATTATTATTCAGTATAATACACATATACACATATGTTTAAGCCATACCTTGTATTTAAATTATGCAAAGTTGGAATACTATTTCTGAGCTCCAGGAAAGGGGTTTAATCCCAAAAGAAACAAGGAGGCCCTTGTCACATTACAACACCATGAAATAAATGTTATATTAATACAGAAGCTTCTAGTTCAACATTATCATCTGTAGACTTACCTGGTGTTCTGCTCGCTTGACTAATAAGAAACCTTCAAAGTATAGGGGTAGAGAAGTAATCTTTAACCTTTCTTGGAAGATCCTGCGAGGGGCTGGTTTCGGGGGCTTCTTAGCCATCATACTCACTTTTTGTCGTGAGGTTTGTTTTCAACTGTATCCAGTCTCAAACAAAATGAGATCTCCCTTGTGTGAGGGGAAAAGGCAACTGTTCAAAGAGGAAGTCCCAACTCAACTTTAAACCACCAACAGGACACGCATGCACACACACACACACATACACACACTTTGTTTCTTTTACTTTTTATGAGGTAAGAGAAAACAGGCATAGACCAACTTTGAGAAAGCAATCCCTAGTTAACTACATGTACTTAGAATTGCAGGTACAAAATAAACTGAAGATGAATACCACCAGAGGAAGAAAGGAACTGATTTAGAGATAATGGGCTTTAGAAGAGACATCCAGATCACATTTGTTTTCTTTTTATTTCAATTGCTGTCCATTGTCATCCTCTGAAGACATGACTTGAATTAACTCCATTTCACTAAAAATTAATTCATAGAATAATTTTATTATAGCTATTTCTATTGTTTTTCAGGATCAAGATTTGTTTAAATTTTTAGAAAAATTATGGTCTTTATCCCATGTCCATTTTGATGGTCCACTAAGCAGAACATGGTTATGGGAACACGGGATTCCCAACTTTTTTGTCAGTAGTTTGAATTCTAGGGTTACCAGTAGATGTTTGACAAAATATGTTTGGCAGAGAAAGCTATGAATTTTCAAGCTTTTTTTTTTTTAATGCTTTCTGAGCTATGGATCACTGACACTCTGATGCACAGATGGGGGTCCCTACAGTTATCTGGTAAGATTTACAAAGCTACACTGAGGCCAAAATGCAATTAACAGTCCCAGGTGGGAAATGGTCCTTCAGAGAATGGATTTAGGTCGACACTGCAAAAAGAATAATGGAGGAAGGGAACATGGAGAGGACTTCTGGTTCATTTTGCAGGGGTCCTAAGAAGTTACACCATTTCTTATTTCACAGTCAATATTTCAGAAAAACTCATGATTTTGCAGCCTTAGTCTGAGCATTCTCTGCAATTAAACCAGCCTATTCTCAGAAATCAAAACAAGCCAGGAACCTTCAGTCTGATCCTCTTTTTCTAATCGAGAGACCATATGGTTTTCTGCACCACTATGGGTTTCCATAGGCTCTGCAGTAGTAGATATGGGAAGCCAAATTGTCTACGAAGTAAGGTATAACAATACCGTCTGATTGTTAGTAAACTAGAGAAAAGTGTTCAGGTACACTCTTTTTTTTAAAGATTTTATTTTATTTATTTTTAGAGAGAGGAAAGAAAGGGAGAGAAACATCAATGTGTGGTTGCCTTTTGAGCATCCCCCATCCGCAACCAGGCCTGCAACCCAGGCATGTGCCCTGACTGGGAATTGAGCCAGTGATCCTATGTTTCACAGGCCAGCACTGAATTCACTGAACCACATCAGTCAGATGTCTTGCCTTTATATTAAATTGAGACCTGCTTCCTATTTCTCAATTTTTCACATTATAAACTTTAAGTCCAACTTAATTTTTTTGAGATAAAAATCACATTACATTTTAGTTTCAATGTAATAAAAAAATGAGTTAAATGACAAAAGGAAAACTCCTGATTTGAGTAAGTGATGAAATCCCCCTCTTGGCAGCTGGAAGCTGGTGTAGCACAGGGAGGAAGTGAAAGGAGGGCTGAGAACTGAGAAATGAGAAGAAGCAGGGAGGGAGGGAAGATGTTAGGAATCATCAGTAGTTGGAAAACGGTTAGACCTGAAAATTTCCAATATTGTCGTTCCACTGTGTCATTACACTGGCAATCCTCTTACGGATATCTCAAGTTTAGGTGTTGAATAATAAATTTGTAGGTTAGGAAATGTTGCTTTTTGAAAAAGTGTTTAGGCATAGGGAGAAAAGCCAATTTTGCCACTAACTTGCTCTGAGACCTTGAACAAACCACTTAATTTCTTTGGGATCACAACTTCTTCACCTGTGAAATGAGGGGATGGACTAAATGACTTCTTGTCTAGAGTAACGATAGGCTTCTAAGCAGTTTACTTTCCACTCTTTTTCTTCTCTGATTTATTTAAAAAGCAGTCTTGTCAAGTCATTCCCCTGATTAAAACACTTTAAAAGATTGTCATTGATTTTGAGCTTCATTTTTTTCATTCAATAATCAATATTTCTTTGAAATATTTTATTTATTTATTTTTAGAGACAAGGGAAGGAAGGGAGAAATAGAGGGAGAGAAACTTTGATGCAAGACAGAAACATCGATAGGTTGCCCCATCCAGGGAACAAACCTACAGCCCAGGCATGTGTGCTCACTGGGAATCCACCTGGTGACTTTTCACTTTGCAGGATGATGCGCAACAAACTGAGCCACCCTGGCAGGACCAGCACTAAATATTTTTTGAGCATCAGCAATGTATTCAAGCATGGCACACAGGTCTTTTATGATAAGACCCCTTTAAATGAAAACTCCATAAAAAATACTGTCTTCTCTAGTAATTTTGGTTACTCCTATTTTGTCTTTTGAGACAAAACTAAAGGTGAGGAATCACTGCTATAGAAGTGATATTAGTAGCTCTGTCAGAATGATTTAATTTGCTAACCTTATAATTTTCAGAAGAGCTGCTTCTATAATGATAGTTTTTTGTTTTGTTTTTTTAGTTATATGTTCACACTATTTTTGTAGCGTAGGGAAACATTTATGAGTATACTATCAAGAAACATTTCTTGGATGCCACATAGATACAGGATTCACAAGATTTCTAAAAGAGATAAATAACAGAATAATGGCAGTTTTAACAGAAGCTGGAAATTCTAGATAAGGAGATAGTTTGAGGGGTAGAGCAATAATGAAATGCCTTAACCACTTTAAACTCAATATATATGAGGATTAGGTCTACATTTTTCTTCCCCTTCACTTTAAGGTCCATTAGTGCTCCTTTTGGGGGATAAAGTAGATTAATACTTAACATCCATTCCACTCCTTTCTAGTGTGCCATTCTTTACTGAAAAGGCTCAAAAGCTAAATGTTCAGACTTCTTTGCATTCTAGTCAATTACACTGACTAGAAGTAAACTATGAAATACAGAATGGAGACCCCAAAAATAGTGTATTTGTTGTGTCCTTGTTAAGAGAAACAATGTATATGTGATAGAATATAATTGCAACTAAAAACCAAATGGTAGGCACAGGGGTAACTTAGAAAAGGTAAAAGTCGGTCAATTTATAAAGTACTCTGAAATTAAGGACTTAATGCAGACTTTAGGAGTAACAACCATTGAATAGCCAAGTTGTTTTTTGTGAACGCTGCTGCCACCTACCTGCACACTGCAGCACATCTTACAGTCGGGCTAATTTTGTAAAAGGCTGCTTAAAGTGAGTATACTCAACAAATGAACCAACATTTGCCAGTAAACAGTAAAAAAATAAATTTTATATTAAAAGATAAAAGTCAAAATTATACAAATAAGATTATTTCACCTTATCACACCTTAGGTTATAATTTCCAGAGTAAATTGATTTCTGGAGTGTAATTTTTCTGACAAAATTCTCTGATAATAATTCACTAACATTTTCACTTTTGACTTTTGAAGAATAAAACTGTTTTATTCTTCAAAATATTTGAAGAATATTGTACAAGATATTTGAGAACTTAAGCAATTTTATTCATGTGACTCTGTGACACCGAGGCCCCTGATGTAGTATATGAGTATTATTTTGATTTAACATGTAGCCCCAGAGCTCAGTTCAGTTCCTTCACACAAGCCCCATAAGCTTCATCCCTTCCCCTTGCTTTTATTAACTAAAGCCAGAAACAATGGCCAGGTCCTAAGACGGTCTAAGTGTGGGTTTTGTTAAGCTAAAAATAATATCATACCCTAAATTGTGTTTCAGCTCCTGAACCCTGAAGTTGAATGACCCTCTGGCCACCTCTCCAAGAAACCAGACTGGGGGAACTGGAACCTTACTTCAAGACCTGAAATAATGATTTATTGCTATTGACCAGTCAGCAAGACCAGGGATCCCAAACCCCTTACCCATGATGCCTCATTATTTTTGGTCTATAACACCTCTTGTCTGTAAACCATCGAAGAGGTCCAGTTTTTCCAGGAGAAGCTGCCTGTTCTACATTGGGTACTGCTATATAAGTAGCGCTGATTTCTTTCACTGCATCCCCATGTCAGCCTAATTGGCTATCTGCAGTGCTGGTTGGATGAACTCTTTGATCAGTCACATTTATTTGCCTCATCATTTTACTGGGAAATATTGCAAACATACAGAGAAGCTGTAATAATAGTGTTTATAGACACCTATACATCTACCATCTAGGTTCAATAATTGTTAACATTTTATTATATTGGCTTTAATTATATCTTTCTCTTACTGAACCATTTCAAAGTACTTACAAACATCATGGTGTACCCCTCCATACCTTTAATCTGTATATCCTAAGAATAAGGACATACAAGAGTAAGGACATACTTTTACATAAACACAATAACATTATAATGTCTACAAAAATTTTACAATTCCCTAATATTATTAAATAATCAATCAATATTTTCATTTTCCACTGTTCCTTAATGTTCTTTATACTTTCTTTGTTTTGAACCAGACTGACCAAAATTCACATTGCATTTGGTTATATTTCTCTCTCTCCAACATTTTTAATTTTTCAAATCAGGCTTGTTGAGGTATAATTTACTTCAGAAGTCACATCTTTTAAAGAAGCACAGTTCTAAGAGTTTTGACCAATAGATATAGTTATGTGATCACCACCAAAGTCAAGACCTACACTGTCTTTACCACAGCAAAATGTTCCCTCGTGGCCTTTTGTAGTCAGTATCTTTCCTTGCTCCCATCCCACCTCATCCCAGCAACCACAGATCTGACTTCTGGCCATTTACTTTTGTGTAGTTGCATAGATGGAATCACACAGCAGACAGCCTCTGATGTCTTGCTTCTCTCACTTAGTATAATGCTTTTGAGAGTCATCTCTGTTGTTGCATATCTCAGGTGTTTGTTTTATTGTTGAGAAGTATTCCACTGTATGAATGTACTGAAATTTGCTTATTCATTCACCAGTTGATGAGTATATTGCCAGTTTGGGCCCATTATTAATAAAGCCACTATAAACAGTTATATGCAATTCTTTGTGTAGATATATGTTTTTATTTCTTTTGAGCAAGTGCCCAAGCATGGGATTGCTGGGTCATATGTTTAGTGGATGTTAAACTTCATAAGAAATAGGCAACCTGTTTTTCAGAGTGTCTACACTGTTTTGCATTCCAATGAATAATGTATGAAACTCCCAGTTGCTGCTCCTCCTTACAGGCACTTTGTGTAGTCAATTAAAAATTATTTTTACAATGCTGGTAAGTATATGGGTGTGACATTTTAGTTTAGTCTTCATTTTCCAGTGATAATGGTGTTGGGTATTGTTTCCTGTGCTTATTTGCCATATGAATCTCTTTGATGACATGTATATTTAATTTTTGGTTCATTTTAAACATTGGATCTAACTTTTATCTAAGTTAAAATTTTGTTCACATTATGGTTTTGTTTTGCATTTCCCTGCTGGTTGATGATATTAACTTTTGACATTTCAAGGTTCTCTTAACTTGTCCAGTTAACAGGTCTAATTCTGCATTTGTCATTGGCTTTGCATTTAAATTTGAGGACATTTTGAGTAGCACCGTCAATCTTATGAAGCAATTTATATCTTGCAAGATTTTTATTTTCTCTTTGCAATCAATTAACACTGTATTTTGCTTAGTTTTGTTTTGTAATATCTGACAACCAGTGTGAGACTGACCCCCAAATGATGGTGATCCAGTAGGATGATGGACTAGGACTCATGCTCATGTTAAGCTGTGAGAGTAGTGTTGAATATGGACTAATTTTTTAGCAGTAAGTTTGTGAATATTTTTGTGTTATGACTTTTGTTTCTCTATGGCACCTTGTAAGGGAAGAGACCATAAATTTCTCAATAAGTACTGTTAAACTAAAAATCGTTAACTTCCATGACTAAAATCTCCGTAAAGTAAGGTTTGATTGAGCCAAAAATGCTAGCCAAAGACTTGTCTTGGATCGTGGAGTCTAAACCACCAGCAACATGGCGAGGTAGAAAAGACAGCATGTCTATCATCCCAGAGTTATACAAGAATTTTTAGATATTTATTAGGGAGAAGGGGGGGCGGGGAAAGAGGTAGTCTTAAAGAGTTTACATGAGCTATAGGCAAAAGGGTGAGGAATGGTGGGCAGAGCCAGCTCTGGGATGTCAGTAAAGAACTGTGGATTGACCGGGTGCAGAATTTGGAAATCTCTTGTGTAAACAATAAACAGAGTAACCCCTGGATTTAGACTGTGCCTGGCTAAAATAATCTGAGGAATTAAATTTGAAATCTCAACCACAAAGCAGGAATGGAAAAGACTTTGTTAGCTTGCCTGCAGCCACCAACAAACTAACAGTTCTGTGTCTCTCACTCTCTGGCCACTGTAATTTAGAACATCTTGGCATTTCTCCCCTATCATTACCCATGTCATAATTATTTGGTGGAAATCAGAGGTACTTCTGAAATGTAAAGGTTAGTCAATTTATACAGAACTTTAGAATGAAGAACTTGGTGCAGAACTTAAGGACTCACTGCAAGGTAACTGTCTATGTGTGTGAACATTGCTGCCACCAACCTTCATGTTGCAAGCACACTTTATTGACTAGGCTGTTACAGTCTAATAGAGCCTATCTGAGGATAATCTTTTTTTAAAAGGATACTTAAAATAAATGTATTTAACAGAATGTACTCAATATTTGGCAATAAAGCATAAAAAGAAAATAACTGATATTTTGTATTAAAAAAACTCAGAATTAGCCCAGCTGATGTGGCTCAGTTGGTTGGAGAGTCCTCCTGCAAACTGGAAGGTCACTGGTTTGATTCCTGGTCAGGGCACATGCTTGGGTTGCAGGTTCTGTCCCCAGTCGGGACACATATGGAAGGCAACTGGTCAATGTTTCTCTCTTACATGGGTATTTCTCTCTGTCTCTTTTCCTCCCCTTCCCTCTCTCTAAAGTCAAAAATAAAAATTAAAAAAAATAAAACCCCAAAATTATACAAACAAATTTGTTTCATTTTAGCAAATTTAAAGTTATAATTACAACTATGTTATAATTTATAGAGCAAATTGATTATTGGAGTGTAATTTTTAAGGTCTAAAATATTCTTTAAAGTAGTTTTTGCAATTACAAATTTTAAATTATCTACGTAAAATCATAAGTAACTAAAAGTTTCCTTTCCCTTTCAAGTTACATTTCTGGATACTTTATAACCTATATGCATGTCTAATACACACACTTCCATAGACAGATACATAAACATGCACACACACACATTTTACTTATGTAAGTAGTTGTAATGAAAATTTAAAGATCTAGTCAGTTGTCATAACAGTTCATAAGAAGAGACGATGTATTTTGAGGGAGTGGGGGTCTATAATGACAAATCTGGGTTTTATAAACATTACTCAACCAGCTACCCTATTTTTGAATGCTAAAACCATGGTGGGGATAGAAGGAACTGAAAATTTGTTTGGGAACTATGGAGTCTTCATAACTTTCTGTTTTCATAATGGTGCCGCTTCTCAAGAAAAGAGCAGTTAACCCCTGACACTTTTTGTGACCTGTGCTCTCTACACCTGCATGTCACTGCATTTCAAGTTTCTCAAAAATACCTCCTGGAGTTACTGTTTACAGTGGAAGCAGAGGGATATAACTTTGCACTTGGAGCTCTACATCTATTGAGCTTGTTTAAATTTCCCCCTAGAGGTAAAGTGTATTGATTAAGTGCTCAGTTCTGGAATCAGAAGACCAGGGTTCAATTCCAGCTCTGCCTTTAATGGTAATGTGATCTTGAGCAAGTCACTTAAACCCTGTCCCAGCTCTGTTGTATATAAAATGGAAATATTAGTCATCTTCTCTCAAAGGAAAGTTCCAAGAATTAGGTAAGTTACTACATGGAGAGCATTTAGAATAGAACTTGGTATATAGTACACACTTAATAAACGATAGTTTTTATTTATAACAAGTGTGACAGTGTAAAATTATACGTGTAGCCTGATTGGCAAAACTTCTAAGGCTAGGCCAAGTTTAAAAATCACCATGATAATGCCAATTACATTATTTACAATGGAATTCTTACTATGTTCCGGGCATTTCACCTAGATCTTAAACGAAATTAACCCAATATCTCAATAACTTTCATATTATTCCCACTTACAAACAAGGTCATTGAGAAGCAGTTCAAGTTGCCCATTGTGGGAGAATTAGTAGAATTTAAGCTTGTTGGATTTTAGTTAATTTGTAACCTCTCCACCAGCCCCACCCCCCAACCCCTACACACACAAGAGGAAAACAATGGCCTTAGCTCAACTCTTGATTAAATAATTCATTAAATAAGTAATGTATTTTCTGATTAAAATCCTTTTGGGAAATTTTATTAAAGAGTAAAAATAGGACTTAGTTCCGTAGGATAACAAAAATAGGAAGAAGTCTTCAGAGCACCTAATTTAGCCTTCTCATTAGATAATCACGAAAACAACGAGAACGGTGCCCCAGTTTGTCTCAGATGATACAGCTGAGCCGCTGGGGCAGGTTTCAAGATTCCTGATCTAGTACTTCTTCCAGGACATCACGCTTAAATGATCGACATTTACACAAATCATTTTGTTAGCAATGCATCATGAAAATATTACCCACGCATTTGGTGAAAAAATAAAACACTATCACGTTTTGCTTTACAACAGAATCGTTGAAATTCCACACAGCGCTGAACGAGCAAAAACGGTTCCCAAAGCCGAACCAGTGAAATAAACGCCCACTTTCAAGCTCAGCCGCCGCGTGTAAGAGGTGTAAGGGGCGGGGCTACGGGAAGAAGCTCGGTCGGGACTGCGAAGGGCGGAACTGCGAAGGGCGGAACTGCAGCGGGTTACAATGAGGGGGCAAGTCTGTAACGGCTGTCTTTCTATTGGGTTGCGCTGCCCGTTTTGCGCATGTGCAGCTTATTTCAAACTGGAGAGATCGCTAGACGCTTGGTGTTTGCGAAGGTGGGAGCCAATGGGCGAGGGGCCGGGTGAGCGCTCTCTGGTTGGCTCGAAGCTCCCTTCCTCCTGCCGCCGCCCTCTTACTCCCGCCTCTGCTTCTGCTTCCCCCTGCTACACTGTCAGTGCTGCCCGGGAGGGCTCCCACCTTAGATTACCTGCGCGGGCGCGGTGTGGCCCGAACATGGCTGCGTCGGGTCTGGTAAGTGGCTGCTGGCCGCTTCAGGCGAGTGGGAGTCCGGCTGCCTGCGGCGCTCGCGCCCGAGGAGGGGGAGAACGAAACCGGGCCCCGTCTGTGACTTCTTGGGGGTTTCAGTGGGAAAGCCGCGCGAATATTTCGATGTCTGAAGTGAATGTTTGCCGATTGCCAGAGCTTATTTACTTGTACTGTTTTGTCAAGTTTTCCTGTCGTGATTTCGGTCGTGATGACTGACAACTTTCTCTTCAGGGAATCTTGTGATTTCTCCTTTTTAGACTCACTCCGGTTCCTAGTCCTCCAGATAGTTTTCTGTCGGTAGAACTGGTGAAATGCCTTAAGTGTGCTTGTGCTTCGGACACGCGGGTCTGCACGAGCCGATTGTTTACGGGGAATCTGTTTCTGATGACGTCTTCGGAAGGGCGGCCGGGGAAAGGTGCGAGCTGTCAAAGGCGGGGGAGGGCGCCGTTTGTTCACGTGCTTCTCAGCTCCCTCGGAATCTACAATTCTGCGTGTCAAACTTCGCTGTGGTTACCATGTATCACACAAACGACATCATCGCCTACCCTAAACTTGTATTTCTGTTCCCCCCCTTTTTAAAGAAAATCTTCAGCATCCATGTACTTCCATTTTTGTGAAGTTATATTTGTATGCATAAAGAGACGTGTGAAAGGGTGGTATGAGGTGTACTTTTTTTTTTTACCGTGAACACATATTATTTACGTTATATAATAAAAAAGGAATATTGGGGAGAGAGAAGAGGAATACAATTTACTGTTTAAGAAAACTTAATATTTTTGTTTTTAGGTTCACAGCAAAATTGAGAGTAGGTACAGAGAGATTTCCCATATACCCTTTGACCCCACATAGGCATAGCCTCCTCCATTATCAACATCCCCCACCAGAGTGATACATTTTTTAAGCTGGTGAACTTACATTGACACATTATCACTCAAAGTACATAGTTTTCATTAGGGTTCACTCTTGGTGTACATTCTGTGGGTTTGGACAAGGATGATATGTATCTATTATTATGGTATCATTCAGAGTGTTTTCACTGCCCTGTACATTCTCTGTGCTTGCTACTCGTTCCCCCACCACCCCAACCCACGTAACCACTGGTCTTTTTACTCTCTCCATATTTGCCTTTTCCAGAATGTCTTATAGTTGGAATTATCCAGTACGTAGCCTTTTTTGACTGACTTCTTTCACTTAGTAATATGCATGTAAGGATCCTTTATGTCTTTTTATGGCTTGACAGTACATTTCCTCTGAGTGCTGAATAACATTTCATTGTCTCTGATATACATAGTTTATTTATCCACTCACCTACCAAAGGGCATCTTGGTTGCATCCAGATTTTGGCAATTATGAATAAAGCTGCCATAGACATCTGTGTTGTGTGGACATACATTGTTGACTCCTTTGAATTAGTACAAAGGAACACAATTGGTGGGTTATATGGTAATAGTATGTTTAGTTTTGTAAGAAACCACCACACTGTTTCACAAAGTAGCTGTACTATTTCGTATTCCAAAATGAATGAGAATTCCTTTTTTTAAAGTATATTTTATTGATTATGCTATTACAGTTCTCTCATTTTTTTCTCTCCTTTATTCCCCTCCACCCTACCCCCGACCAGTATTCTCCCCTCGAGCACACTGCAACCCCTCCCGCCCCCCGCCACCTTAGTTCATATCCATGGATTGTACATGTAAGTTCTTTAGCTTCTTCATTTCCTATACTATTCTTAACACCCTGTCCTTTCTATTTAGTACTTGCCATTTATGCTTCTTATTCCCTATACCTTTCCTCCCATTTTCCCCCTCCCACTCCTCACTGATGACCCTCCATGTGATCTCCATTTCTGTGATTCTGTTCCAGTTTTAGTTGTTTGCTTTGTTGTTGTTGTTGTTTTAGGTTCAGTTGTTAATAGTTGTGAGTTTGTTGTCATTTTACTGTTCATATTTTTGATCATCTTCTTTTTCTTAGATAAGTCCCTTTAACATTTCATCTAATAAGGGCTTGGTGCTGATGATCTCCTTTAACTTGACCTTGTCTGAGAAGCACTTTATCTGCCCTTCCATTCTAAATGAAAGCTTTGCTGGATAGAGCAATCTGGGATGTAGGTCCTTGCATTTCATGACTTTGAAAACTTCATTGCAGCCCTTTCTTGCCTGCAAGGTTTCTTTTGAGAAATCAGCTGACAGTCTTATGGGAACTCCTTTGTAGGTAACTGTCTCCTTTTCTCTTGCTGCTTTTAAGAGTCTCTCCTTATCTTTCATCTTGTCTAATGTAATTATGATGTGCCTGGATGTGTTCCTCCTTCAGTCCAACTCCTTTGGGACTCTCTGAGCTTCCTGGACTTTCTGGAAGTCTGTTTCCTTTGCCAGATTGGGGAGTTCTCCTTCATTATTTGTTCAAATGAGTTTTCAATTTCTTGCTCTTCCTCTTCTCCTTCTGGCACCCCTATGATTCGGATGTTGGAACTTTTAAAGATGTCCTGGAGGTTCCTAAGCCTCTCCTCATTTTTTTGAATTCTATTTCTTCATTCTTTTCTGGTTGGATGTTTCTTTCTTCCTTCTGGTCCACACTGTTGATTTGAGTCCCAGTTTCCTTCCCGTCCCTGTATATTTTCCTTTATTTCACTTAGCATAGCCTTCATTTTTTCATGTAATTTGCGACCATATTCAATCAATTCTGTGAGCATCCTGATTACCAGTGTTTTGAACTGTGCATCTGATAGGTTGGCCATCTCTTTGTCGATTCATTATATTTTCTCTGGAGCTTTGATCTGTTCTTTCATTTAGGCCCCCTTTTTTTTTTTTTTTTGTCTTAGCACGCCTGTTAGTAGTGAGGGGCAGAGCCTTAGGTGTTCAACCAGGCGGGGCAATCCACATGGCTGCTGTATGTGGGGGAGGGGTCCAAGAGGGAACTGTGGTGCTTGCTCCACTCTCTGTCGGATTTCAGTCACTTCTCCCACTACCCACAAGCAAATTGGGCCCTTCTGGTGCTGATTCCTGGGTGGGTGGGTTTGTTTACATTCTAGGACCCTGTGGGTCTGTCCAAGGAACTCTCCTGTGAGGCTGGGAGTTTCACCTGCTGCCTCAACCCCCACAGGTGTTTTCAGTCAGTGGTTTTGAGGCTTTATTTCTCCACACTGGAACCCTGGGTTGTATAGTCTGTCTCACTCTCTAGTTGTTCCTCCTGGTTTATCCGCAGGTGAATGTGGGACTGCCAGCTGCAGCTTGTCTGCCTGGTCCTCCAGCCACTGCCTTGCTCCTTGTCCCCTCCTCCCCTGCTTCCTGTCTCCACCTCTTCTGGATGAATATTTCTTCTTTAACTCCTTCATTTTTGGACTTCTGTACACTTTGATTTTCTGGTAGTTCTGGGTTGATTTTTTGTTTGTTCGTTTTTAAATTTTTTGTTGTCCTCCTTTTGGTTGTGCAAGGAAGCAAATTTTATTTACTTACACCTCCATCTTGGCTGGAATTCTGAATGAGAGTTCCTATTGCTCTACATCTTCACCAGCATTTGGAGTTGTCAGTGTTGCAGATTTTGAAATTCTAGTAAGTGTAGTGGTATTGTTTTAGTGACCTCTTTTCATATACTTATTTGCTATCCATATATGATCTTAGGTGATGTATCTATTAAGGTCTTTGGCCTATTTATTTTTTATTTGGGTTGTCTGTTTTCTTATTGCTTAGTTTTTAAATTTCTTTGTATATCAGATGTGTCTTTGCAAATATTTTCTCCCAGTCTGTCTTTGTCTGATTATTCTCTTAACCACAGTTTATTTTTCAAATTCCTATCATAATCTCTGAGCTGTTTAAAGCCTTTAGTTCTAATAATTCACTTTACATTATAATCCATTTAAAAAGACAAAAGTGGAGAGATTATCCTCCATCATTCCTATATTTAGTAGTTTTTAACTGGGAGTGGTTTTGCCATTTAGGAAACATTTGGTAAGGTCTGGAAAAATTTCAGGTTGTCCTGAGAAGAAATTGGTAGGGGGGTACTAAGCACCTAGTGGGTGG
Organism: Tonatia bakeri; assembly: GCA_004024845.1. Classification (NCBI taxonomy): domain Eukaryota; kingdom Metazoa; phylum Chordata; class Mammalia; order Chiroptera; family Phyllostomidae; genus Tonatia; species Tonatia bakeri. The sequence continues at coordinate 214,364 of PVIA01001780.1, forward strand.
AGGCCAGGGATCCTACTAAGCATTATCTTATAATGTATAGAATTGGCCTTCACAACAAAGAGTCATCCAGCCCAAAATGTTTATAGTGCTGGGTGTAGGAACCCTGCTGATGTTTATATTATTTTCTTTAAGAAACAATCTTGCAGTGGGTGGAAGAAACTAAAATTGAAACTCACTGAAGAAAGAGTTGAAATCAGCAGTTTTTGATTGTGTATTTGTTTTGAAAATTAAAATTTTTTACATTCTAAGATTTTAATTGAGGATTAAGAGATCTTGTTTTGTTCACCACTTGTTCTCAAGTATGCCTAAATAGCGCTTGGATCTATAGTAGGTACTCATTTAATATTTGTCTAATGAATGAACTATCTAAGCCTTAAAATTTTCTACTTCAAAGGGGGACAGCCCTTGCTGGGTGGCTCATTTGGTTGGAGCATCCATTTCAAACACCAAAAAGGTTGCAAGTTTGAATTCCAGTCAGGGGATCTAACTAGGTTGCAGAGTACCATCCCTGGTTAGGGTACATACAGTAGACAACCAGTTAATGTTTCTCTCTCTCTCTCTCTCTCTCTCTCTCTCTCCCCCCCCCTCCTTCTCCCTCTCCCTCTCCCCCTCACCCTTCCTCTTTCTCTAAGATCAGTTAACATATCCTTGGGCAAAGATTTTAAAAGGTGGGGGAACACAAGGTACTTAATAGGTGTTATTTAAGGTTCAAGAATGTGTGCAAATTTAATGTGTCTTTCAATTTACTGTGTGAAATTAGAAGAGTGGCCTTAAATTAGGCCTTGGAATGTAGGTAACTAACATTTTCAGTTTACTTCAGTGTTCAAAATGCTGATTGATGGACAGAGACCAAAGTGCTTGAGTTACTTTTCATTAGATGACTGTGATAAAATAAATGGAGATGTGTTTGTTCCTTATTTTGCTACCTATGAAGTAGATTTCATCTTTTGCTGCTTAGGTACTTCCTGAGGATAACAGGCTATGTGAAATACTCTTACCTTCTTTAAAACAAGACATTGTTATCTCATAAGTTTTTGGTCTTATTTATTTAGCATGTCAAACAAAACAAACAAACAAGCAAAATATAACCAAAGGGGAGGAGCTCCTTTCTTTCTTCTGCATAGATGAGTAACACATTTTCTAGCATGCTTATATTGGGGGTGAAAGAAAGCTTGTATTTAAATAAATTGTAAGCAAAGAAACCAAATCGATGATTTACTTTTTTTTTTTCAGGATCATCTCAAAAATGGCTACAGAAGAAGATTTTGCCGACCTTCTAGGTGATTTATATACTTATATATAGTTTAAGATGACTTTTCTTCCCATCTTCAGAGAGTAGAATTTTTAAATGAAGAAAGGAAAAATTATTATCTTTGACTAAAATAATGATTTATTTTTTAAATGCATTCTTTCTATAATTAAAAATTTTTTTATTGTTTTTCAATTACAGTTGTTTCTGTATTTCTCCCATTACTCTCCCCTTGCTGTACACGACCCGCAGCTCCCACATTCAATTCTCCCCCATGCCTTGTCTTTGTCCTTGGGTCCTTTACAAGTTCCTTGACTTGACACTTCCCCATCTTTCTCCTGTCATCTTCCTCCTACCTCCCTTCTGGTTACTGTCAGCTTGTTCTTTATTTCCATGTCTCTGTTTCTATTTTGTTTTCCTGTTTGTTTTGTTGATAAGGTTCCACTTGTAGGTGAGATCATATGATACTTGTCTTTCACTGCCTGGCTTATTTCACTTAGCATAATGCTCTCCAGTTTCATCCATGCTATTGCAAAGGGTGGGAGCTCCTTTCTTTCTGCTGTGTAGTATTCCACTGTGTAAATGTACCACAGTTTTTTGATCCACTCATTTACTGATGGGCCCTTAGGCTGTTTCCAGCACTTGACTATTGTAAATAACACTGCTATGAACATTGGGGTGGATAGGTTTTTTTGAATTGGTATTTCTGGAGCAAGGGACATAAAGGAAAAGAGAGACAAATGGGACTTCATCAAAATAAAAAGGTTCTGCATCCCAAAGGAAATACCAGCAAAATGAAAAGGGAACCAACCATATGGGAAAATATATTTGCAAATGATACCTCTTAAAAGGTTTGATCTCCAAAATATGTAAAGAATTCACATGACTCCATACCAGAGAAACAAATAATCCAATTAAAAAATGGGCAAAGGACCTGAACAGATACTTCTCCAAGGAGGACATACGGAGGGCCCAGAGACGTATGAAAAGATGTTCAGCATCACTAGCTATCAGAGAGATGCAAATTAAAACAACAATGAGATATCACTTCACACTGGTCAGAATGTCCATCATAAACAAATCAACAAACAACTAGTGAGGTTGTAGAGAAAATGGAACCCTAGTACACTGTTGGTGGGATTGCAGACTGGTGCAGCTACTGTGGAAAACTATGGAATTTCCTCAGAAAACTAAAAATGAAACTGTCTTTTGACCCAGCAATTCCACTGCTTGGATTATACCCTAAAATAATGATTTCCATTTCCACTGAGTAGTCACTTTAGTTATTTTATATTAAGAAACAAATATTAATGTAAGCATGCAATGGCTTAGTGACAATGAGAAAAGTTCATTTGATAAATGATGGACTAGGTAGAGGCCATTACAACTGATGACAACTATGGGAAAAGAAAGCACTCTAAAGAATGGATTAAATGGTAATAGAAAGATGCAGCTTGTTCAGTGGGACTAAAAGAAGAGGTAGGTATGGTTATAAAGGGTCAGTAAAAGAATCTTTTTTGGTGATGGAACTGTTTGGTATCCTGATTGTGGTGGTGATATCTGAACCTATATATGATTAATTGTATAGAACTAAATAATATACACACATTAGTACATATAGAACTGGAGAAATCTGATTAAGATTGGTGCATTGTATCAGTATCAGTATCCTGGTTCTGGTGGTATACTAACGTTTCACAGAGTGTTTTGAAATTTAAGGGAAACAGTAAAGTGAAAAAGGGATCTCTTATATTAGTTTTTACAACTACACGTGAATGTAAAAATAATTCAATATAGTTTTTAATTAAAAATTTATACTGATTCATAAGCTACTGTTAAGATTAATGATATTGAATCAAAAGTGCATTCGAGAACTTGTAGAGAAGACTGTGTTACTTGGAGCTGTTAGGACTTGTGACAGTAGAGTCTTTATTAAAAAAGAATTTCAGGACTAAATGGATTTGTTAAAAAAAATTTATGTTCTTGTTTATGTACATCTAAAGCCTTACACAGCTTTAGACATTGCTGTCCTATCTAGGAATATAATTATTAATGTAGATAATGACATACTACTTCACATACTTTTCTGGGAATTCTTGGAGTCAAGTACTTATTTTGTCCTCAGAAGGTAAAGGTGAGGTTTTCCCCATTAAGTAAATTAACATTTTATAATAAGGAGATAGGGAATTTTCAAAGTAGATGGTAATGTAAATAACAGATACTTTCTGGAAATGTATGTTAAAATATTTTCCTTCTTTCCTCCTTATTAGGGCACCTGACATTAATTTGAGGCAAGACCAAAACGTATTGGTAATCTTACAAGACTGCTTTGAGGAAAAAAGTAAGATTTCATTCCCAAATGGACTTTGAGGGTCTGGATGGATGAAGATACTAATTTGTCATACTAATAATCAAATGCAGCAAATATGTTTCAGCATCTATTATAAAATACTATAAAATATTTTCCCAGGAGTTTTGATTACATGTGCAATCTTTCATGTATTCAGTACCCAGAGGATAATACGGGCAAAAATGAGAATTGTCATTCTCTTTAGTTCACACTAGATTCCCATAGTATGGGAATTCATAAATAATTATACACAAGAAAAAAGTATTTCATGTAATAGAAATAAATGTACAGAATTCTTGGGGTCACTAGAGAGCTTGAAATAATATTTGGTGATTTGCACCCATTTCTAAAGAAATGGTGAATTATGTCAAAAACTTTTCTAAGTTTTTTGTCAGTGTCAGAAGGTATTGGAATAAGAAAATAGTCCAATCAAAGAAATAAATACAGACCATGAAAAAGTATCTTCTATACAAGCTCTGAAAGATCTGACACGTATTTCTTCAGCATCTTGCTTGTCTTTAATTCCTGATGCCTTCTGGGAACATTTGAATTTTGTATTGATGTCTGTACTTATTTTAAGCTAATTGTGTTTAAAGAGTAAACAGATTTATGCGTCATGTAGAGTTTCTTTTAATTGTAACCAAAAGATTTTATACTGTATTTTATTTTTAAAAATTTCTTCCTTTTTTATTTTTTTTTTAGGTCTTGCCAATTATTTTAGCACAGATTCTACAAAATCAATACTTTATTCAACACCCAAAGAAAAAGACACTTGTCTTAAGTCACCAATAAGAGTGGTAAGTCAAAAAGAAAAGGTAGTACAGGTTTAACATTTTAATGAGTGAAGCAATACTCAATGTAGTGTGGTACATTTTAGTTACTTGTAAATCTTATTCTTAAGAGGGAATCTTACATTCCCATTGATTTTTCTATAAAATTTGGGGGTATTTGTGAAAATTTTGAATTGACAATTCCTGTGTTTGAAATTAAAGGTCTGGGGATGTGAATTATCAAATTATAACACAGTCTCATTTTTCACTTCTAAAAAATACTTAAGTTGGGTTTTTAGGAAAGTGGACAACTTTTGAAGTTCCTAATATAGGTTGACAGATTTGTTTTTTTTCTGAAAACTGAAGCAATCTGTTTGCTGCTATATGGGAAAATCAGTATTTTATTGCTTATATATCTTAAGAGGGCAGGGTGATTTAAATCTACAAAATGGAAGATTTTCAAATAGAGTTTTTGAAACTAATGATTGAAGAAAAATTATTCAAAAGTACAATAGAAATTGGAGATAAAAATCATAAATGCTATAAGTAATATTTATAAGAAACTGGTATAAACAAATAATTAAACATATATAGCATTTTGGTTGAATGGAATGAACAGATCTGTTTCTTTCGGAACTGAGGGATCTTTTTGAATGTGATACATTGATTTTTGAAAGTTATATCAATTTTAAATTTTCTTGACTTGGTCACAAAGTATTACTTGTTTTTGATTTGTTTTGCTAATATTTAAGATCTTTGCATTGAATAGTATTGTCTTTCTTTCCTAGATAAAGCCAAATTGTTTGCTAAAGTAGTTTAAGTGTACAACTCTACCAGCTGGCTTATTATTTTTAAATACTTGATTTTTTTCTATTTAATAACAAATGTTTTTAATCAGATTTGGTAATTTAACTGAGTAGATCTAATGTTATATTCCTTTTAGGCTCAGTCCCAGATATCACATTCAAAGTCAGTTTCAGTTTCTTTAAGAAAGAAAGGAACCTCTCAGCAGTTCACTGTAGAACCAAGTGAAGCTGCAAAAGAATCAGGTTGGTGTCATGCCCATGGGTGTTACTTGCCTAGATATCTGTCTCTGTATCTATCTATCTGTCTGTCTATCAATCAATCATTTATCTGTCTATCATCTATGTATCTATCTTTTCTGTTGAATTTATTGGGGTGACAAAAGTTAATAAGATTACATAGGTTTCAGGTGTACAATTCTATAATACATTAGATATATTTAAAAAGTTAGAAGTGCTGCTGGTGATACCTGTGTTGGTTTGAGTGACAAGATCATGGCCAGTCTTAGCAGAATTGTGAAATGAAGTTGTTTTTGCTTCCCTCTCAAGTCCATTTTTAGAGTTATTTTTTTTCAATCATGAATAAGAATAAGTTTTATGTGATTATCTGTTCTTTTGTTTTAATGGTAGGAACATTGCTTACTAGGATGTGATGAGACATTAAATAAGAATTATTATAAGGACTAGCTTTAGTAGTTTTCAAATAGATTTTTCTTTTAAAACAATAATGTTTTTTTAATCTCACACATTTTCTTGTGTTCAGGAATTCAGTATAGCCTAGTTAAATGATCCTGACATGAAATCTGTCGTGAAGGGTTGGTAAGACGTTGGCCAGGGATTTAATCATCTGAAGGCTTGACTGGAGCTATATTGTTCAAAGATGACTCACTCATGTGAGCTAGTTGCTGGCTGGAAAAGTCCTTTCCACGAGCTTTTTGAGCATCTTTAAAAACAAATTTTTTTCTTGATTAATGTCTAATTGACCTGTAACATTATGTTAGTTTCACATGTACCTCGTAATCATTTGCTATTTGTAAATACATAGTTGCTGTTCTCTTTCTCCCTTCTAATTTTGTTCCATTTATTTTTTTAAAAATACATTTTATTGATTATGCTATTACAGTTGTCCCATTTTTTCCCCTTTATTCCCCTCTGCCCTGCACCTCCCCTCCCACCAGCATACTCCCTCCACCCACCTTAGTTCATGTCTATGGGTCATATATATACGTTCTTTGGCTTGTCCATTTCTTATACTATTCTTAACACCCCGCCCCTTCTATTTTGTACATACCATTTATGTTTCTTATTCCCTATATCTTTTCCCCCATTCTTCCCCCTCCTGCTCCCTGATGATAATCCTCCATGTGATCTCCATTTCTGTGATACTGTTCTTGTTCTAGTTGTTTAATTTTTTTTTGTTTTTTAGGTTCAGTTATTGATAGTTGTGAATTTGTTATTTTACTGTTTATTTTTTTAAGATTTTATCTATTTATTTTTAGAAAGGGGAAGGGAGGGAGAAAGAGAGAGATAAACATCAATGTGTGGTTGCCTCTCATGTGGCCCCCACTGGGGACTTGGCCTGCAACCCAGGCATGTGCCCTGACTGGGATTAAACCTGCAATGCTTTGGTTTGCAGCCCGCGCTCAATACACTGAGCTATGCCAGCCAGGGCTTACTGTTCATATTTTTGATCATCTTTTTCTTAGATAAGTCCCTTTAACATTTCATCTAATAAGGGCATGGTGATGATGAACTCCTTTAACGTGACTTTATCTGAGAAGCACTTTATCTGCCCTTCTGTTCTAAATGATAGCTTTGCTGGAGAGAGTAATCTTGAATGTAGGTCCTTGCCTTTCATGACTTTGAAAACTTCATTCCAGCTCTTTTTTGCCTGCAAGGTTTCTTTTGAGAAATCAGCTGACAGTCTTATGGGAACTCCTTTGTAGATAACTGTCTCCTTTTCTCTTGCTGCTTTTAAGAGTCTCTCATTTTTAATCTTGTCTAATGTAATTATGATGTGCCTGGATGTGTTCCTCATTGGGTTCAACTTCTTTGGGACTCTCTGAACTTTTTGGACTTCTGAAAGACTGTTTCCTATTTGCATTACTCCTCTACTTCTTTTGTTCCATAGTACTTAAGGGACTGAACCTGACACTGCCTAAGGCTTTGCTACTCTGCCATTGCAGTGGAATGGGGTGCTCCAAGACTTGGGCTGTGGAGTGAGTGTTAGAGTTTCCCACTAGGTCTCTGAGTGTTTCCCTTCTAGAGAGTGCAGGTTACCCCTAGCCTACTCACCTATTGGATGTTCTGGATTGCAGGCCTCTCCAGAGCCCAGTATGTGGGTATATATATTTGGTGAATATAAAGAAAACCCAAGGAATTAATCACATTGTCTGTTGTTGCTTAAGACTGGCAGTGCTTGACAAATATACCTTCTTTTTTCCAGCTTTCAGAGTTCTGTTATTGTTGTCTGATGGATAATTACTAGAAAATGTAGTTGTATTTAAAGTGAAAAGCATGAAAAAGTGAGATTATGACATCTTGTTCTTGAATCAAAAGCCATTTTTGCTTGTAATTTTAATTTTTAATCTTTGCTTCTTAAGAACATGAATCAGTATAAATGCTATCCCATCATTCTGTTTTCTTTGATATTTGAAGGTTAAGGGTTAAGAGGAGATATATACATATACATATCTTCATATGTACATATAAAGATAATACTTATATTTATATTCTCTTTATATGTACACATATCTGTTATATATCTCTATATCTGTATACTGTATATATCTCTGTTATTCTATATATGTGTATGTATATGTTTAAATATGTGCTTAGTTAGCTGTCCTTGTTTACTCTTAATCTAAAGATTGAATCTTGCCCTGGCTGGTGTGGCTCAGTGGAGTGCCGACCTGTGAACCAAAGGGTCGCCCGTTTGATTCCCAGTCCGGGCACATGCCTGGGTTTTGTGCCAGGTCCCCAGTAGGGGGCTCATGAAAGACAACCACACACTGATGTTTCTCTCCCTCTCTTTCTCCTTCCCTTCCCCTCTGTCTAAAAATAAATACATTTTAAAAATCTTTTAAAAAAAGATTAAAAAAATTTAAGGATTCCTTTAAAAAAATAAAGATGGAATCTTTTAATTTCTCTAAGATTACTTCATTGTTTCAGACATGCAAAGATTTATTCAGATCTTGAATAAACTGACTATCAATAAAACTGTGAATCTCTTTTATTTGAGGATTTGTTATTTCAAACTTCAGAGCATGAACCAAAATACATATTTCAGTTCATTAATTTCAGAAATTATAAAGTATGTACTTATGTATTTTAATTGTAGATCTTTGATTATAAGCTTAGTTATCTGTGAATCTTCTAAAAATTATTTTAACTGAAATAGTTGATGAATTTAAAAAAGGTTCTAATATTATTTAAAAATATTAAAATATCTTCACATAATTTTCTTCTAGTCCAGGCTCATGAAGTCCATCAGAAAGTTTTGGCAACTGATGTTGGTTCTAAAAATACTCCTGACTCGAGAAAATTGTCAGGTAAAAAACTAAAAGATCATTTCAGTGAAGCCGATGAAGAATTTTACTTATCTGTTGGTTCACCTTTGGTTCTTTTGGATGCAAAAACATCAGTACCGCAAAATGCTATTTCGCCTATTGGGCAAAAGAGAGAGACCTACATTATGGAAGATTCAATAAATATGCTGTCTTCAAGTACAGAGATTTCTCTTAAAACCAGAAAAAGGTGAACTTTTAAAATTTAAATATTCTACTGTAAAAGTTTTACCATTTATATTAGAAAGTACATAATTTATTCTCATGGATTTAATAGTAAGAATTGAGGAATAGTAACATGTTATGAGGAGAATGTAACATTCAGTATATATTCAGCTTAGTATTTAATAAGGAAGGTCTTAAAATGTGCTTCAGAGAAGCTGGGGGTAACTTTTCTACTGTTTGTGGAAAATGTGCTTTTTTTCTGATACATTTTCTGTAACTTTCTAAGAGAAATAATTTTTATTTTTCTATGCTATTTGCAATTAACAGGGTAGGTATGTATCAGGTCATTTCTAGGGTAGCAAAGGATAAGTATTATTAAGGATGAGTTACAGTAAACTCATGTCCATTTCTTGGAGCTTTTCCTTTGTCTTTTAAGAAGCAAAATAGATCATTCAAGGTCTTTTGCTATTAGGGACCGCTGCAACGAGTATAATTTCTGTCAAAGTATTGTGTGATTTTTGGAGCCAGTAAGTTAAGTACATTCTAAGAGTTTTCGATTTAAAGTATGGTCTGTGCCTAAGGATCAGAGCAATGGTATTATCTGGAAGCTTATTAATAATACAGTAAGTGCTCACTAAATGTCATCAGTAGGTTCTGTGACTGTTGAATGAAATGAAGTGTAACTAAACCGATTTTACCATAGGCTAATTGATAGAAGCAGGAGTTCCTACGGCATCTCATCAACTTAATAATGAAAACATGCTGAATGAAATGACATTATTTGAGAATATTCTGTACAGAATCTCAAACTGTGCCCTAGACCTACTGAATCAGAATCTATATTTGAATAAGATTCTCTAAATGATTCGAATTTCTATCAAATGTTCAAGAACTAGTGCTGTAAGGTATACATTTCTGGTGTGTGATTTAGCTTTTTAATTTTTTTTCTATTGACAAATACAAACAAAACTTAGTTTTTCTGAGTGATTTGCCTTGCTTATTTTGTGTAAGAGATTACAAATCAGCATTTATAAGTTTTTAATAAAGGCTTAGTGGAAATTTTTGTATGTGGTCTGTGTTATCACTGTAAGGGAATTCAGGAAAACTCATAAACTGGAATTATTCAGCTTGTCTTCTTTTTAACCCTTTAGGTTAGACTTTGAAGATAAAGATATTTCAAAGAAAGTAGAGATAGAGAATAAAGGTATAGAGGATGAAGTATCAGAAAGACCACAAGAGAAAAAACCATCTGAAACATCTCAGAAAATAATACAGGATTCAGAATATGAAATTCAACCGCGAGCCAAAAAGAGTTTTTCCACATTGTTTTTAGAAACTTTAAACAAAAAAAATGAATCCAGGTGAGTTATTGAGAAACTGTGCTTGAGACATTTTTTCTTTCACATTTTATGAACAACTATACTGTGGATTCTTAATGCTGTTTTTAACTAGAAATGAATCTTAATTGACACTGATGTTAATTGGAATGATACCTAACCTGTAAAGAGAGTGTTGTTTCTTAACAGTAAATCACCCTAAAACCATTGTTTAGTAGGCACTAAAATAGACAGAAAATAAGTTTATTCAGCTAATCAACACTTACTAGTTTGTATGTTCTCAAAGAATGTATTAGTTAGAAATAGAATTATGTTTGGGTGCCTTTATTTCACCATTAAGGGTTTCAAAGATTTTTTCTTTTTTCTGGTTGTGTTAATAAAGGATAGTTATAAAGTGAATTTTAATCTGTTAATACTGGAAAACCTTCTGTGGTTCTCAACTTCAAAACAGTGATTCAAAACAGCTGTACATTAGAGTTAACTAGATATAAAGGCAGCAAGGGTGAGAAACTGAGGGTGTTCTGTAGGGTGGTCTATAGACGAAACTTCAGATTCATCAGCTGGCATTTAAGGCCTTTACCCTGACTAGTTAACTGTTTGTACCAACTTGGTCATACATATTTGCAGTTGTCCTTGCTTTGGCACATCTTTTTCCCTTGTCATATGCCAATCTCAGTTTTCTTTTAAGGTCCATGCTAGACTTCTAGTTTTTATACCAAGTCCCAACTCCAATGTTTTTTAAATAGTTTCATGTCTTGCATTATAGTTTAGCTATTTTATGTGTTTCTTTCCTAGTAGATTAAGACATAAGCCACTCTTTCCATGAGTTTAGAGTTTTTTTTGTATTTTCTGTGATATGTTAAGACAGTTTTATAAAAACATAATGAATGAATGAATGCGTGAATGAAATGTCTCTTTTGTTCAGTCTCTGTTCTGTAGTTGAGATTTGTGTCTGTCTTTCTCTCTGGAATCTTTTACCCTATTTATGAATGTTGTCCCCACCATCTGATACAAATATGGTATACTTATGGGCTAATTATGTCCAAAAAAATTATTTTTTAATGTTCTTTTTAATGAACTAGTGAGTAAAGTTGATCTTATGCTTAATTGCTGCAGTCAGATATAACTGCTCACTTTTCTTAGTGCTTTCTTGCTTCATTGCTTTTGTTCATGCTCTTGCTTCTGATTGTCTTTCTTACATTTCCTCATGACCGTAACTTGTCCATCCTTCAAGATCCAACTCAAATGCCACAAAGTTTTTTTGATTTTTTTCATCTAGCCAGAAGTCATCTTTCTCTAGTGTTGTCTTAGTCTATTTGAGCTGCTATAACAGACTACCATAGACTGCGGCTTATAAACAACAGAAATTTATTTCTCATAGTTCTGGAGGCTGAGAAGTCCAAGATCAAGGCTCCAGTAGATTGAATATCTGGTGAGGTTTGCTTTCTGGTTTATAGATGGCTATCTTCTTGCTATAACCTCACACATGGTAGGAAGTGGCAAGGGGACTTTCTTGGGCCTCTTTTATAAGGACACCATTCCATTCATGATTATTCCAACTTGATGACCTATTCATCTTCAAATACCATCACATTGGGGATTAGGTGTTAATTTATGAATTTTGGAGGGGCGCGATCCTTTGAATAATTTCTTTTTTCTCTGAAAAGCTTCCCAACTAATTGAAAGAGGTGCTATTTAATCCCAATGCGCTTACTTTTTTAGATATATTCCATTTATTTCTATACCATGATTATATACTGAGACATACATGAAAATGTGTGTGAATTATTCATACCTGGAATGATTTTTTACATAATATAATTTACTAGTATTTTCTTAGATATTAGACTTGAAGATGTCTCAGAAATAATCTTTCTTTGGATGTTGCAATATTGTGATTCATAAGAAATAAACATTTGGTCATTTAGATGACTAAAATATATTTTATATATATATGTTTGGTCCTTGGCCACAATTCCTGGTTCACAATGCCCTGAATTCTTGGAATTTTCTAAATGTTGATAGTGAAAACAAGTCTTCTGTCTTGTTAATATGGTAACTTTTGGAAAGCATTGGTAAGAATGAGGGCTAGTTGCCAATGGAAACTACTTTGCGATTAGTGTTGAAATTTTCAGCCCTACCTCATACCTCCAAGGAGGGGAGGTTGAGTCAATTCCCAATGACCAGTGATTTAATCAATTACAACTATGTAAGGAAACCTCCATTAAAAACCCACAAGGTGAGAGGGGAGGGAATATCGGGGGAGAATTGTAAGGGTTTACAGGAACAAATATAAAGGACACATGGACAAAAACTAGGGAGGGTGGAAATGGGAGGGAGGTGGGGAGGGATGGGTGGGTGAGCTGGAATGGGAATAAAGGACAGAAAACTAAAAGAAAACAAAAACAAAAACAAACAAACAAAAAAACCCACGAGGATGAGTTCCAAGAGCTTCCTGGTTGGTGAACACTTGGAGATGCAGCGAGCCTGGAGTGCCTTCCCATATACCTTGCCCTATGCATTTCTTTTATCTGACTATTCCTCAGTGACATCCTTTTACAATAAACTAGTGATCTTGTAACATGTTTTTCTGAGTTCTATGAGTGGTTCAAATTAATCAAACCCAAGGAAGGTGTTGTGGGAACCTTTCATTTATAGCTAGTTGGTCAGAAGTACAGGTAGCAATCTGGACTTGCAATTGGCATTCTGACTCAGAGGGGGTTGTCAAGAAACTTCAGTGTATGGCTTGTCTGTCAGAAGTGTAGGTAGTATGGGCTGTGGCTGACACCTGAAAAGTATGTGGGTATATAGGGGTAGTCTTGTAGGACTGAACCCTTAACCTGTGCCATCTGATGCTGTCTCTAGGTAGATAGTGTCAGAATTGAGTTGAATTCTCAGATATATTACTGGTGGTATCTGAAAAATTGTTTGTTGGTATGGGAGGAACCCCTATACCACATTGGAATTGCGTCTGGAAACCCAGTTTAGATGAGAAAAAATCTAAAGAGACATGTGTACAAACATATAATTTAGTATAGCACTATATGTAATAATAGCATGCATTTTTGGACTGTCATTCAATGTATGTGAACTATATTTACACATCTTTGGTTTTTAGCTTTTTATTTTTCCACACCCAAGAATATGTTACTGGGAGAAACTTGGTTCTTTTTGCTGACACAGTAAAGAATTACAGATCAGCAAGCCAGTTAGCATCCAGGCAAAGTTTATTAGTGCTAAGTTCTGGTGGTAAAGGAAAAGCAAGGGTGGCCAGAGGCCAGGTGGCCAAAAAAGAGAGTGCTTATAGTACAGGTGACCAGAGGCCCTGTGGGCCAGAGGCTGACTGGTCAGGGGCCCCTTGTGTGTCAAAAGGGCCAAGAGGCATAGAGAGATGGAGAGAGACCTTTGTTCCGAGGACTTACATAGTTGGCAGGATGGAAGTGAGGGAGTTACATATGAATTGACTGGTAAAGGTGGTGCCAGCTTTCCCAGGGAGACATGACTACCCGAACAGGTATGTGTGGGGGTCTGTTAGCCCAAATCCCTATCTTACTCCAGACTCTATTTGTTCATTTTGCATATGTGACTGGAGGCAGGCAGCTAATCCAAGTTTTATGGGCTTTTTTTTTTTTTGGACACTATAGACCCCTTCCTCTTTCCCCCTTCTAGGCCTTGGAATGAATACACAGTCTCAAGGTTTTCCTTTTCCCAGCTAGTGGTGATGATACACACAGACTTTCAAGGGCTCCATCCCACTTCTGCACTATCATTTTTGCTTGTTGTTCAGAATGCCTGGCAGCCTTATTGAACAAGGCTCAGGACTACTGGGTGAACGGGTGAGACATGTCTTCCTTGGCTTTTAGCCCCCTTTATTAAGTTCTTTGTTAGATTTCAATGGTGAGGGCCCTGCCTTTATTTACTCTCTGGATGCTCATTCCTAGCTGCTACCTAAGTGCTAAAAGGCATTACCTGGCAACCAGGACGATAGCTGGTAGCTACTGACTGGTAGCCGCTGGCTAGCAATAGCAGCACAGTTTCAGAGTTCTTCCTATGCTATCTCCTGTGTCAGATATGTCGATTGATTTTTAGGGAGAGAGAAAGGGAGGGAGAAAGAGAAGGAAACATTGAAAGGTTGCCTGCCTCTCATATACATGCTGACCAGGGATCGAACTTGCAACCTGTACACCTTGGCTGGAGATCAAACCCGCAAACTTTTTGGTGCACTCGCCCATACCCAACCAACTGAACCATCCAATCAGGGCTGGGTTTCAATTTTTTAATAAATTAACAATTGGTGAAGTCATCAAATTAGTTGATTTTAGGCTTTCTTCCAGCTCTAAATTTCTGTGACCCCATTAGTGTTATAAATGATTGTGATCAGATTGTAGACATATAAAAGGAAGGAAGTCCTTTTAAGGGTAAGGGAAAATTGAGGAGACGTGAACTTCTGTTTAAAAGATAGTAGATTTTGCCCTGGCTGGTGTGGCTCAGTGGATTGAGTGCCAGCCTGCGAACAAAGGGTTGCTGGTTTGATTCCCAGTCAGGGCACATGCTTGGGTTGTAGGCTGGGTCGGAGCGGCAACCACACGTTGTTGTTTCTCTCCCTCTCTTTCTTCCTCCCTTCCCCTCTCTCCAAAAATGAATAAAATCTTTTTAAAAAGATAGTAGATTTAATTTACTATATAGATTATTTTTTTCACTAAGCAAAAGTAAAAGCTTTATTTTTTTAGCTATTATTTATTGTAACATATATATATATTTTTTTTAGTCCTGTTGTTAAGTATATAGCAACTACTCCACCTCAGTCATCTCCTGCAAATGATATGAATGTAGAGGATGAATTTATAATTGATGAATCAGATAATTTTGCCAGTCGGTCTTGGATTACTATACCAAGAAAATCTGTTCCTCCAAAACAATGTACGGTATCCTGTACTGAGAGCACTGCACGCCTTCAAAGTAAGAAGTCAAGAGAAAAACATCACAGCGTAACACCTGTGACTTCGACAAATGATGAACATTCTGGTAAAGGTCACCCAGTAGAGAACTCTCAGCCCTCTGAACAAAGAAAACTGGGTAGGAATTGTATTTTGTCAGATGAAATGGAAAATAATTGTAGATCTACAAAAAATGGAATGTATTCTAAGAATGCAAAAAAATCATCTGCAAACAAAAGGACTATAAAACAAAAACAGAAAAGAAAAGTTAAGGCCACTGTATTTGAAGAACAGGTTGATACAGAACAAGCTAAAAATAAAAATACCAATATGTCACATATTGCTCCAGACAAGTCACAAAGAAATTCAGACAGAAGTATGGAAGCATGTGAAGAGAAGAGAAATGTTCGTATTTCTGAAAAAAAGATGTCACCTGTGGGTAAGTGTTTATATTAAATATAACTGCTAACATTCTACTACTTTATGTTTTTTTTTAATATTCCTATTTTGCTTTGGGAAGTAGGCAGAGAAAGACTAAATCTATAAAGAGCCTCAAAATCCTGTAGGCTTTTTCTAGAATCTCTTTATTTTACATGTAATGCAATTCCAAGTTGCTTGACTTTTGTGTAACTTTTAACATGATAAGCATATATAAAGGGAGAAGTGAGAGAGAAAGGTGAGTAAACTAGGTAGTAACAAGAAGTCAAATAAGACAGCATATATTCTTGAGGTTTATTTAAGTATAAATTGTGGGGTGGGGAACCCAGGATGGCCCTGGCTGGTGTGGCTCAGCTGGTTCGAGTGTCATCCCAGCATAACTGAAAGGTTGCAGGTTTGATTCGTGTCATGGCACATTCCTAGGATGCTGGTTCAGTCCCTGGTGTGGGCACCTGTGGGGAACAACCAATCAATGCTTTTCTCTCACATCACTGTTTCTCCTTTTCCCTTCCTGTCTCCATTCCTCTTTTTAAAAAAGAAGAAATGAAAAAATGTCCTCGGGTGAGGATAAAGGAAAAAAAGCTGAAAACCCCAGGATGGTGTGGGGCTACTTCTTACAGGATAGAAATTCATACTCTTCTATTCCGTCATTTACTTGTTTATCTAACAGATATTAAATGCTAAACAATGCATTAAAACTGAAATAACAAAGATTACTAAGACAGTTTTCACCGTTAAAAAAGATCAGTCTGGTGGGTTCTCTATACTAACAGATATACATACATTCACAGGATGATAATGGAAGCACCAAGAATAATCATCTAATATCCTAATAGGTCTTTGGGCCACTATATCATTTATCATCTAAATTGGGACACTTGAGCTTGAGAGAGGATGTCAAGTACAGTAAGCATAAACTAGGGTTGTCCTAGATAAACCTGGAGTATGGCTGCCCTCTTTATGTCAGTATGGTATAGTGATTGAGGTTTGTAATGTGACTCTGTCATGAAGAATAGATCAATTTTATGTTCCTTGTTTCACTGTGTAAGTAATAGAGAGAAAAGGTAGTTATTCTTATAGAAAGAATTTTATCCAGAATAGTTAGAGGAATAGAAAGTACTTATCAAATGTATTAGATACTTTATATGTGTGTAATATAATTTAATCCTTCTTGACAATTCTGTAAGGTAGGAGATAACATTCAAAGGAGGTTAAAAAATACTGGCCCATGATCTGTCTCATTCTAGAACCCATATTTTTTTCAGCTCTATCACAAAGTCTTGAAATAAGTGAAAATGTTTTTGATGCTCAAATTGGAAAAACTACTAGCCAACCAGAAAACCCTCTTGACTAGAACTGTGTAGGTTCCTGAACATTCTAGATGATTATACTATATTGCTGATTTAGAGGGGAGAAGATCATGTTAAGGCACAATATTTAAGCTAGTTTTTACAAAAACAAATTCTACTTTAACATAGTTATTATTTAATTACACATTTCAGCTTTCTTTTTATATATTCTATAACACAGATTTATATCCAGAAATAATAGTTGTCAGATTTCAATTTTGTCTGTGTGCGCCTAGGTGTATTTGTAAAATTCTGCTTAAAATGGAAAAAAGCAACCGCTTCTATTTTGTGTCCTCTTTTGTAAATGTTAGACATGTGCCATGTTTTTATTGGAATTGTTCTCAATTTTTTGCTTCTTTCAGTATCTAATTAGCAGCTGACCATTTAAAGAAAATACAACATAAACAATCTGACTAAACTGAGGAGGATGGTTACATTACAAGAAAGTTTGTTTTTTTTAGTCCCTTAAGTAGAATATGAATTCACAAAATTTGTAACCTCAAATTTTTGATTTATCCATAATTTCTTAGGAAGAAACGTATCAAGAAAGTATACTGGATGGATACTCTCTTTAATTATTAATATTAAACATTTATTGTGTATGTTCTATGTTTTGTACTCTAATTTTCATATATATTAAATTTTTATCTAGATTGGTTAGGGGATACAATATTAAGGTTAATTACCATACCAATGTATTAATTTTCTATTGCTTTCATAACAAATTACTACATACTTAGTAGTTAAAACAATACACATTTTTTATTTTGACATTCTGTGGGGCAGAAGTTTGAAATGGATCTCACTGGGCTAAAATCAAGGTGTTGACATGACTTGATTACTTTTGGATGGGTCTGGGAGAGACTCTGCCTTTTTTAGCCTCTTGAGGTCACCTGTGTTCTTTCAATCATGGCTCCCCTCTTGCATCTTCAAAACCAGCAATGCTAGCCTTCTCACATTTCACATTTCAGTTGCTTCTTTTTCCATCATCCTATCTCTTTCACTGACCACTACTTTTAAGGACACATATAATGAAATTGGGTCAACCTGGATAATTTAAGGTTTATAACCTTAATCATATTTGCAAAGTCTGTTGCCATGTAAGGTTGCATTTTCACAGATTTTATGGATTAGGATGAGTATATCTTTGGGAAGCCATTATTCAGCCAACCTTGCTACTTTTCAAATACAAATAATATGAAGATAATTTAATTTCAAATATATTTTTATTCTGAAGATAATTTGTCTTTAATTCAAAAGGCACTTGACAAATTGGTAATGCCTAAACTGATGATTGCATTGAATCAGTTGACTTTCCCACTTTTGATGTCTCACAGGCTTCTCAGACTGATTATTGGAAACTAAATTTCTCCAGACTTGCTTCTCCTCTAGTTTTCATGTCTTCATAAATGGAACCATAATAAGTCTAGTAGATCAAGAAAGAAACCAGATCATCTTTAATTCTTTCCTTTACCTTGCAGTCCATATGAAGTCAGTAAGTCCTTGACTTCCTCCTAAGTAGTTTTCACATCTGTTACTTCTCTCCACTCCTCTCTCTCGTCCTCTTAGCCAAGCTAGAGTTACTGGTAATTTATTTCTAGATTGTCGTAGCAGTTTATACACACTGGCTTCTATCTACCTCTTTAGAATCATCTCCTGGGTTACTATATAATGAATTTCTTTCAGTCCCTTATACAGACCACTTTCTCAACTGTGGGCCTTTTAGTATGTTGTTCCTTTTGCCTAGAATTTTTTTTCTAAATGTACTCGCTTCCACATCAAGCTTTGTACTCAGGTTAAATGTCACTTCACTCAATTATTACCCCACCCCAATATATTCCTGTACATACTTCAAGCAACACTTTTTATTACTTAATTTATTTTTATAATTATTATTTTAATCCTCACTGAAGGACATTTTCTTATTGCTTTTAGAAAAAAAGGAAGGGAGAGAGAGAGACATTGATGCAAGAGAGAAGCATCAATTGGCTACCTCCTGTATGTGCTCTGACTGGGGATTGCATGTGCCTGGACCAGGGAACCTGCAATCTAGGCACGTACCTCGAGTAGGAACTGAACCTGCAACCTTTTGGTTACAGGACAAAGCTCCACCCAATTGAGCCACACCATCCAGGGCACCCTCTTTAGTTTATCAAACATAATTAGTTGATGAATTTCTGTATTTTCTTCTAGAGTCTAAAGTGACAGTTCTATGAGAAAAAGAATTATATTTCTCCCATTTTTAAAATATCCCCCAGATCTTAAATTAGCAACTATCATATCTGTGGGTCATTGGAATATACAGTCATCAGTGAAAGAAGTATTGTCTATTGGATGAATAATTTTGCTGTGTTTATTAAAATATGACTTTCAGAATCCTACTTCTTTACATGTAAATATGTAAAATATTCTACAGTAGTAAAAATTTATTACAAGTTACTTCTTTTCACTTTTTTAAAAGATTTCATTTATTTACTTTTAGAGGGAGGGGAAAGGAAGGACAGAGCGAGGGAGAGAAACATGGTGGGAGAGAGAAACATTGATCAGTTGCCTCTTATAAGTGCCAAATCCCAGACTGAATCTGCAAGCCAGGCATGTGTCCTGACTGGGAATAGAACCAATGACGTTTCTGCTGTGGAATGATGGCCAACCAACTGAACCATACCAGTCAGGGCACAAGTCCCTTATGTACGACATGTCCCCTCAGTTTTAAGTTAACTCTCTTCACATTACCAGCTGTTCATATATCAGTTGTATTTCTGTATGTGCTCTTGTTTATTAGTTTTCTGAATACTTTGTCTTTCACTTTTCAGTCTTTCTCGATCTTAAACTAGTTTCTGAAATGATACTGTTAAGTGGTTTGTTTTTGACTTTGTATATTCTTTTTCTTTATCATTGTCGAAATTCGTCTTTTTTTTTAATACTACACTTTATTGATTATGCTATTACAGTCGTCCTGATTTTCCCCCCTTTGCCATTCTCCACCCAGTACTCCCCAGTCCCTCAGGCAATCCCCCACCCCCACCATTTTTTCATGTCCATGGGTCATAAGGTCTTTGGCTACTACATTTACTATACTGTACTTTACATCCACATCACTATTCTGTAACTACCTGTTGGTACTTCTTAATCCCCTACCCTCTCCACTCATTTCCCTACGCCCCTCTCCCATCTATCTGGCAACCATCAGAACAATCTCCGCATATCCATGATTCTGTCTCTGTTCTTCCTCTTTGCTTGTTGTTGTTTTTTTTTTTTAGATTTAATTGTTTGTACATAATGTATTTTTTTCCATTTTATTGTTCATGGTTTTTATCTTCTTTTTCTTAAATAAGGCCCTTTAACATTTCATATAATAAAGGGCTTGGTGATGATCAACTCCTTTAATTTTTTCTTGTCTGGGAAGCACTTTATCTGCCCTTCTATTCTAAATGATATCTTTGCTAGGGAGAGAAATCTTGGCTGTAGGTCCCTGCTTCTCATGACTTGGAATATTTCTTGCCAGTCCCTTCTAACCTGCAGTTTCTTTTGAGAAGTCAGATGACAGTCTTATGGGAACTCCCTTTTAGTAATTAACTTCTTTCCTCTTGCTGCTTATAAGATTCTCTCTTTATCTTTACCTTTCACATTTTAATTATGATGTGTCTTAGAGTAGGCCTCTTTGCATCCATCTTGTTTGGGATTCTTGGTGCTACCTGGACTTGCATGTCTATATCCTTCACCAAATTAGGGAAGCTTTCTTTCATTATTTTTTTCAAATAGATTTGCTGTTTTTTGCTCTTTCTCCTCTCCTTCTGGCACCCCTATGATGTGAATGTTGGACCTCTTGAAGTTGTCTCAGAGGCTGCTTATAGTGTCCTCATTTTTTTGGATTCTTCTTTCTTTCTTGTTCTGATTGGTTGTTGTTTGCTTCCTTATGTTCCAAATCATTGATTTGATTCTTGGCTTCTTCCACTCTACTGTCATTCCCTGTAAATTGTTCTTTATTTCAGTAGGGTATCCTTCATTTTTGACTGGATCTTTTTTATGTTGTTGAGGTCCTAAGTTTACATCCTTAGACATCCTTATAACTGGTATTTTGAACTCTACATCTGCTAGATTGCTTATCTCTGTTTTGTGTAGCTCTTTTTCTGGAGTTTTGATCTGTTCCTTCATCTGAACCATGTTTCTTTGTGTCCTTATTTTGGTAGCCTCCCTGTGTGTGTTTCTATGTATTAGGTGGACTGCTTTGACTCTGCTGTCTTGGTAGTATAACCTAATGTAGTGGCCTTGATTGCTGTTGGCAGGTCAATGGGGGGGATTTACCCAGGCCAGTCAGCTGCAAGGACTGACTGTGACCACTTACTGCTAACCTTTGCCCTCTGTGGAGGATCAGTTGTGCAGGGTCAGGGATGTCATCTGTAGCTGTCCATTAGGTGCACTGGTCCTGGGGTTTCCCTGGTGATGCAGGCCAAGATCAGCTCTCATCTGTGTTTTGCTGGGAGCTACCCTGCCTGAGTTACAAAGCAATCTGAGATGGTTGTTATTTGTGTTGGACTTGGAGGCCCCAGGCAAAGCCAAGCTGTGAATGTAGGCTGGCTACTGCTAGTGCCAGGCCTGGTGTTCACTGAGGCCAGCTGTTGCTTGTTTGAGACAATTTAGGAAGTTGTGAAGTATGAGCCAAAACTAGCATTCATATGGAAAAACAGCTTGGGTGGGCCCATAAGTTGGATGGGGTAGAGTCTCTGGGTATCTTGAAGGCAGGTCAAATAGTGTTAGCCAGGTTGATGGAACTTTCTGGCTTGTGGGAGGATAGTTTAGAAAGGAGACAATGTCCTCTCTTCTCCTTAATGCCAGACACTTCAGTTTCTCCCCGTATGCCACTGGTGTCTTTCAAGCTGCTACCCTAGTGCTGGAGCTCAGAGGGAGTGAGTATAAGTCCGTGTGTGGGTTCTTTAAGAGGACATGCTTGGAGCTCTAGCAATTTCTTCCATTGACTCAATCCCCACTGGTTTTTGCAGCCAGAAGTTGTGGGGACCTATCTTCTTAGCACTGGAACCCTGGGCTGAGGCACCTGGTATCGGGCTGGGACTCCGCTTCTGGGATACCTTTCTGAATTTTTATCCATCACAAGTGGGTGAGGGACCAGCCCACTTCACGTCTGCACCCCTCCTATCCGTCTGGGTGGATGTGGTTTCTTTAATTCCATAGTTGTCAGACTTTTCCATTGACTTTGATTCATGATGGTTCTGAGTGATTGTTTTATATTTTAGTTGTAATTCTGATGTGGTTGTGCAAAGAGGTGAGCCATGCTGGCATTTTGACTGGAAGTTGAAGTTTTATCCAAATAAGTCTTTAATGATAGCCTTTTCCCCTCAGATTCTTTTTTTCTCAGTCATTGTTTATACTGATTTTTTTCTTTTTAAGTTGTTTCATGAACATCGGCAATAATTTCTGTTGTCACGAGCACCTTTCATTTGTTAGAACAGTTTCTGAGGATACTTTGACAAGAATAAGGGAAGGGAAAAATTGGAGGGAAATAGAAAAAAAAGGAGTTGGAAAAGAAAGATGAAGGTAGAGAAATCGTGTGCAGGAAAATGAAGTTTCATCAATGAGGATTCTTGCAGTTGTACAGATAATTTCTTAAACTACAAATCAGTGCCAACCATGTTCACGGTTCTATTGTCTTTGCTTAGTGTTTCATAAATTAACCCTTTATTATTGTCTACTTACACTCCCTGAAAGATCTTTACTGCTGAATTTTTACATTGTATGTGGTGACTCTTCCAGTATCTCCCATTGTCATCACTTTTAGAGTACTGGTTGATACTATTATCATGCACAATATTGGTAAAGTAGATTCTCTGCTTTTTCATAAACTTTTTGTGCATTGTTCAGTATCAGGCTAGTATTTTTCTTTTACTACTTTTATAAGCTCAGTCACAGTTTTTATCCAAAATTCAAAGAACTCCCAAATTCTATAACTTATAAAAATATAATCAGAATGATATTGCATAAGGGACCTTGACATAATTTGGCTCATTTTCTCCTCTATTTCTCTACTCCCTAATTAAGTTTAACAGGGAGAATGACTGAATCTCTTAGAATAGTGCTTTCAAACTTGGATGTGCATTTGAATTCCCCTGTGGATCTTATTAAAATATTGATTAATAAACTGATTTAGTAGGTCTGGGATGGACTCAAAGTTCTGTATTTCTAAATAATGTCTCTCAGGTGATTCTGGTATAGATGGTTTGTAACCATACCTTGAGAATCAAAAACTTAGATAAGTATCTTAGAAAGCTCATGCTGTATAAAACACTTCTGCCAATTTCATTGCCCAGCGAAACATTTGCCTAGTGAAACACTGGCTTCAATCTCAATTCATTATTTAATGGCTTATTTATTGAGATACTACTATGTGCCAAACACACTGTTATATGCTGTACATAATAAGGATGGCAAAGATGCAGTTTTCATTCTAGCCTAACTGAATACTAGCTAATTGCTGATACTGTAATATTCTGATTCACCTTCCTATTTCTTAGTTTGATTTTCTTCTGTCTTTATTGATTAATTTTTCTCATTTCAAGTATGAATTTTTGTGACTTTCCATATTCCCCAAGTTTAATAGTTTGGTTTTTTGCACTTTCTTTACATTTAAACCTTGAGAAAAATGTCCCTTTGCATTAGATATCATCTCTGTTTACTTCTCCAAATTTTCCTTTTTAGTGATAGGAAAATCACACTGGTCTGTTTTTCAGATTTCAACTCCTATTATGTTCTTTTTAAAAATTTTGCCCATTTTTTATTTTTAATAGTTTATTATATTTTTCCATTACCGTATATCCCCTTTATTTTTTATTTTTATTTTTTATCATTTTTTATTATTGTTTGAATACAGTTGTCTCCATTTTCCTACCACCATTTTCCCCTACCCCACTCACTCTCACCCTCAGTCCTACCCTGCTTTGGCTTTGTCCATGGGCCCTTTATTCATGTTTCTTAACAACCCTTTCCCTTCTTTCCCCCATCATCTCCCTCTGCTCCCCTCTGGTTACTGTCAGATTTGTTGTTTATTTCAATGTCTCTGGTTATATTTTGCTTGCTTGTTTGTTTTGTTAATTAGTTTCCACTTATGGTGAGATCATATGGTATTTCCTTTTCAACGCCTGGCTTACTTCACTTAGCATAATGCTCTCCAGTTCTTTTCTTTTTATTCTATATCGTGTAATAACTACTTATGTGGTTATATGCAATACCTGCTCTATTGGTCTTATATACCTTTATGGAGTTCACTTACTCTATGTGTTTTATTAATTGATAAGATTTTAATTCCTTCTGTGGGCTCTATAGTAATCTAACATCTAATGTTTTAAACCTACTTCTGAAAAAACTGAAATTCTCTATTTTTAAATGCATTTTGGTGGCTTGCCTATGTCAGGGGCAATATTTATATTAAATTAGCCTGTATTTCTCTGATTTCCCCGTCTTCTTGGTTGTTAGTCACAAAAATAAAGCTAGAATTTGTTTGTTCCTTGTTAGATTTTTTTTTACTCCTTTGCCTTTATAATAAAATGAAATTACTATTGATGTCAAATGTTTTCATTTATCTCTATAGCTTGCCATATTAATTGTTTTTTCATTTTGTTTTGTCTTTTTAAATTCTGTTCACAGTCTTTAATATATGAAAGATGTCTTTATTGAAAATTCATTTTAAATCTTTTCTTCCAAAAAATTAATTGATAGAAATCATGAATTATTTCAAAATGGAAAAGCAGTAGTTACTTTTTTTTAGATAGGGCTTTGGTAAACAGTGGGAAGGAACCATATCTTGTATTTTTCCTTTTCCGAATATACTTATTTTTTTTTTTGTTTCAGGAGTATATGTTAGTTATCAAGCAGCATGAGAAGTTTGCATTTAACTGACAGAAAGTTAGAGATCCTATGGCAAAATGTAACTTTTAAAAAATAAAAATGAAAAGAAGTCCACAGGATAAATTTGAGAAGTTTGTAAAATTGAAAATTTCAAAACAAAAAAATCTGTTCTATTCTGAAAATAGTTTGATTCAGTAGATTATTAATTGTTTTTATGGTTTTCTTTAGGAAGTAAGAAAAGTCAAGCAAATGTTTCTCATACAGCAAATCGGAGAAAAAATAGGGAACGTGAAAAGATGGATTTTTCAAGTGAGTCAAAGAAGAAAAATGTTATACCTGAAGAAGTGACTTTGACTATCACAAGAAGTCGTAGAATTTCCAGGCGTCCATCTAGTTGGTGGATGGTAAAATCAGATCAGAGTAAGTATTTTTTATTTAAATATGTTCATAGGGAGCTCCCCCAAAATTATTCTGTAAGAGGTTTTGAATTGTATATACTCTGATTCTCCAGAGAAAATATATTTTTTAAGATTTTATTTATTTATTTTTAGAGAGAGGGGAAGTGAAAGAGAAAGAGAGGGAGAAAAATATTGAT
The DNA here is from genome assembly GCA_004024845.1 of Tonatia bakeri. NCBI lineage: Eukaryota > Metazoa > Chordata > Mammalia > Chiroptera > Phyllostomidae > Tonatia > Tonatia bakeri. Next base: position 239,780 of record PVIA01001780.1, read on the forward strand.
GTGAGAGAGAAATATTGTTTGGCTCTCAAATAAGTCCTGTCTGGGGACTGAACCAGCAACTTAGGCATGTATTCTGACTGGGAATTGAACTGGTAACCTTTTGCTTTGTGGGAGGATGCCCAATCAACTAAGCCACACTGGTCAGGGTCAGAGAAAATCTATTGATGAAGTTCATTAATGGAAATATTAAATCAATTAATTATAAAGGTATTCATTGAGGCTTTATTTTACATGTATAGTATTCTAGATACAGGGTACAGCTATGGAAAAACAAAGCAAAAAGCAAAAAAATTCTTGCTTTCTGTGGTCTTACATTCTAGTATCGGGAAAATCAACAATATAGATAGTAATTCATCAATTGATGGGGTAATAAAGAGAAATAAAGCAGATCAAGAATAGAGATGGGAAATAGATGGTAGGCGTGGGGGTGGATAAGAGGGATAGACCAGAATTCTCTTTCCTAAATGGTAGTGATGAGAGTTCATTATAATCTTCAAGTCACATACTTGAAAAAAAGCGAAAGAGGGAACCATGAAAATAATTTAAGATGAAGCATTCCAGACCAAGGGAACAGTATTTGTGTAGATGCTGATGGGGTGTGCTAGGCATGTTTGAGCAATGTAAAGAAGGCCAAGAAGAGTAAGCCTTCTTGAGCAAAGAAGATTGAGCTAGGGGAGATGGAGTCAGTGGGGCAGGCTATGATAAAGTTTAGATGAAGTGTATTGGAAGTTACTGGAAGATTTTAAGCAGTAAAGTGAAGTGATTGACTCCTCTTTTAAAATTATTATTGCTATGTAGAGAAGAAACTAGGACTGTGCAAAAATGGAAGTGTGGACATTAGGTAGATTGTACGAAGGAAGAAATGAAAAGTGGTTGGATTTGTATCTTTTGAAAGTAACTTACAGGAAATATGAAGGATTAGAGTTAGAAGGAAGAATCTACAATGACTCAGTTTTGTTTTTTGTTGTTTTGTTGTTGTTGTTGTTTTGTCCTGAACTAGTCGAAGAATGGAGCTCTATTAAATATGGAGATGAGGAAAGGTGTGAGAGAAGCAGATTTAGGAAGGATGTAAAGATTTCAGGTTGTAATATATTAATTATATATCAAAGTAGATATATTGAGGAGATAGCCTGATAAATGAGTCTAAAGTTAAGGGGAAAGATCTAGATGACATATAATTAGGAAGTGATTAATATATAGATGATACTTACAACTTTGAGGTTGCTTGAAATCACCTAGTAATATATTATATCTAGCAAAGAAAGAAAGCCAAGGATTGAGTCCTGGGAGATTTCAGTGTTAGGAGTCAGGAAGGGGAAGGAAGATCTATCAAATGAGACTGAAAAGAGACAATTAGTGAGATTAAAGGAAAATGAGAATTTAGGGTTATAGAAGTGAGGTAATGGAATCATTAAAGGGTTGAGTGATGAGCTGTTTTAAATACTGCTCATAGCCTGCATTAGATGAGAGTTAAGAATCGACAGAATGGTTTTGGAAACATGGAGGTTGTTGGTCACCTTGATAAAATGGGGTTTTGTGGAATGATGAGATCAAAAACCTGATTGGCGTGGGATTCAAGAGAGAGTAGGAGGTTAAGGAAGGAGAGACAATTAGATAAAGTGTAATAAACAGTAGCTGTGGAGTCAAGGGAAGTTTCATTCATATATATATATATATATGAAAAGTAGAGGATAAGAACAGCATCACAGTCCTCAAGTAGGCAAGGTACAGATGTGATCTAGTGCACACTACAAGGGTTATTCTTAGACAGGAGCAAGGATAGTATATCATGTGAAAGAGGATAGGCAGAGTATATGGGGACAAATGAAAGTAGGTTGGTAGAGTTGATGGTGGGGAGATGTACTCTTCTGACCATATTTGTTTTCTCAGTGAAACGGTAAGCAAGGATATCAGGTAAAAGTGAAGTGGAAAAGGTAATATTGGAATTTTGAGGATTCCTTACAGGGAAAGGATACAAAGCAAAACCAGCAGAGAAGTGCTTAGGCAAAATCAAAAGGAAATCCAGTTTGAACTTCCAAGAGTCCTCTTTCAGTGGATATACTAATGTACAGGAGACATTTCCTCCAGCAGTGAGTTATGACAGATGTGTGAAATGCTGTTAATTAGAGATTGGGAAGGGAATTAGAGATTGAGTACTCAAGATTTTCTGGGGGGTGGTCACCTAGGTACCGTTTGCCTAGCAAGTACTAGAATTCTAGGCTTCCTGAAGGAAAGCAAGTATTTTGCATAAACCATATGTTTTGAACAAGCATTTTAGGCACACTAAACAATACAAATCAAGGAAATGATGGGAACTCTTCTGAAATTCAAGTTCCAACATGTCAGCCAAGAGCTTACTTTGCAAGCAGGCCTTCCTAAGGATAAGATTCTTATGTCTGCTATGCCAACTTTTTTTTTTTGTACATTATAAAACATTTTTTGTTTTGGAAAAAAACTTTATTTTAAAGAATGTGACCATATAAAGTTTGGTACATGACAAGGTAACATTTACATATGCAGAAACTTGATGGTGGGGCATTTAGATCAGTAAGGGAGAAACTAGTATAAATATGGCACTACTGTGAGGCCTTGTTGCTAGGAATTTTTAAATCATTGGGACCCTTGATTAACGGCAGCAAGAAATATTCTGCTGCAGCTGTCCCTGGATTTTGAAGTTATCTGAGTTCAAATTATGATTCTTCCACTTTGGGTAGATTACTTGTTCAGTTTCTCATTCACTCTGAAACCTATGATTGACAGTACTTCTATCTCATTAAGTTGTTATAAGGATTAAATGGCATATAGTTAGTATTAAAATGTTAACTACTCTTACTGCTTTGGAGAACTCACGTTTTTGCTTCAGGTTGCCTGAAACTGTACTATGATAAATCTGAGTGTGTACATATGTGGGTAGATAAAAATCTTATAGAACTTTCGTAAGTGCTCTAGAACTCTGAAACTTACCAAAAAAGACTTATGTTGCTCTCCTGAAACAGATGTTGGATTTCTGATCAAGCAGGGGTCAAAAGAGTAGAAGAATAGATCATATAGTTCAAACTTCTTCATCTGATCGAAGAAGAAACTAAGTCTTAAGTCCAGAAAAAGCAGTATGACTTACCCTTAAGGTCATAGACTTTTGTGCTAGAAGTGGAAAACAATAGAACCGAGGTGTCCTGACTCTTGGTCTCTTGATTATTTCACTGATCAAGCAACCAAGCTGCCTTTTAGTTGTACTTTTCAGCTGCCTGTAGTGTACATGTGGCCTTGCTGCCTGTCAAGAAACGTTGAGTGTCCACTGTGAGGCAGGAATGGTGTTAGACAGTGCCAGGACTAGGGTGAGGCAAGTGAGCAACTTAGAATGGGAAATTTAAGGAGGCACTTGGTTTCAGGATAGAATGAATCGGGGCAGGTATTTGCATGACTGAGAGTGGGCACCTTGTTAAATTTTCCACTTTAGTTAACATTTTTTTTCCTTACATCGATACTTTTAAGGTCTACTCTCTGGTAATCATTTCACAAATGGTTATGTTGTGTACTTTAAACTTAAACAATGTTTTATGTTAATTATAATTCAATAAAATTGGAGGAAAAATAATTTTTTTTCACTTTAGGCTACTCTTATTTTACCAGTCTTGCCAAATAGTGTTAGGCATTGGGGGAGTGTAAAGATAGGTAAAAGACCAATCTTGGTTTCAAGGAATTGTCAATCTGCTGGAGAGATAAGTACATTATCAGATTGTTGAGAAAGAGTTTACCTAATTTAGGCATGGAAATTAGGGAAAGCTTCCAGAAGGATAAATTAGGAGTCATTGAAGTGATTGGATGAGGGGAGGAGGAAGGATGGAATGTTTCAAACATGTGCAGAGATCGGAAGCTGAGAGCTTGACCTTTTAAATATTATTTTATCAGAATTATCTGGAGGGATTGTTAAAACACAAATTATGGGCCCTACTCTGAGAATTTCTGATTTAGTACTTTAAGGGGAAGCCTAATAATTTGCATTTCAAACAAATTCCCAGGTAGTGCTGATCCTGCTGGTTTAGGAACCACCCTTTAAAAACCATGCAAAAAAAGTTCAGCATTGCTATCTTTTTGTTTGTTTGGAGGGGAATGTCGAAAATTGTGGTTAATGAAATAAGTACTCTGGATGTAGAAAAAAGTTAGTATTGAAAATATTTGGATTTAATCCTTAAGCTATAGATAATCACTAAAAGATTTTAAGCAGAGTTGTAATGTTCTGACTTGTGTTTCCCAAGGATGTCTTGAAGCACTGTGAGGAATGGACTAAAGAATAGCAAGGCTAGAGAAAGGGAGATTAGTTAAGAGGCTGTTTTAATAATCCAGATAAGAAATGAGGAGAGTCCCTGCTATTGACAGGCAGGAGAGCTTGAGAGAGTCTGATTTGAGAGGCATTAAGAAAGAACTGAGAGGGTTTAGGGATTGATTGTGAATAGTGGCAGGAGTCTTGGGTGACTAGGATTTCTAATTTAGGGTAGATAGATGTACTTTTCATTAATATAGGAACTATAACCAGAAGGGCAGACTTGGGGAGAGAGGTAGGTAAAGATATCAGCATGTATGTAGTAATTGAAGTTATGGGCACATAGGTCCCTCAAAGAAAGTACAGAGAGTGAGAAGATGAAGCTGGAACCTTGAGGAACACCAGGATCTTAAGGGTGGCTAGAAGAGTAGTGGGCAGAGCCAGAAAGGGTAGTTTTGGAAGCTTGTGATAAATGTAAAGAGTTTTGTGCATGAATCAAAAAATGAAAGAATTGCCTGGTTTATGAATATAATTTGAAAACAAATGTTGTCTGTGAGATTGGTGTGTGTGTATGTAAATATAAGTAATATTAGTATTTCAGTAAGCCACATCTGGATAAATGTTATGCTAACTTTAAGTTATCATTGATTCTTTCAGGCCTTGTTTATAGCAATTCTTCAGTAAGAAATGAATTGTCAATGTATAACAACAATGGACAAAAACCTGCTGAAAAAACAAATCAATCATCTAAGGATATTGGGAAAAAACCTGTTCCATTTAAAGGGCAGAAGAGAGCTAATTCAGGCCACTCAAGAGCACAGAAGATTTTAAATGCAGAAGTTTGTAGAGGAATTATTGACCGTGATCAAACTTCTGGTTCTTCCCAGAATGTGTCTTTGGAATGTGATGAGGCTGACATGGATAAGAAGAAACATCTTGACTATCCTGGGTAATGTCTGTTATGTTTACAGTATAGTTATTTGTGTTGTTTTGTCTATAGTTGATCATTTATAGAGAGGCATTTTATCTGCCCATCTGGGAAGCACTTTATCTGCCCTTCCATTCTAAATGATAGCTTTGCTGGATAGAGTAATTTTGGATGTAGGTCCTTGCCTTTCATGACTTGGAATACTTCTTTCCAGCCCCTTCTTGCCTTCAAGGTCTCTTTTGAGAAATCAGCTGACAGTCTGATGGGCACTCCTTTGTAGATAACTCTCTCTTTTTCCCTTGCTGCTTTCAGGATTCTCTGTCTTTAATCTTGGGTAACAATGATGCTGTGCCTTGGTGTGTTCCTCTTTGGGTCCAACTTCTTCGGAACTCTCTGGGCTTCCTGGAAGTCTGTTTCTTTTACCAGATTGGGGAGGTTTTCCATTATTTTTTTCAAATAAATTTTCAATTTCTTGTTCTTGTTCTTCTCCTTCTGATATCCCTATGATTTGGATGTTGGAGAGCTTAAAGTTGTTCCAGAGGTTCCTAAGCCTCTCCTTGTTTTTTTGAATTCTTGTTTCTTCATTCTGTTCCAGTTGGATGTTTATTTCTTCCTCAAATTGTTGATTTGAGTCCCAGATTCCTTCCCTTTACAGTTGGTTCCCTGTATATTTTGCTTTATTTAATTTTATATAGCCTTTCATTTCTTCCTTCATTTTCTGACAGAGCTCAATAAATTCTGTGAGCCTGCTGATTACCAGTGTTTTGAACTCTGCATCAGTTAGGTTGTCTATCTCATTGCTTAGCTCTGTTTTCAGAATTTTGATCTGTTCTTTCAGTAGGGCCGCATTTCTTTGTCTCAGTGCACCTGTTATGTTGTAAAGTGGTGGAGCCTTAGTTATTTTCTGAGGTGGGGCAACCCTCTTTGCTGCATTGTGGCACTGTCTATGGGGGAGGGGTCAGAGAGGGAACAATACCGCGCACTTGCTCTACTCCCACTGTCCAATGGACTCCTGTGACACTAGGAGTTTCTCCCACCATCGCAACCCCCACCGTATTTTATAGCTAGAGGTTTTGAGTCTTTAGTTTCCTGTTCAACCAGGCCTGCCTCATCTGTGGGGTCCACTTCCTTGCTGCATGTCTTCTCCGCTAGGCTGCCCATTTCCGCCCCTCCAGCTGGTCTGGAAGCATGTTTCTTTAACTCCTTGGTTGTTGGAGTTCCATGTAGTTTGATTTTTTGGCACTTCTGGTTGTTTATTGTTTTTAAATTGGTTGTTATCCTTTGGTTGTGCGAGGAAGTGAAGCGTTTCTACCTACACCTCCATCTTGGCCAGAACTCCTGAAAATTTGATTTTCACAATTAGGAATACATCATAATGCTTCTCCTCCTAAGATGATAATAGTTAACATATTTTGAGTGCTCATATCGTGCGCCAAGGACTTGTTAGGTGCTTTTGATGAATTCTTATTTAAAAAAAAAAAAAACCTGTGTTTTTTCCTGCAAGAAATATTATATGAAGAAATGTAAACAGTTACAAACTTGTCATTTTTATAGAGTTACAGGAAGCTCAAAAGATGAGGATGGTATTATGACTGCACAAAATGTTCATCTAAAGTCTCAGAGCAATGGGCATCCTTGCAAGACACCAGTAGAGTCAGACTCTGATTCTAAAGAGCCTGAGACTTTAGTTTTGGAAAGAAGGTATGCATGTGCTCTAAGGATCATAGAATTTACTCACTATGTTAGTTACTCATTGCTATGTAACAAATTACCTCAAAGCTTAATAATGGCTTGCAAACATTTATTGTTTCATAGTTTCTGTGGTTCAGAAACCTGGGAGAAGCTTAGCTGGCTAGTTCTGACTCAGGGATTCTCTTGAGGTGTTACTCTGAAGATATGTGTGCTGTGAAGGCTTGGTTGGAAATGGTGGATTTACTTACAAGTGATACCCTTACCTGGCTATTAGGTGGAGGCCCCAGTTTCTTGTAATTTGGTCCTTTCTGTACAGCTGTTCAATATGGCAGCTTCTTCCTCACCAAGCAAGTGCTCTAAAAGAAAGTGTGACTACAGTGGAGGTCATAGTCCCTTTTAATGTCTCCAAAGTTGTACATTGTCATCTCCACTTTATTCTATTTGAAACAAAGCACTAAGTTTAGACCACATTCAAGGAGAGGGCAATTAGGCCCTGCTTCTTGAAAGGGGGAATATCTAAGAATTTGTGGATATACAGGGTGGGACAAAAGTAGGTTTATAGTTGTTTGTATGGAAAATAATTAATAAATAATAACAAAAATTGTATTTGCATACTGACAACTATAAACTTACTTTACTCTGTATGTTTAAAGCAAGCACACTCAATGCGCAAACCAGATTAATGTACTCTTACAATATTTGAAGTCCTATACCCCTTTTATAAATGAAGGAATGGTAAATTATAGCATATTCTCAGACTTAAGGAATGGCTAAGATTTCTTTATTGGTTGGTGGGTTATGTCTACTAGGCCTTTAATATGTTTATAATAGAAAGAAAGGGACCTAGGCTGAGATAAGCTAAATAATCTCTGAACGATTTCTGGACTATATGTTAAATTCCATTTTTTGGTGGTAGTTTCTTTTTTTTTTAAAAGCTGATTTATATATAATTTTATTTTTATAATTTGATTTTTATTGAACAATATTATTTGATATGACTTAAATTTGTAACTCTGACCCATGAGTTAGTTTAAAATGCTATAAAATTCAGTATCATGTTCAACAGTCAATTGCAGAATAAAATTGTAGATTCTTTTTTTTATGCAGCCAGTAAGTATATTCTTGATGATCTATAGCATCACTGTTGGTTTTATGAATAAGAAACTGTTGGCAGTTTTAGGGGGGAAATGACCTTTAAGATATTGAGTTGGCCAAAATCTCCATTTAGTTTTTTCTATAAAAGACACATTTTTCATTTTCACCAATAACGTTATTGATTTGGATATTTTGAGTATGTCAGCTGTCTCCCATGTGGTAGAATGTTAACTGTTCTCAATTGATGTCTCGATTTGATTACTATCAACCTCAACTGGTCTACACGACTCTGGAGCGTCATTTAACGAGAAATCTCCAGCACAAAACTTTGTAAACCACTTTTAATACATTCTTTCAGTCACAGCCCCTTCTCCATACACTGCACAAATTTGTTTTTGTGTTTCAGTTGCATGTTTATCTTTATTGAAATAATAAAGCATAATGTGCTGAAAATATTGTATATATTCTTCTATCTTCAATTAAAATGGCTACACAAAAATTCACCAATTTTGATGTTTTTTTTAAATGCATGCTGATATGACAGCTATCACGGTACATGTACAAAATTGAGCACTAATAGAGCCATCTTATGGGAAAAAACCAAATGAACTTTCTGGCTAACCCAATAGATAATTAGATATATGTATTATAAAAGCACCAATTTTATGGTTTGCTTTTTTTTTCTTTCTTAAGTGGGCCTTCCAAGCTCAAGCATCACTTAAAGTCTGGAAAGAATAATTCAGCTGTAGATGATGAGGAAGTTCAGGAAAGTTCAGGTAAGTTATTGTATATTTTTTACTGTCTTGATTTTTACAGGATCACGCATATGGAATTAGGTGGGCTATGTTTATTTAAATTAACACCAATGGCAAATGTGTATTGAATACTTACACTTTAAGAGCCTTACTATATGTTTAGAGATGTGTGAGACCTTATATCTAGGAGAGAGAAGGAAGGAAACAAGACCGAGAATGAGACTTTCTTTGAAGTAGGGTATAATGAAGTAATTGGCACTTAGATATCTACTCCAGTATTTAAAAATGTTAAGTTGATAATGGTATATAAATGAAGCAAAATTAGTCATGTACTGGTGATGGGTATATCAGATTCTTTATACTATTTTCTCTATTTTGAATATGTATAGCTCACATTTATCAATGTTTAATATTAGAAGTGTTTTGGATCTTAATTTAGAAGTTTGGGAATTTGGCTTTTGTGATCAGAAATATGTCATAGGAATTTAACTCTTATTTATATTAATTGACTTGTGGTAAAATTTGTTTCCTTATGTTATTTCACTTAAAGTCACAGTTTCTAAGGCCTTGTTGATTACATTAAGTTAGGACTTACTGTGTTCCTTCAGTGACTTCATGCATATTCCACCAGCAGTTCTTTCAGTGTTTCTTTTTCTCTGCAATTCAGGATCTAGTCTAGGATTGTGGATTGTATTTCGCTCTCCTGTCCCTTCAGTTTCCTTCAATAAAGAATAGTTTCTTAAGCTTTTTCTAACTTTTCTGACTTTTACATTGTTTGAGAAAGTGCAGGCTTTTCATTCTTTAGCATGATCTTCAACCTGGGTCTGTCTAGTGTTTCCTTATGACAAGATGCTATCCATGCATTCTGTAGAAATATCTGCAGAAATGATGGTGTGTTTTTTGCACATCACGTTAGGAGGCTCATAGTGTTGACCCATCTCCTACTGGTGATGTTAGTCTTGATCATCTGTTCAAGTTATTGCCATATTTCTCTACCTAAAGACACAGTTTTTGTCTTTCATAATTGATAAGTGTTTTGTAGTGCAGTGTCCTGATACTATTTTAGTAACTTATTCCTTTTCAAACCTTCACACCAATCTTGGCATCTGTTAAGACTCCCGCTTGAATTATCAGCCATTAATGATATCAAATTATTTTCGATTTCTATAATTCCTTTATTAGTTATATCCCATAAAAAATATACAGGTTTATAGGTGTTTTTTTAACCTCTTCCCCATTTTTTAAAATTCTTTCTTTTATTGATTATGCTATTACAGTTGGCCCATTTTCCCCCTTCACTCCCCAACACCCTGCCCATCCCCTCCCACCCTCATTCCCCCCTTTAGTTCATGTCCATGTGTCATAAGTTCTCTAGTGTCTACATGTCCCATACTATTCCTACCCTCCCCCTGTCTATTTTCTACCTACTGTCTATGCTACTTATTCTCTATATCTTTTCCCCCTCCTTCCTCCTCCTACTTCCCTTTTGCTAACCCTCC